>JAKEPQ010001021.1:17580000-17907500 GCA_024500445.1 Entomyzon cyanotis
GACTGAAAGTAATTGACTAGAATAAAGAAAAAAGATTCCAAGTTGTATTAAGCATTTTTATAAATTATATACACTAGTACAATGTAGGTCTATGTGGAAATTAAGCTCTTTTTTTTCAAGTAATAAATTTTTTTCATGCTCTAAAAGTTGATGGAATGTATTATTTTCCTGAATGTTTTATTCTCTTGTTTGTTTCTTAATTCCCTCGCAGTCTTACTCTTTATGGCAGACCTTAATTAATTTTGTCAGTATATATGTAAACTTTTAGGAAAGAGTATACGAGTTTCAAAACAGGTGTCGGCAGGTGCTGGAAAGGATATCACACACGGTGCTAGATGGTGGAGAGTAACGTGCCCTTCTACCTACTACATAGGCTAGTACCAGATTACCAGCCGATTTGGTGACATTCCTAGATACAAGTAGCGTAAAATGGAGGTGGCTAAAGGAAGTGCAGGTATGGGAATTTTGTGAGGAGTTAATGAATCCACAAAAACTAGGGGGTGCATTAGTGTATTCTGCTCGATTGTATGCCACCACCCTGGGGGCTACCGAAGGCTACGTGGGGAGGCTTTCCCGGGAGTGGGCTGAGGCAGGGGCTGGGGCGAGGCGCGAACAGAACTCACCGCAGCCGAGTATCGGCCGCACCGGTGCCGTTCCGTGGCTGTCCCCGCGCGTCCGTGCCGAACGCACGGCTTTGCCTCCCCAGCAGGGCAGCGTGTCAGAGCGCCAAACCTTCCGGGTACCTGACGGTGTGCATGAGTCCCGTCAATGCCTCCCCATTCCGGCCAAAGGTGGAAAAAGGCACTTTCGTCTCCCTACCCCTTCCTTCCTTTCAGCTGGCCTCATTTTCCGCCAGTCTCCGCCAACCCAACTCATCTCTCCTAGGATGGGAACGGAATAAAAATGTGTGCCCACGACTTAAAACAAAGGAAGCGAAAGCAAACACGGCCTTAGGGAAGGCGCTGCCCGGCAGGACAAACCGCAGCAGCTCCTCGCGGCCATTTGGTGTGAGAATGCGCCCCGTCTCTCCCCGCGCCTCCCTCCTCTGCGCTCCCCGGGCTCCGCAGAGCGGGCGGAGCGGCTCGGGGGCGGCACGGCGCGGGCGGGGGCTCGGCTGCCCCGGCCGCTCGCCCCCACCGCGCGGCGGGGCGGAGAGAGAGCGGGAGCGGCGGCAGGAGACGGGCCGCCATATTCCTGCCGCACCACGCCCGCCGAGCCCAAGCATTTAAAAGCCGGCCGAGCGCGACCCCTGCCAGTCCACTCGCTTCCCTTTGCTTTCCGCCGCTCCTTTGAAAACGCTGGCAGGGCCGAACCGAGTGGAGCCGAGCAGCGGCAGCTCCCTGACAGCGACCCGCGCTTTCCCTCACCGCCACCACCCACCGCTCCCCCGCCCGCTCCGAAGAGCGAGCGGCCGAGGCGCCAGGAAGGAGGAGCGGCCGCAGGGAAGCTCTTCCTGCCGGGCAGCGGCGGTCTCGCCCACCCCGCAGGAGCCGGGCTCCCGCTCCGGGGGTGGGGAGCGGCGGGGAGATGTGTGCATGTGCGGAGCGGGGGAGGGATTAGTGGGCATTAGCGCTTCCACGGGGGGTGGGGTGGTCGCGTCGGAGGGCGGCGGGGGTGTCGGTGGCCGCCAGGGACACTCGGGGACCGCGCAGGCTGCGGGCGGCGGCCAGGGAAGGGGAGCAGCGGGGCGAAGGGCGGCTCGGCCGGGTAGCAGGGCTGCTGCCGGCGCGGTGGATGTTTCCATGTTGTTCGGTGCATGATTTAAGAGGAGAGGAGTTGGCAGCGGCGGGTGTCAGCGGCAGGGAGCGGGGATCCGCGCCGCCAGCGGCCCTGCCTTTCTTCTCGCCCCTCTGTGGCATCGAGGCTGCTCTGCCTGCGCGCCTGCCCTGCGGCGGCCCCCGGCCTCTCGGAGAGCGCCTGTGCCCCCCGGGGCCGGAGCGGCGCCGGGGTGCGTGTGTGCGAGTGTGCGTGCGGGTTTAGGGGGGTGGGGGCTGTGTCTGAACCAGTTAGGAAGAATGACTCTGGAGTCCATCATGGCGTGCTGCCTGAGCGAGGAAGCCAAGGAAGCCCGGCGGATCAACGACGAGATCGAGCGGCAGCTGCGTCGGGACAAGCGGGACGCCCGCCGCGAGCTGAAGCTGCTGCTGCTGGGTGAGTGCGGGGCTGCCTCTGCCCGCCTCGGGCCGCCGCCGGCGCGCACGCCCCAGGTGCCGCTGGGGCAGCAGCCCGGGCATCGCCGCCGCCCCGGGTGCCCTCCGGCCGGTGCGGTCCGTGCCGGGGCACAGGCGCCGCCGGCGGGGACGGGGCGGCGGCGATGCCTGCGGTGCCTCCGGGCGCTTGGTCGCCCCCGCCGCGGGGAGCCGCAGGCCGAGCCCCCGCCGCGGGCAGTGGGGCGTATGTGCCCGGCCGCGGGCATCGTCGGCGGGTGGGCTCGGTGTGCAGCGGGAGGGGGCCTCCCAAAATGGAGAGGGGACGGATGGCGGGTGAGTGAGGGGTGCGGGGCGAGGGGCAAATGTCGGGGTGTGTGGGAGTGCGATGGTAGCGAAGCGGATTAAGGAAGGGATTCGCAGGGGGAGTCGCTGTGCAGATCGATGGTGGAGGGTGTGATATCTGCATTGTTCGGTGAGCTTCGGGAAGGTTGTTAGCTCAGCGGTTGCATTTTTTAATTGTGATTTTTATTAAATGAGGTAAAGTGGGATAAGGAGCTTGTGCTCCTATTGTGCACTGGTTTCTATAAAAAATTGGGAGCCGCAAAGGCCCAGATGCACATGCCAGGCTGAGGGGTAACCTGAAGTGTGCAGGAGGATTCAGGATCTTTAATACCGTTGGAATCCACCCACTGGCCAGGAAATAAAAGCAACTGTATCATTTCTGCTTAATTAAAACAGAGGTTGCTATTTTAGAGCTGCAAGTATGCAGAGGCAGCATTTATCTAATAGAAATTTGGCTTATGTTAAAAAAAGCCTTTTGCATTAAAATATGCCTGTCTGTGTCCAGTGCGATGTACTGTGTCGTGTAGCTCCCTGATAATACAGTTTCTGCCGCCTGAGACTCAAAGGCCTTTAAATATGTTTGCACTGCTGTCTGGTGTGTGGATGAGTGGGTATGTTCCAAGTAGATGCGGGATGTTTATGGTGAAGATTTTCTTCTTGGGCCATGTATGTGGAAGTAGTGATTTATACTGGGGGAGTATACTGCCTTTTCAGTGAGGTAAGGCAAGCTGAAAGGAAAAGTTGGAATATGTTTTAATGCTTCCATATGAATGTGCTATTTCCTGAAGGTTGCTTTCTGGGTATAGAGAAGGGTGTTGGGGTCTCTTAACTAGTGTGTGAGGGGAGTGGTGGACATGGATGCAGCGCTCTGAGTAATAATGTTCTGACGCATTTTAGCCTGATTTTGGTTTGTGGCAGTGCATGTTGTGACTTCCAGGCTTCACAAAAAAGATAAAATAGATTGCCCTTGTTCAGTACTATAGATGTCTTGATTAATGGTAGACACTTGCTTCAGGAGAGGTAGTTCATACATTTGACCTGTTACTCGGGTTCATATTGTTTCTGTATATTCTTGATTTTTCTTGTGGTAGTGCTAGAGGCTTCTGCCAGATTTTGAGAACTGTATGAGGTTCACTGAATGAAATCAATATATTTCATAGAGAAGAAATTCAGAGATTCACTTCTGCAGTCAGGAATGCAGAACTTGTGCTGCTTTGCAAGGTTCTCCCACCACTAACATGAATTGTTGGGGTAGGTGGTGGTAGATTGGAGTCCAGTTATGGCATCGTTTTGGACTAGATAAGGTATGGTGATTTTTGGGAGAACAGGGGAGAGCCAGCCCACAGAAAGAGTTCAGGAAACCTCTGTTGAGTTCCTGTATAAAAGATTTCTACATTTATCACCAGTGCCAGCTAAGAGTTCCAGCAGGCTTGTGAAGGTGGAGGCATGATGTACTAGAGATCTCAAGGGGTGAATGTTCGGCAGCTTGTACTTAGCAGGATATCTGTATACCTGGGTAATAAAACCAGTATGGAAATTGTTACTGTGCACGCATTTTTTGTCTTTTGACAGCCTTTGTCATATGTTCAACTGAAAGTGTATGTGCACATTTGAATTAACACTTCATGATCTTGTCTTGTGAAATGCAGTGGTGGTGAACAGCTCTTGGAGTCTTGGTATTGGATAGACTCAGATTTCAATTTTCTAAACCAATTTTAGGGAAACTTCTTTCATAAGTGGATTTATCTTAGGCACCTGACAGGTTTTTTATTTCAGTCACTTTCATTGCCTTCCCAGCATAGGCAATTGGTCAGTTATCAAGCTCGTTGTTTGTGTTGGTCATTCACATGGTTGTGAGAAAGACAAAGCCATTTTAAAATGAAAATAATATTAATTAAAAATGGTGAGGTTGTTAGCATGAAAACCCTCTGAATGTGCTTAAAGTAATCTGGTTTTTTAATACTGAATAAATGTTTATGATCCCATTTCATCTCTTTCCCCCTCATTTTTAGGGGAAACTCACTAGTGCTGCTTAATTTTATTTTATGTAAACATAAGCAAACATGCTGGCACTTATTAAAAAAAACAAAGAGAAACCCCAAACTTCTCAGACCTGCTGTGTAAAGTACGGTGGGTCTGAAAAACCCAAGTGCATTAAAGGCTTTTAAATATGAAGCTAAGGAATATCTTCTGGCTTGTAAAGAGAACACTAGTGCAGTTTAACCTGAGCCTTGTTAAGTGGCTGCGCGTGTTGTTCAGGCTAGTTGCAAGTGCGCAGGGAAAGGTATTATTAACCTTTCAAGGCACAAACAAATGTATCTGTGCTAGGTTGTTTTATTATTACACTTGCTTAAAATCAGATGTACACACACACAAAAATGCACATATGTAGCAAGCATAAATAAAAAAATAGCATTTTTGGTTCCAAAGAAAAGGGACTTTTCCTCCTTAACTTGGGAAAGACTCAGTGCTTTCTTGGAAACTTAGTTTCCTCGTAAGTGTTACTGTGTTGCACACATACAGGTGAGCGCACAGGCACACATACATGCACTGTGCTTGGTACACCCTTTTAGTGTGCTCGTGATATCTTTTTACTTTTCATGAAATCAAAGAGTTCAAAAGCCGAAGTCATCTGTGGAAAACTTTAGCTGTGTGCTAAGATTATTTTTAGGTATCAGTTTAAATATAAACACTCTTTGATTAAACATTAAAATACCATTTTTAGATACTTTATTGTACATCATTATTTGATGGGGTTTTTTTAACGTATTAGAACAGGATGAAGTATTTTATTGTAACTGTGGAAAGCCAGAATCATAAGCATGCATATTACATAGTAGTAGCTTCAGCTAGCACTAGTTGGCCACAGTGCTTCAAGACGTTTTGGAACAAATTTGGTCTTCCACTGAATTTGGTTTTCATCTCCTGTGTTTCTCAAATGCTTCTGGATTTCATTACTGCTGAACACTTTGTAAAACCATGTAACTGTTCTCCAGAGCTTATAGTTCTTAATATCCATCCATTGTTTGCTGTTAGCTGTAAAAACACATTGTTTTTTATAATTAGGGAAAAACAGAAGAGGTGTTTTAATGTTTTATATTCACCTATGTCAATGTGTTCTGCATGCTTTTATTTTAGGTATGCATGTGCATGTTTATTTTTAGGTAGTATGAGCTATGTGGTGTCATACTTATGTGTATGATTTTTTTCTTGCTATCCATGTAAATTTTGCAAGGACTCAGAAAGCAGCATTTGAGCCTGTGTCAGTTTGAAACACGGGTGTCTGCCAAGGAAGGGGGGAACCTCCCTTGCAACGGAGAATATGACCTCCCTTCCCTCCAAATTTGAAATCAAGGTCTATCCGGAAAAGATATGGAAAAGGAGTAACAGTTCTTTACAAGTATTTATAACAAGGCAACTAAGCAACAACAACAAACAAAAGCCAGAAACGCAGTGGCAGCTTTCCCTGGGCTGCCAGGCACTGTCCCTTTGGTGCAGTTCCAGTCACAGCCAGCAGGGGCGCTGTTGGCTCCAGCCGGGCAGGGCAGTGCGGTGACTCCCCCGAGGCTGCAGGGGGCGCTGTGGCACGAGCTCAGCCGTCTCTCTGTCTCGCTGGTAATGGCGAGCGCAGCCGTCGGAAAGAAGGAGTCTCTTTCACAGCCTCACAAGGGCAGCTGGTCCCGCTACCCCTCTGGATGGCAGAATGGGCTGTAGGAGGAGCCCTGGAGCAGCGGCTGGGGACAGCAGGGGCTGGCTCACCCCAGGAGTGACAAACAGAAGGTAGCAGAAACTTCCGAGCCCTGCCCGAAGCTGTGGGGAGTCTGGGTGTCTTGGTTAGAGTGTAGCAAAAAGGCCCTGAAGCAGCGCAGAGAGCAGCTGGGCTGTACAGGGGATCGGAGCTCTCTGGTGGCTCACTGGCCATGGCTGGTCCCCAGGCTGGGGCTGTACAGGGGATCGGAGCTCTCTGGTGGCTCACTGGCCATGGCTGGTCCCCGGGCTGGGGCTGTACAGGGGATCGGAGCTCTCTGGTGGCTCACTGGCCATGGCTGGTCCCTGGGCTGGGGCTGGGCAGAGGGCGCAGCCCCTCGTCAGGGAATGGGCTGTTCCTGGGTGCCGGCAGGGCGAGCAGTGGCTCTGGGCTCCCAGGCAGCAGGGAAGCAAACCAGTAAGATCCAGTCACAGAGCCAAAGGGAAAAGGAGGAAAAAAACCAGGCAAAAGCCAAGTGGCAACTGTATCTCTCCTCGGAGTGATTTCAGCCTGTGGCTCCCTGGGCCTGATCCTCCAGCGGAGGAGGAAACAAAACCCCCTTGCGCTCCACAGCTCTCGCAGGAAATCCTGGGCTGGCTCGCAATTACAGCGATATCCCTGGAGCTGGGGGGGGACAGCGACCATCCCGGACAAAACAAAAGGAACATAAAAACAAAGATGGGATGGGATTAAAACATATCCCCAAGACAGCCTGCATACAGATTGTATCCATAAACCATCATTCCTGGACATTGTCAGCCTGTAGACTCTGTACATTAATACTGTGTACACTATTTTCTCACTGAGAAAAGCCTTGAGCATCTAAGAAAATAATCTGCCAGTGTTGTGCCAGCTATGCCTATGTGTCTGTAAACCCTGGCCAAATTAAGTAGTGAAGATGTGTGTGACAGTTCTGAGTTTTTTGCAGCATATTGTTTGGTCTTGTCATATGCAAAGCATGTTTTTTTAAGCGTTAGGTGCTTCTCATGTTGAAGATAGTGGATGTGTCAGTGAAGAGACTTGCCTTGATTACAAGTGTCCTATTCTCTGCACCTTAGTGCGGAAAGTAGATGGATGATAACCCATTTGAATTAGCATGAACAGCAGTTAGTCTTATGTCAAAAGTTGCTTTTGAACATAAGGTGAGTATATGCATTATTTCTTAAACCTGTGTCAGCAGAATTGGAGGTTTACATGCAAAACTTGGTGTATTCATAAAGGCTTTGACTTGGTGTAGATATGTTTAAGAGGAAGTGGGTCCATTAAACCAATAATGGCAAACTCTGCTTTTATAGAACTTCTTCAGCTGGAGAAACAAGCTTCCGTATTTTTCTTGTAACTTGTATTTCTGTCGGTCTGCTCTACTCAGATGTACTCTTCCAAACAATTTTAGGTAATTCACAACAGTCCGTATTTACTACTGTAAAATGAAATTAAATACTGTAAAATAATTAATCTACCTCATCATACATACTGTAGCTAGATTGGTAAATATGTTTTATTTGGCAGAGCTGTTTCTAAGGAAATACAATTCCATTCTGGGTGTAAAACACCATGTGTTCTTATATACACAGATATGTCCATAGATAAGAATATTTTTTGGGGGGCAGGAAAATACAAATCATCATTTAAATATTAGTGTGATGATTTGAAAAACGTAAATTTAGAAAATGTTTAGGAACATTTTTAGTGCACCATAAAAGGATTTCTTGTGTGCAGCCATTAAAAAGAGTTTGTTGCTCTTTTGTATTTACTATTTCATAAGGGATCTGCATCCACCAAAGTTAATAGGAGCAAGCTGAGTGTCTGCATAGTTAAAGAATTCAGACTAATTTAACTTTATTTACATGTCAAAGAACCAAGTGACCCCTAATTTGTATGTTACACTGACAATGTTGAATAAATGTAGGATGAAAAAATACATGCTGAGCCGAGAAATCTTTTGAGAATGGGCATTTGAGTGTGTGCTTCAAAATAAAATAATAAATCTGCTCCTTTAGTTGCTTCAAATTAATTTTGTTGCTGTGTGGTGGTAACAGCAATTTCATAGGAGAAAGCACTACCTTGCAATCTCTGCAAAACCAATCCCAGACAGGTGTGAAATAAAGTAAGGTAGATGTCTGATTAGTGGTGGTTAGCTTTGTTGCAGCAATAGAATGCTATAAACAGTGAGTGTTTTTTTCTTTCAACTTCCTTGAGCTGAATGGCAGAAGACTCGGGAAAAATCTGTTCTTATGCACGAATGCATCTGTGTATGAACAGCTGTTACTGATAAAATTACAGAAGTTTTTCAGCATTCACCTTTTATTTACTGTAATTATTGAAGCTGACACGAACAAAGAGCAGGAAAGGAGAAAACAAAGGGAGAATTAGCATATAGGAAACCCTAGGAAGCCGTACACATGGTGTTGGTCACAAAGAAGAAAACATGCCACAGGTTTTAAACATTTTTAACTCTGTGCAAAGAAGTAAGATGTGTTATAACTGGATGACAAGTCCAAAAGTTACCAAAGCTTTAGAAGTTAAAAAAGTTTTGAAAGTTACTGGGAGTGTTCCAGGAATAGCACAAATGTTTTTTCAGGCTAAACTAAAGTTTAAATCTGAAATGTTCTGAAAGCACATTGTTCCCTCAATGAGTAATGCTGATACTGAGACTACACTGAGGCATGATTGTCCACAAATTATTTTGTCCTTTGTAAGTTTTCAAAGGATAAATGGCATGGAATAATCAAACTACCTAATTTGTACATTCTACTTAGTGTTTATCAGTAGTGTGGTGTTTTATCCCAGAAACCCTGGTGCAGATGAAGTTGCCAACAGAAAAGTACTGTTGTTGATTTCATTATGCATTTGAGAACGTGGTGTGGCTATTCCAGAAACAAAAATAAATCCCACCAAACAAGATTCCTCGTTTGTCAATCCGTTCAGGCAGAATCATGCAACAAACTACTGTTATGAACAGTATGATTTAGTTGAGCCCTACTGTGGTGGTTCAGCTCATCTTTCTGTGGAAAGCAGGTGGTGTGCAATAAATGTGTATTGCTTGAAATAAGCAACAGAACATTAGAATATTTATGAAAGTGGAAGCACATAATGATTCAGTAAATTAAAAACAGAAAGGCTGTATCAGTGTTGCCCCAGCACAGCTGACTTATGTATTGACAGTTTCACCTGGGAACTGTGCTGTTTGTAATAGACCTGTGTATGGAAGGAGCATCTCTTAGGAATGAATGAGAGTAGGTAGTGTTGACTAGTGCCAGAGTATGAGTTTGTTTTTGCCTCAGACTGGATACATGGATGTCTACCCAAGGCCCTGTTCTCACTGATTATCTATGTCTTTTGTTTTGTATCTAGGAGAATGCTGTTGTGGTTATTGTTGAAGTACTTTGGGACTCAGTCTCAGCTATCAAAAGTCTGTTGAAGGAGGATTTGTTTTTACAAAGGAAATTGTGGAAAGGGCAGTTAAAATTTGAAATATGTTATGATTCTCCCCTCCACCCCACAATCTTATCTGCTCTAAAGAGATGAGTGCATTTAGATCCTTAAGCCTTTTGAAGTTAACTGAAAAATGCTTAAATCTTGGTAAGTATCACCAAATGTGGGTCAGAAGAGTATTTATCTGCCTTTAAGTTAAATCTAAGGTAAGAGTGTAGGTTTCTGTTCTGTAGGAACTTGGTGTAGCTGGCTTTAAATTAAATCTAAGGTAAGATGTAGGTTTCTGTTCTGTAGGAACTTGGTGTAGCTGGATGTGAAAGAAACGCAATCTGTTAGAGATTCTTGGAGTAAACAGGCATCAAAGTAGCAATTACTAATTTAATTATGATATAGCCATGAAATCAACCTAAAGAGATCCCATTCTTGATCACACTTTTATAAGCTCAGGTATAAGATAGTGAACATGGTTTAGGAACATTTTTAAATTACCCATTAGGAAAAAATATTTTGATTCTAATAGTATTTGTTCTTATGGCACAAAATATGCATTACTGTCTAGTATTGTTAGTGTGTCTGTCACTGTACTTGAGCTATATGCTCACTGGACACTAGCATAAGCTTCTTGGTCCTTAGCTAATTCATTGCTCTAATGATAATCTTTGTCAAGTATCCTTGTACTAAAGGAGAATATTTCTGTGAGTTAAGGAAACTTGCCTTTATTTCCTTGTTCTGTAAAGCCATCACAAAAGAGTTTTTAACTTCTAAGTCTTCAATGTTAATGTTAATTATCTTCCTTATGTTAGAAAAGGTTGGAAAAGTATGCTGAAAGGTATTCCAGCCCACATTTCTGGGTGAATAGAGTCATCCAGAAAGTCAAACAGAAGGCTTCTGTAGCAGCAATGGTGAACTAAGAAGGCCAGAAAAATGCAAAACACATAGAAGTTGGAAATGATGCCATCATTCTTTATTGCTTTTGGGAACTGATCAGGCTTGGGGAACTGATGATCCAGCATGGAACTTATATTTTGCTCTGATAATGGATTTACGAACCACTGTAAGTGCCACTTAGTCTCATAGACCAGAGCAATAAAAGCAATTGAAATTAAATGCTGAAAAATAAAGGCATCATTCTTGCAAGAATAGGTTCTTACACAGCTGTCCAGGTACTTGGAGGATCTGATGTTTGCCTTTTTGAAATGTTCTGTCTAGGTGGTGTTGAAATGAAACATTTACATCGATAGTTAAAACCTTTCAAAGATGGTTTGCAAAAAGGAACAGTAAAAACAAATAAAAAACCCAAATGAACCTAAAGTACTCCGTTGTAAAATTTGCTGTAACTCAGTTATCTTTTGCGAGGAGAAATAACGATTCTTACAATACTTCTCTTTTATACATCCACTAGTTTGTTTTTATAAAGAAAATAATAGTAGTCTGGAAACAGAGATGCTGTGTAGTTGTCCTGGGGAAAAAAGGCCAAACAATAAAGGACGTGTTCTTACACCTGTCTTTTAATAACTCCGATTAAACTCTCTTTTCATTCTTTTAATTTCTTGTGAATGGAACCTGATGCTTAGAAGTATTTTCATGCACAGCAACAATCTTCATGCCACTTGAGTCTCTCCTGTCATGAGACTGTATTTTTTTGTGGGGGGATGGTTATGATGTATGCATATAGTCATCATTAACAATGATAGGATTAGTGGCTTATCTCAGAGTGCAGACCACCAAGCAGCTGTCTGACTGACTTGGCCCATTATTAAAAGAGAGACTTAGAGATCAGAATCTGTTTATCTCAGTACCATTCCCCTAATCCATTAAGTACTCTTCTAAGTGAATTTTTGTGGGGAGGTTTGATCCGGGAAGTTACAGGTGTTGCGTGTCATAGCAAAAGGATTTAGTATAAAACCCCATGACAAACACTTGAGAAACCTTTTTAATCCCCCAAGTGGAGGAAAGGTTTTTGGCAATGTTAAAACTCAAGGCAAAACTCAGGGTGTAATTTAGTCTTTAGATAATGGAGCAGATATTCTTTAAAGATATGTTGAAACATATGGAAGACATGGAAGTGTTTATTATAGTCAGCCAGCAAAGCTTCACAAAGGACTGTGTCTGACTAATCATGTGGCCTTGTATGATGGAGTAACTGTATCAGTGGACAAAGGAAGAGCTAGAGATGTCATCTAGCTGGGTTTCTGTAAGGCCTTTGATATGGTGTGAAACCCCCTTCATACTGTTAAATTGGAGTGAAGGAAGTTTGGATAGGCTCTTTGATGAATGAAGAATTGGCTTGATGGCTGCATCCAGGGAATAATGGTCAATGGTGTAATGTCCAAGTGGAAACAGTAATGAGTGGTGTCCCTCAAGGAATCATACTGTTTAATACCTTCATTATGATATAAGCAGTGGGAAGTTGCACCCTCAGCAGATTTCCAGGTGGCACCAAGGTGCAGTTGATACCTTTGATTGGGGGCCTGTTGGAACATCACAAGGTTCAACAGGGCCAAGTACAAGGTCCTGGGTGCATTGCCTCTTCGTTGGGACAACCCTTGATATCTGTTCAGAGTGGGGGATTGATGGATTGAGAGTAGCCTTGTGCACAAAGAATTGGGGGTACTGGTGAATGAAAAATTGGATGTGAGATGGCAGTGTGCACTTGGAGCCTGGAAAGCCAGGGCTGCATCAAAAGTCTGGCCAGCAGGTCAAGCGAGGTGATTCTTCTCTGGTGAGATCCCACCTGGAATACTCCTTCCATCTCTGTGGTACTCAGCACAAGAAGGACATGGAGCTTTTATAGTGAGTTTAGAAAAGAGCCACAAAAATGATGGAGGGATGAAGTACCTCTCCACTGAAGACAGGCTGAGACAGTGTGCGTTTTTTAGCCAGGAGAAGAGAAGATGCCAGAGAGACCTTGGAGCAGCCTTTCAGTATACGAGGAGGGTGCATAAGAAAGCTGTAGAAAGAGTTTTTACCCTTTTGTCAATAAGAGGATAAGGAGCAATGGTTTTGAACTGAAAGTGGGTAGATTTAGTTTGGACTGACAGAAGAAATTTTTTACAGGGGGTCAGGTGAGACACTGGAACAGGCTGCCTAGAGAATTTGTGGATGCCCTATCTCTGGAAATGTACAGGGTCAGGCTGGATGGGGCTTTGAGCAGCCTTGTGTAGTGGGTGGCATAGATGATCTTTGAAGGTACCTTCCAACCCAAACTGCTCTGTGATGCTATGAATGGACTGCTTTGGTAATAAGTAATTTCATGGAATTAGAGATGTTGCACATCTTCCTAACTTGATAGCTGTAAGAAACAATATTTTATACATACATTTTTTCCCCTCTGAAAACAGAAAATGCACCTAAACATACTTTTGTTTTTCTTGGTAAGAAGAGAATATGGAGAAGAAATAACATGAGGTTTTTTTTGTACTGTGTTCTGTTTCCTCTTGGTCTCTGTTTATCTCAGCAGTGAATTGGTAAATAAGTTAAAGGAGATAATAAACATTTACTCTGACTGATGCAAAGCTGGATTTCATTTAGGTGACTGTCTCTCCTGGTTTAGCAGTTTATTTCACAGAAAGGCTGAACAGACAAATTAGGAGTGAATTTGCTTTCATCTGAATGTAAAATTGAGTATTTTCCACAAACAGAGCAAAGATTCACTGGAATTACTGTATTTCAGTAAAAAGACTAACAGCGTGCTTCACAGAATCACAGAACAGTTTGAGTGGGAAAGGATCTTAAAGTTCCAACACCCCTGCCATGGGCAGAGATACCTCGCACTGGACCAGGTTGCTCAGTGCCCTATCCAGCCTGGCCTCGAGCACCTCCAGGGGGATGGAGCATTCACAGCTTCTCTAGGCAGCCTGTGCCAGGGCACCACGACTCCCACGGTTAGCATCAGTAAGGTGGCTTGTCTTGCAATCCTTTAAGCTTGGGTTTTAATACCATTGATATTCATAGAAATCCAGAAACATTCTCTGCCCAGAACAGTTTTTGTTCTCTTGGAGTTTATTTATTTAATTGCATTCGTCCTTGCCTCTCATCCGCAAGACAAGGTAATAGTGATTTCAGATTCACTGTGATTTTCTTCTGTGTTTGACTGCACAACATAATAATACACTCTTATTAATTATTAGATTTAGTTAGTGTTAAGAACTAAACTTACAGTAATCTGCAGATTTTAGCCTTTGAACCAAAACCAATAGCTTAATTGTGGCTGCACTCTCTAAAACAAATGCAAACTTCTGATGCTGATCAGTGAAGTTAGTATGTATGCCTTTAAATTGTTTTTTCTTAGAAATTTATTACACAAATATTCTCTGGGTAATGACATTCTTGTGCTTGGTTTTTTTGTTTGTTTTGTTTTGTAAGTTTACAACCACATCAGTTTTATTAGTGCAGTTTTTATTTGGTTATTCTCAGAAAACACTTTGAATGTTTCAGTTTATAGACTTTGTCTACAATTTCATGTACTAAAGTGAGAAGGATAGATTTAAATATTTACATTGCTTTTTTATCTATGGACTTTTCCCATTAAATAGTATAAAACCAGTAAAGCAGGAGGAGATTGTCTTTTTGTTGTTTAAAAAGACAAAATATGATGGGATTTTTTAAACTGGTAATTATGCTATATACGGCTATATGACTTGTCAGGCTGCTACGACATACTCTTTAGTTAGAATAGCTCAAAAAAGGGGTGAAAACTATGGTGAAAATATCTTGTTACACTTTTGCTTTAGATTTTAGTTGTTTTTATTTTCAAGGAGTGACAGTGTTTTCTGGAATAATCGATACAGGTCATCACCTTCTGTATCTGATTGTTTTGTCTTGTTTATGTGGTACCAAGCTACTTCTGCTTAGTGACATGGAATTTTCTAATACCTTCCCATTTCTTTGCAACCATTTTTTATGTGCATAGAGGGTCAAAACTCTGGGAAAGTAGTCAGAACAGAGCCATAAGCAAGACAAATGTTTATTTGATGGTTGAGTATATGTGTCTTATTTAAAACAGTATTTCAACCTACCAATCTAGACTGTAGTTTAGGCATAGTGACATTAATTGTATATATCAATGTGCTCAATAACTCAGGCTTGTTTTTTGGTTTGGAAAGGTTTCTTTTTGTGGGTATTTTTGATGGGGTTTTCATATGCGTGTGTGTGTGTGTGTCTTTTGAAAGGGTGGTATGCGTTTTTTTTGAACCAAAATATGTGGTTGCACAAAATGCCAGCAACCTGTCTGATAACCGCTTTCTTTATTTATTGTGGAATTTGTTTTCTGACATGAGATAAAGCATAAGAAGTAAAATAACTGCACTACTCATTTTTTAAGTTCATAATAATCGTAAACATTACATTTATTATCAACTTCAAAGAGAAAGTACTCCAGTATCTTGGGGCTCAGTCTGGATGGTTCCATAGTTCAATTTCAGCTTGTAACTGTAGAGTGGATTTCCTGATCCTTTAATTGTTTTGGTAGCTGGTTTTTGACTTCTTTCCAACTTAACATCATTACTGAAGTACAGATAATGAGAATTGAACAGTTATATGTATATAGTTTTTATTACAAGTATAGGAGTATTGCCAGTTGGAATATCACTATTGAGGTGTGTTCAAGGAGTGTAACAGCCTACTGAGCCATGACATTAAGCTATTCATATTTAGATGGCTGCTGCAACTTAAATCCTCTTCTAAGTAATTGCATTTTAGGGAGGGCTTATTCATTGTTTGACAAGCTTACATTCTTATATTTATTTAACAGTACTTGGATGCACAATATTTACCTCCTTCTGTTTTACAGGTTATTCTAGTATACTTTTCAGCATCATATTGTGATTGTTTACCAGTTCACAGCTTTTGCATCACCTGCAAGTATTATCAGTAATAATTTCATGTTTTTATTTTATCTCATGGCTGAAGATTTTGTAAGGTTTTTTTAAGTCTTAATATTGTTGGGATCCTGTATGGAAGACAGTGGTCTGTTGAGGGCTTTTGCCTATGTCATTTCTTACTAAACTGTTTGAACAACTGTTACTTCATGCATGCTTTGTTCATCTGTTGTATGATCAGTTGCTTAGCAGATGCATCGTTCTTCAAGACACTGACTTCGTGCAGCAAACCATCTGAATACTGTAACTCCTTAGGTCTTGGTTTGCAATCTCTTTCTCTCACCTCTTTTCCACCTTTCGGGGTTTTTTGGATGGTAGTCAATAGTTTCAAGTCAGACTGCCTTCCTAGCCAGTCTTTCTAAAACCTTTGGACCCTCTTGAGTGACATTCTCACTTGAATAAATCCTTTGTATTGTTTGTCTTCAGTGGGTACTCTTTCACTGTCATTGCAATTATGGTCTGTGCTTCCCTAAAAACAAAAACTTGAAAATTATGTGGGATTTTTTCTGTGTTAATAAATATTAAATATTCTACAGCAGCAGTTTAGAGAGGGTCCTCTGTGGTTTGTAATAAAAAAAAAAAAAAAAAAAAAAGTGAGTCTTATGTGGAGCCCTAGAGTTCATCATTTGACTTTTTCCCTTAAGAATGGTTGAGATTTCCCATTTTTTTGGCTTACCTTACAGTTTTCTGCTTTTATCTCCTCTCTAATCCAGGCTGGTTCTATTGTTTTTTATTTTTCGTTTTTCTTTGTTTTGTATAATTGTGGCTGTCTAGGCTACTTCATAAAATGTTCTGAAATGACTCCCAGTTGTTCCTGTTTTAAATCTTAAATCCAGTTATTTACACTTCTGATTCTGTGAGGTTTTTGCTGAAGTAGCACTCATGAACACAACGTGCTTATAACATGCCTCTACTAGTGGTATTGACTTCTTTTGTTTACACATAGCAAATGGTGTACCGTTGTAATCATATGCTCCTGCAGTTACTCTTAACTGTGGTTCTGACGCATGCTCATTTTCTTAAGAGATATTTCTGTATGGTGCTTTTCTGGTTGAGGAATCACAATTTTGAAACTTGCAGAAATACCAAGGTAATTTGCTTGTGACCTTTAGCACCAGTTACATGGCCTTAGGAGATTATACTTCTCCGTTTTCATGAAAGTGTTTAAGGAGCCCCACTTGCTTGTCTGTCACATTAGCTGTGACTGTTATCTGCTATGGCATCAGCTTTTGTGTCAATTTTTCCCTATTAGAATTTAAACCAAAAATATAAAGATCACTGGCTGCCAGCCAATTCTGAAGTACGAAATAAAGTCAACCACTGAACTTCAACTTGTATAAGTCTTTTCTTTAGTTACACCTCCTTTTTCAAGTCTGTATCGCATATCAGCAATTCTGTGTTTATCACCTGTCTAAAATGTTTGTACAAACAGTTCAATCTCTCCATTTCATTATTCATTTAATTTTAATCCTTCTTCCATTTTTCTGCTAAATAAGTTCACTTCCCTCACCATCCTCCCCTTCACTTTCAACAGTGCGAGGATATTCTGACCTCTCTGGCCAGCCTGCATTTCAGAATGCTTTTCCACCTCTTCTAACAATGAAAATTGCCCACATTTTGCAACTTCCATCTTCCACAGAAGTCCAGTGACTAGTCCCCAGCGCAGAACTGTGTAATGTATTCTTTGCCTGTCCAGTTCACCTCCAGGTTTTTTTGTTTTCTTCCGGTGTGGAACAGAAATGTGTAAACTGGCCGTCAGGATGATAAATGCTGGGTGTTTGGGTATTTATAATTTACAATACTCAGAGTAATTAGTCTGAAGGAGTGTACTTCAGGAACATGTACCATATTGCTGTCATTATTTCTATTAAATAGTGTTGACCGATCCCTTTGAGCTGCTTGCTGGGTCTTGCTTGCATCCAAATAGAGTGCACTGTAATGACATAACTATCCTAGCTGTCTGTGCCTATGCTTCAGGGTACCTGCAGGCTTCTCCTGTGTACGGCATGCACAGTGGTCATGGCTCATCCACCTTGGAAGCACTGTATCACTATACAGACTGTACACCACTGCTTTTGTGTAAGGGTCAATGCTTGGTGAGTGCTGGTAGCAGCTGCTTAGCTCTTTTGTGAAATATGAAAATAGCTTTAGGTTGTACCTTGAGGAACACTAGCTCTAGAGGCCTGCCGTAAGGAGTTCTGCATCTTCTGCAGAGGAGTAGGATTTGTCCTTAGAAAGTGAGTGCTTCTTGTTATCAAGGGAGAGCTGGATGTTACCGGACATAACTGCAGTTGGAATAGTCCAGGATGCTTAGAGGGTACTTTCTTCCACTTGCCATCATCTAGGTGTCAGACTTTCATGAATATATTTAATCTGACAAAAATGAGAATTTGAGGCCCGTAAGACCAGTGCTTGCTTACCTGTGGGACTGTGTTTTCTTGTGTAACTATGGAGACCAGAAAGTTTTTACATAACTTTCAAATGGTCACTAACACAGCTGAAGCACGGTCAGGACTTGACACTGCACTGACACAGATGCAGCCTGAACACTCTGGGGAAAAGGTTACCTTATCTAGTAGAGAGAGCACTTAGCCTTCTTTTCCTTCTGCCTGGTGGGTAATGAGTTTGATGTTAAGCTCCCCAGTACAAGAGAGGTAGGCATGGAACTTCTGGAGGGGTTCAAACAAGGAGGGCCTAAGGTAATGAAGGGACTTGGAATACCTCTACTGTAAGGAAATGCTGAGAGAGCTAAGACTGTTCAGCCAGGAGAAAAGAATACTCAGAAGGTTTCTTACCAATTTATATAAATACCTGAAGTGAAAATGCAAAGACAGAGCTAGGATCTCTTCAGAGATGCCCAGTGATAGGGCAAGAGGCAATGTGTGGCAGAGGCTGAAGCAGGAGATTATGAACGTCAGGAAACACTTTTTCACTGTAAGGATGACTGAGCACAGGCACTGGTTGCCCAGGGTGGTTGTGGCATATCCCTTCTGAAGAGATGTTAAAAAAAAACACCTGCACATGGTCCTGGCCAGCTTGTTGTGGTCCTGCTTGAGATCTCTTCTGACCTCAACCAGTTTGTGATTCTGTGAAATACAGTGACCGTGTTGCAGCATCGTCTTGCAGATACAGATCAGCTGAGTCACCAGTTCATCCTGACCTTTAATCATAAAATGTGGGGGAAATCCTATGGGATTCGGGTTTCATTATGCTACTCTCGCTTATCTGTGCTTATGTGCGCACAAAAAACAATTTTGTAGGTAGCGCTGGGCCACTGTGACCAGGTACTTGAGGGGAAATCAGTCAAAATGTTAGTTTGCAGTTCAGAAGTCTTCCAGTGGCAGTATGCCAGCACACTTCTCCTGGATCAGCCACCTTTGCAGCTTAAGTCTATCTGGGAAGACAGCAAGGTAGCTCGTTACCCTGAATTGTGGGCTGATACAGGGCTGTCTTTCAGCTGATCCCTGAATATCTGCAGACTGACACAGGCGGTAGCTTCAGTTGATTGTAGGCTGAAGGGCCTTTGGGCCTGGTACAGTGGTGCTCCCAGTAATGTCGCATCATTATATAGGGCAGTTGCGCTTTTAGGGGTTTGACACATTATTATAAACTAAGTGGACACAGCAGAATTGAAACCTTCCAGCTTGGATACACACAATTTGACAATGTCTTGACACCATGTGCGAGCTAGGTGCATGATGCTAGCTGTGCTTGTAAACCCAGGTCATCCACATAACATCCTGGTAAGTGCCCCATGGATGTGGTCACAAACTCAGTTGTTTTGCCAGTATTCAAAGATGCTCTGTGTACTGTCAGCAAATTCCTTTTGCACAAGGCAAATTATTTCTAGATAAAGCAACAGTGGGAAAAAGAGTCTCTTCTCCTACCCTCATAATACTTATGACTGGTAGAAGTGTGCTGCAAAGTCAGAAGGTTATTTGCTAAGATGAATGTTAATCCTCAGTGTGTACATTCATGGAAGAAAGAAATTTAAAAGAATTGTGATTCTCTACAGAGATACTGTGCACCAAATATGTATTTTCTAAAATACAGACAACTTTTTAAAATAACCAGTCTGTCCAATCAAGGTTGACAAGATGGGGAGTAAGGAAGAAGTGCACGTGCTGCCAGTCTGTAGCCCTGACATGCCCTGAGTGGCAGAGCAACCAGCACCTTGGCTCTCGGCCGAGCTTTATTGTCTAAGCTGACAGGACTTTACCCTTGACTATGTGGATGCGTGCTAGGGGACCTGATTGCTTCCTTTAGAGGATTTGTGGGAATGGTGGGGCAGGAGAGAAGCTTGTATGCAGAGAGGCACTTTCTTCCAAAGCAACAGTCCTACTCCCACGTCCTCATTGCTTTCTTTAGGAACCCCCCTTCTAGGTAGTGTTTGAAGATAAGCCTGTACCTACGATTGAGTGATGTGGTACATCACATCTCCAGTGTCCCATCTCCAGTACCTTAAAGCATCTGCTGTCTAGGTGTCCACTAACGACTGTGATGGCTGGGAGAGTGAAGCGTGAGGGAGGCTGGGAAGCACACCTTAGCTCTGTCTGCCTTGGCTGTGCTGCAGGGAAGAATGGAGATATTGGCATGGTCTAATGGTAAAACATCTCATGCAGTACTGTTTGGGAGACATGGGACATTTGTCAGGCTGCTCTGAAGTGGGAACTTTGGCCCATCAGTAGGTCTCTCTTTTAAAGACTGCTGCTCAGTGCTCTGGTGGAAACTAGGCAGTGAAATCCTTGAGGAGGGCTGCACCTTAGCAAATGGGTATGTAGTTGTGCTTGGCTCCTTGCTGTTACTTTCTAAAAGTGTTACTTCTGCTGTTATTTTCTAAAAATGGACTTGTGGGTTTATTTTCCTCTTGTCATAACACTGTGTAGTGTTGGGGTTTTGTTTGTTTGGTACTGGATTTTGGTTGTCTTTGGAGCTCTCAACCTGTAGAACTTCTTTTCATCTTAACCTGTAAAATCAAATGATGGCAGGCTGTTTTCAAGGCTCTCCTGAGATTACTCTGATAATGAGTCAGCTGTTCGGGAATACACTATTTTCTTTTCTTTTCTTTCTTTGTGAAATCAAATAAATGAAAGGAATACAAAAGCCATTTGAATGCTGGATTATCTTTTTCCCTGTCCTTTCTTAATAGCCTGCTTTAAGTGTACAAAGGCCTTTGCTTGCTACAAAGATTTGTCTTTTGGTCTTACCCAACCCCCTGAGAATAAAGTATATTAAAAAAGAAAAAAAAAAACCAAATGAAAAGGAAAAAAAAAAAAAGCATATCTTCAGAAAAAACAAACAAACCCCAGAAAGCAAAACAAACAACTCCACTTCCATGTTATGGAGGTACTTTGAAATATTTCAGGTTTGCAATTGTAAATGAATTGTAAATAAAATTTACAGGTCTGCAATTGTAAATGAATTGTAGATGAAAAAGAAGCCTTCCTGACATTCTCTCTTTGGACTCAGTTGCCTTATTAATCAATCCCCTTTCACAGAGAGGGGGAAAATCATTCTCTGATGAAGTTTTCTTGAAGCAGAAGACCTCCCTGAACAACTCATAATGCAAACTCTAAAGTTTATTGCTTTCATAGTAATATTTTTCTCAATTTCAAGGAGCCCTTTAAGTCCATCAGGCAATCAAGGTAGATTATTTTTCTGATTCTATGTTGTGCCAGAAATATCACCTAGGAGTATTCCTTATTTTTCTTAAGCAAATGGTATCTCTGTAGCTAAGTATCTTGAAGTGGTTGCTCTTCCCAGTAATCTCTTTGTAATTATAGTGTTATGAATTACATTTCAGAATGATGCTGTAAATGACACCAGGCTTTTTTCCTGGATCAATTAATGAATCCATCATTTCTCAAGCAAAATCATGATTCAGACTGACCTAGGGCTGGGTTTCATTGGGTTTTTCTTTTTTTCTTTCCATTTCCTTTATAGTGCTTCTGATGCTGTAAATTACCAGGGAATTACAGCATATTGCCAACTTTGCTGGTTTTCTGTCATGCACTTAAAATAATTACAGTTTGTATCATGCTATATGATTATTTCCTAAATGATAAAGCTTCAACCCAGGGCTTAGTAGATCATTATCTTACCTTCACACAATAGCTTCTCTATTTGGAAAAGTGTCATACTGAAACTAAATTTTCAAGTAGGGAAAGTAGAAAGGCAGGAGTTGTTACTTTCATAGGGGATGCTGTTTCCCCCTCTAACACATCATTGACTTTATACACTGAGATGGAAAAGAGTCTGAGGTACCAAGGAGGAGGATTTTAGTTTACATTGGACTGGAAATGCTTGCCTAGGAGTAGTAAGATTTTAATGTCTTTGGCAATGCTGCCTAATGCCTGAACTAAACTTCACATTTAAATATCTTGGGAACATCTTGTTACAATTCTACAAAAAGTGACTATTTATAGAAGTTCCTTTTCATTCTTTCTATCATGTATGTTCAGGTACTTACATTTTTGATGGTGCCAGTAGTTAATTTTTTCTGAAAAACCTCACTGTGAGATGTATTTTAATGTTCTCTTTTATTTGGTCTAAATTATGTAGTCATACTGGTATTTGGAAGTAATTCTGACTAATATTTTTGAATGTGTACGTGAAATTCCTGTCAGTCCTCTACACATCTATTTAAGAAATTCAATAATTTTTTTGCAGTACGTCTAGGTTCTTTAGTTACTGGCTTCTCACAGACAGGTTTTGGTGTGCTTGCTTACTTGATTGTGTATGTTCATTGTTCCATACTGTGAAGGTGAAGAATCTGTTCAGAGAGATTGCAGGGTTCCTGGAGAGAACTGTGACCTCTGCCAGTGAGCACTGAAGTATTTATTTGCCCTTTGACCTGATTTAGAAGCCTCAAGAGAATGGGGTGAGTTAGTAAGCATGTGTGTGAATAGGTAGAACTGGCAGGATCAGAAGCTGAGACTAACTTCTGATCAAGAGTGAGAATGTGACCACTTCTCTTCCTTCATCCAATGATGCATGCTGCTTTTCAACACGTGGATGGGCAATACATGGCAGTGCAGCTTGACAGCAAGTTATCTTTCTTGAGAGGTTGAAATTGGGAGTTTGAACTGATTGGGCCAAACAAGAGAAGGTAATTGAAGTTTTTCTTTGTGCTATATAACTAAGCTAAGCAGAAAGCTGTTTTAAGTAGGAGAGTTATTTTCTCCTACAGTTGCATTTTGAAGCAGAGAAAATGTACTCAAACTTTATGCCAGGCTTGCTCTGGAAGACTGATTCGTCAGGTGAGCCCCTCTTGGGGGCTATTGCTGTACGGCAGAGGCTGAGAGGTGAGGAATTCTGGAAGTGTAAATACAGTGCCAACATGAAACATGATAGTAATTAAAATGGCAATCTCAAAAGTAGCTGTTAATAAATTCTTTACATTGCCTTTGGTTTTATCAAACATGAATAAACAAGTAGGAGATGCATGAGAGCAACAGTAGGTACTTGTTGCTTCTGTTGTACACAGCAGTGGTATTGAGGAGTCATTTAGTTTTTCATGGGGTTTTTTTGGCTCCTGACTGATAAATACTGAATAACCTTTTAAGACATAGGAAAGCTTATACTATATGGACAGACTTGTATTGCCATAGGCAGACTTCTACTTAACTGAACAACATGTTAGCTGTAATCAATGCAAGTACTTTGAGTGGATATGTCAGATAATTTTTAAGTTTCATGAAATAAACGTCCTGTCACCAGAGTGAGTGACAGGGCTTCAGCAAGTGAAGCAAAGTTGTACTGTAGAGAAACCAAGGATGTTCCAGATTGATTCTTGTTTATACACTGCTGTCTTTTTGGGTGGTAATGAGCACAAGTATTGTTGTAGTAAGAGGGAGTAGCTACGTAGCCCTGCAGATTTTCAAAATGCTGCCCACCCACTAGCTAATCAGTCACTCTGTCACCTCCATATAGTTAATAATTTTTATCCCTGTAATTATAGGTGGGGGAGTGCAGACAAAGGCTATTTCTAAGTTAGCAAATACTGTGAATGAGAGTGGGTCTGTAGTGCAAAACAAGAGGTAAGGTAAAGAGAACCCAGTGTCCATGGTCAAGTAATTTTTTTTTTTTTTTTGCTTTAACCAGGTATAATCTGATCCTAGGGATTAAATGCCTGTTTGTGGTTAGAATGCATTAGTTGTGATCCTTAACTTCAATTTTTACTGGGTTTCATTCTAAAGAAATCCATGTTCTCACTCGGACACTTTGATAGCAGTGGGGAAGAGCACAGTGAGCAAAGGAGTTGAGGAGGTTTAAGCTAGGGTCAGGAGAACACTTTTAAAATAAACCCACAGGGACACTCTGGCAAATGGTTTCAGGTGGGAGCTTTGCTATATCTACGGGTTAGTTGCTTAGCCTGAAGAAAATGAGGCTTAGGGATTCTCTACAGCTACCCAAAAGCGGGTGTAGCAAGGTGGCAATTCATCTCCCAAATAACAAGTGATGGGACAAGAGGAAATGGCCTCAAGTTGTGCTGGAGAAGACTTAGATTGGGTATCAGGAAAAATTTTGTTATGGGAAGGGTTGTCAAACACTGGAGTAGGATGCTCCGGGAGGCGGTCAGGTCAGCATCCTTGGAGAGTGCTTAGGAATGTGGTTTAGTGATGGACCTGCCAGTGTTAGGTTAATGGTTCGACTTGATGATCTTTAAGGTCCTTTCCAACCTAAATGATTCCATACTTCTGTGGTTTTCAGAGCTGCTTAGGACACTTCAACAGGAAAAAAGATTTGTGTTTGTAAGCATCTCCAAATAGAATTTTATATATGTGAAACAAAAGCCTGGTCTAGCAACTGGCTGCTACTTTGCAAAAAAGTGATAGAACTTGCATTTCACTTCAGGAATTTTCCTTTCCTGTTACTGCTGAGAGATGATGAAGTGTTAATTCTTTGAAATAGGTTGACTTAGGCTGAGAAACATCTTCTGATTAAGTCTGATTTTCATGATGAACATGAGGCACTTACTCTATTTTTCTGTGTTTCAATGTCAGTAGTAATTAGTAATTAGTGTATTACGTGAAAAAACTTGGAATAAGTTGTTGTCTTTATGGTCTTTTTATTTTAAATTGTCTGAACCATTAATGATATTTCACTCTCCCTTTGCTTTGCTTTCCGTGTTGAACCCTGCAGTAACTTTATACTGCAACAAAACTAGTTGATCAGAGAAGTGTTTATTCTTTGATTAGGCAATGTCTTTGTTAACATCTAAATTATCAGTCTTTTTTGTATGATTTGACTTTTTGTTTAAGTTAATGGCAACAGCTACTGTCAATTCATACCAATATTCTTCAACAGAAGCATCAGAAAGACAGCTGTTAACATTTTTGATCTTAAAAAAACAAAGAAATTGAGCAGGGAAAAATACAGTCCTTCAGGCTGTCTTTTTTGTAAAGAAGAGAAAAGATAGCTATTTTTCTGCCTCTCTTTGCATGTGCAAGTATATTCATGCAATCTTTAAAATAGTTTTGACCTATCAAGTTTATGTAGCTGCACAACAGTGCCATTAGAATGACAGGTTTGATGCTGGCTTTTCCATGTGTTAGTTTTATGTTACAAAATGACACCATGTTGAACTTCTTCATGCTTCAAAGTGAGCTAGATGCCTTAAATCTGATGTACAATTATCTTTTACACATTTCTCAGAAGATTTTTGGCTACTGATAAAGTGGAAAAGAAAATTTTAATTTCATAAAGACACGGGAAGCTTCTGATCAGATGGTTGATAGAGTATATTTGAAGTCTTGGAGAAGTATGTCTCAGAAATTATCATACACTAAATAGGAAAAATGAGTCTTAGTCCATCAGTTGCATTTTTAAGGGAGCAATGTATAATGTTACAGGAGTCAAATACTGCCTGGTGATGTTACATGGTGCTGAAAATCAGAGGTTCCTCTCCCTATTTAGACTACAGTTTACCACCATGAATCTTGTAGTATTCTTGGTAAGAAGTTGTTTCTTAAATAAAAATGTGAAAACACCATACATAAATACTCGTAAGGTAGGATTGAACCTGGAGCTAGATAGTCTGCTTGCTGAATTTACAGGACATGGAACTACAAAACATTAACGTCCAGCTTCACAAATAAAGAGAATTACAGACTCTCTATCATGGTTTGCAGCAAATTCATAGATGTATAAATTTGGCTTTTGGAAAGCATATTTTAGAAAGATGATCAGTTCAAGCAAACAAATCGTAGTGCAATTATATGATGCATTAGGTTCTAACTAAGATTCCTATTAAAATGCATGAAAAGACACATCTGTTCATCTAGCATTATGTTTGCAATCCTTCCTTGCAAATGTCAAGTCAGTATTTTTGTGTAATAACAGTCTGTTTTGTGATTGCATGGTCTTAAATTATAGGTGCAGTATTGCATGTGATTCAACAGCGATGCATCAGTAGTTGACATAAAGGAGCTGTATCCTTGTCCTAGGAAGGAAGTTACGTTGGTGATGTAGTAGCTGTCACTAGTTGCAGTCTGAAACCCACTGCTAAAGGTGCCTTCCAGCTTGAAGTTTGTATACTGTTCTTCTACAGAAATAGGAATGGGTGCATTTCAGTCTTGTTCATTCAGAAAATACATGTGCAATGGGAGAGAAGAATTTTAGATACTAAGTTTAGGCTTTAGTCCACAGTATTTAGGGCTATAAAAATGTAGAACTTTTATTTCAGATTTCACATGCCTTCCAGAGTTTAGCAAATTCTAGTTTGCCTGCAGTCATATATTGTTTGAGAGAAAAAGTGTTTGTGTTATTGGAAGTCGATATAGGGTATAACGTACAAATCATTGCATCTGCACTTACTTCATCCCAGGTTGTTGTCACCGCGTCTGTGTTGTTTTACTGAAGATAGCCTAACACAACCTTCTGGTGGAGGGTATGGGGTAAAAAAGGAATGTGTGTGATCATGGAATGCCTGTAAGCAGTGTTGAATAAATCCAAATGACAGTATGTGGAGATGTAGTTTCAATGGAGCAAACTTGGATTGCAGAAACAATTTTGCACTCACAACTCCTCTTTTTGTGATTTTCACAGTTTGGAAGTTTCTTACTAAAGTGTACAAAACCCTCTCTTAATTTTCTGACTTATCCTGTTTTTTTGTTGGGGAAAGAAAGTACTTGGCAGTTTGAACTGAAGCTATATGATACCTGACAAAAGTGCTGGTTTCTGAAAACTTGGGCAGAAGTCTTTAAAATTTATTTTTTCTTCATTAGAAATATAGAAGGCTGTTAAGATGGCTTGAGAAAACTTGACCAACAAAATAGGTGATCTCAGATGACAATCAAAAAGGATTCATATTTATCTGAACAGAAACATTCATTTTAGAATTTGTATCAGGAAATAACACAGGGTATCTGGGATTCACTGATCTGTTGTCTGAACACATTTCCATAGTTTTATTCTTTGTAAGCCACCGTGAGAAAGTAGTCTTTTACTGCATATTTTAGTCAACTAAATTGCTTTATCAGATTTGACGGACCTGGAGTTCAGTAGATCACATTTTTCCGGAACTGCTACAAATTAAAGACTATCCCCAAAACACTTCAGTTGTCTTTTATGGGACTTGTTCCGATGTGGCAGAGGCTAGAGGACCAGCATCCTTCCTCTGGCAATAAATGTCAGAATGCTTAAATGGTTTTGGAGAGCATGTTAAAAGAAAAAACTGACTGCAACTTCTTCATGGCAAGCACTTCTTAAGTGTTTAAGGTAATTGGTAATTAAGAGTGATAGAGTTGATTTTACTGGGTATGTACGCCTGATTCAACAGCCTGGGAGGGTGCAGTGGTCAACCTTTTACTAATGCTCAAAGGCTTCTAGTGGTGTTTGGGTCTGTAGGGCAATACTGTTAGATCAGCTGGGCTTTTTTTTTTTTTTTCACTTCTTTTATGACAAATGAGACAGGTTGAGTCCGCAAAATATCCCAAAACCTGACAACTGACCAGAGAAAAAGGAAGGATAGTTCAGAACTACCTGGCTATCGCATTGTCTTCTGCATCTTATCATCTTGAAAACAAAAATGTTGCGAAGTATTGTCTAGGGTTGGCTGCTGGTGCTGAGTGTTAACCTTGTCCTTTTTCAGCCGCCTCTTGCTCACCAGTGTGACAGCAGCCAAATGGCTCCCTGTTGCTTGTAGTTGAAGGCTGGGGAGGGAGCTTCAGATTCTCCAGAAATAAATTCTTCACCATGACCCTTGTAGGGAATGGCCTTGTCAGCTTCTAGTAGACGAATAGAGGAAGAGCTCTTTCCTGGTGGCACCGAAAATCATAAAGAAAATAAAAACCCTCTAGCACTATATTTGAAGTGATAGAGAATCAGACATTGCTTTATTTTCTGGCCAGGATGTGCCAAGGAAAATATTCCAAATACACATGCTTTTACAGGATTTTCCCTCAAACTTTATACAGTCAATACTCATAGAGATGTACTGTTTTAACGTTCATTGGTCCAGAGTTCAGCAACCCTGAGTGTTCAGTTTGCTATTGGATCCAAATTTCTTTGCCTCTAATGTAAATTAGGTCTTCATTCTTTGATTTTCCTTGTCAGTCTTTTCTGAACTAGGTATTTCCAGGTCTGCCAGAGGCAGTGTCTGGGGTAGATGGTTGTAGATGGCCACTGATGTTCTGTTGATTTTCCGTTGATGATGGCATTTTATCTTTCTGGGTATCTTTTGGGCTACTCCCAGTCTGTTGAAATGTTACGCCCATCTCCATAGACTGATCCTACATCACCTAGGCAAAGTCAAACCAAGCCTAACTAGAGAAATAAAATAAATAAACTGTTAAAAGTCACATTGTTTCCAACACTGGTACTCCCTCCCCAAGGGCCAAGCTGTGCTTGAGTGGGGAGAGCTGGCTGGTGGCTCCCACCATCATGTCCCGGGCAGAGATTGTTTTTGCCCCACACAACTCTCCTGTTGTGGCTTGCACAGTGCAGAAACCTTCAGGGTGAGGCTGGACAGCTGCTAGAGGATTTAGGAGAAGACATGCACCTCTGTGCTTGGTGGTGATTTTGCAGAATGGTAGCAGAAAGCTGTATGGAGAGTCTGTTGGTTAGAAATTGTGATGTTAGTGTAGGAAATGGTGTTTGTCTCAATATTTGTTTTGAAAAATGCTAGCATTTTCAGCATTTGTACTCTCCATAAAATGAACTTCCATTACACAAGATTCAAGGCATTTAGTGCAATAGTGGTGTTATGCTATGGGGATTTTTTTAATACATCTAAAAGTTGTAGGCTATTTTTTAGTCATGTAAGCTATTGTATGTATTTTCTTTCTGCCTGTCTTCCTTTCTCCTAGAACAAACTTGATAATAAAAAGAACATTTTTAATGTCCTCTGTTGCATTTCCCACAGTTTTCCATGATATAAATTTGCCAGTCCAACCCTGTATAAAAGGGAATTAAAGACCACAGTTTATCCAAAAAAGTCTTAAAAAATTGAGAAACTGATGAAATTTCACATCATGTTTCCTCCACACCTTTACAGACAGGGACTCCTCACATTTGCAGGCCTGTGTATCTCCTAAAATAAAAGTGGGGGTTTTTTTGTTTTGTTTTGTTTCGTTATTTGTTGTTACTGCAAGGGTATAAAAAGAATGATGCAAAAGTAGAAGTAACAGGGGTGCCAAATATAATCACCTCTCAGCAGCACACTATTGTGGTTGTTGGAAGTAAATCCTTGTTTGACTTTTGATGGTTAACTGTGGTTTGTGCTGACAACTGGATATGCCCTTGGTTGTTTGATTGTGGGGTTTTTTTAGCTGAACTGAAATTACAATTAAAAAGAATTATAAAGAATGTTGACTTGTGCAGATAACACTTTAATAGCCTAATACATAAACTAAAAATTTGGACTCTAATACTTCTCATTTGACTATTGTGCAAAGGAATGACATGTTAAATAAATGTTTACTTCCTGGAAGTAAAACTTTCCTCTAGAAAGAAAAATAATGGCTAACAGAAACTAGTCCTTCACCCTGCCACCTTTTTCCTGTGTGAACTGCAGTTGTATTACAGTTCTTTGCCCTGACAGTTAAATTTATTTCTACTTCAGTGTACTAAATAAGAATAGGAGCAGATTCATAGTGTTACCATGTTCTGGAGTATCTTTGTCAGTAGCACTGAAAGTGGCTAGAAGTATATTCAATGTAATGTTTTTTGAAACCAGATGCAAATGTAACAAGTGAAAAGCAGAGTTACATGAATGTTCATGAAACAAAATCCCAGTGCTGTAGAAAGCTTAATTACCAAGGATATTAAGTAAGTTTAGAACTTTCTCTCAGATGAACCAGGATGTATAATGCAAATAAGTTACTTAAATGCTAATGAACAGCATGTGGACTTTAATTAAACAGAAAGCCACATGTAATTTCAGAAGAGGTCAGAGCTATGAGGTGACTCTATGGGAGAAAGGAGGTAGCATTTCCTAAGTTACATATCCATGTCTGGGTGGTACATGTTATTGGCTAGAGTAGCTGATATTTGAGTAAAACAGTAGTTGCAACTCAGACCCTATTTAGTTCATGCATTTCTAGAGATTTCTTCTGATAGTGTAAGAGTATCCAACAAAAGGATACTTTTCTGAGGCTCAGGAAGGTGTGTTGCTTCCCCACCCACAATTTTAACTGTGTTCTGAGTTCTGATAATTGTCTTAGGGGTTTTATTACCTTTGTAAGTAAAAAGTAGATATTTATTAATCTATGCTTTCTTTGTTTATAGTGTGTGTGTAAAGTAGACAAAAATACAAATATCTAAAAACTTTCAGAGTAGGTAATAATCTAGTGTATAATCAGGTTATATAATCAGGTTTAAATAAATGCATACCTTCAGCAACAAGGTTATTGTAAGGAGGATCAGAAGTTTCTCTTGAAGAGAACATATGAGTCCTATAGCTTTCTGTTTTGGCATGTCAAAGATATGACTGGAAACTCTTCCTTTGAGCTGCTGAAGTTGATCATCTGGGTAAATCAGTGGCATGGGAGCTGGGCCCTGTCTGGGCAGTCTGAAGTGGCGCAAGCCAAGGATGCTGTTGGTGCTCCAGAGCACTGCCTCCTGACTTTCTCTGCTGGAGAAGCAGAACGTTAAAATGTTACTCTGTTCAGCCATACAAAAGCAATGCTTTAAGCAGTATGTATACCAGGACACTGCTGTTAAAAAAGGAAATGCAAAATGATGGCACCAGATGCTTTGACCAGTAAAACCTGCCTGCTTGCCCCCTGTTCTTACTGACCATGACAGTTCATGTTCTTACTGACCCAGTAGTAGTTTTCATCCCTCACTTCCCCCAAGCTTAAAGTTTTTCAATTTTTTATCTATTTGCATGAGCAAATGCAGCATCTGAAAAGAATGCTGCATTTCTGTCAGGTACTAAGCATGGAAATATCTATATGATGTGGTGGGTAAAGCTAGCAAGGATGTCCTCTCAGAACTTAGCTATTCGATTTACTTCTCTTTTTTCCTTAATAAAAGGCAGGGATTTTTTTTTTTTTGGGTGGGGGTGAAGAATCTAATTATAATTTTTTTAATTATAAAATTGTTCTTTGGTAATATTACCCTTGACCTGATTTCTTAAATTCAGAGAGTGACAGTGGTATATTTATGTCTTTAGAGCCTTCATCACTCTGTGTGTGTATGTATGCACATGAAAGTATGTGCATAGGTGGTTTTTATATAAAAATAAGCAAGGAACATGATTAAAACATGATTTTTTCAATTTTCAGTATTACTCCAAACTTGCTAGATTTGAAATGGTTGAAATGAGAGCTGTGATAATGTAGCAGTTGTGTCACTCCTGTCCAGCTAATGAGCTGACTTGCCCAGGTCTCTTCTCTTTGCGGGAGGAAAAAGTGTGCAGGGGGTCTACCTTAATTTTGGAGGAGCTGCTTAATCAGTGTATGGCTCCTTACAATGGCTGACGAGACATAAAATGCAAGAGGACAGCAAAAACCCCTCAAAACCTAGTGACTCTCCAGGGGAAGTATTAGTTAAAATCACTCCCAAGTTAAGGATGATCTGCCATAAGCTGCAGGAAATGTGCCACAATATCTGGAACTCTGCTTCCCTCTGGGTGGATTTATAATGGGCTCGGCCTTGGAGCCTGCCAGGATTACACAGTGTATGTGCACACCCCTGCCAGTGTGTGCCGAGAAACACATCAAAGCTGTGAGCAACACTGTGAATGTAGGAACAAGGGGAACACAAACCCAACACTTGAGCCTCTCACAGTATTTCAGGGATCAAAATAAAAATGGAGTATTTTTACTGTATAACTGCTGTGCCAGAGCTCCTTATCATCGTCTGTCAGCCCTGCTGGGCTCTGTGTGTGCCTTGGGAGTGAAGAGATGAGGGAAGTGCCTGTAGTAAGGGATGGGTCTTTTGGGGACAGAGTCTCTCTCTCATCATTGCCTAATAGCCTCCAAGAAACTTGTACGTGGGAGGAGGCTGGCAAGAGGAAGTGCCCAGGGTTCCGCAGCCCTGCATGTCCATGGGGCAAAGGCCAGCCAGGAGGAGCTTTGCGCTTGTAGGGCAAGGCAAAAGTGCTTCTCAGGTCTGCTCATGGCTGCTGATTCGAAAGCAGTGTCTGCACTGGACTTACCTTTGTGCTCCCCAATTTACCTCCTTCTTTGCTCTCCCTTGCAGCCAATGTATGCTGAAGCTGCCTGCACTGTTCTATTTTCTGTTAGGAGGTTTCTTCTTTGCACCTTGTAAAATGCCTAAGTTCCCCCCACCCAGCCTCCTTTCAGTTTACTGCTGTGATCAGCTGTAATGACATTGAGGGTAGCCCCAAACAGAGTAACTGGATTGGTGGTGTGGGAGTGAAATGGAAGCTCATTCAAAGAGAGGGCCTGAAACCAGGTGGGTGTGGCTTTCAGTTACCACCACCTCTTCACTCTCTCTGGGGAAGGAGGAGGGGCGTGGAGGCATTGCCTTCACAGTTGCATGAGGAAAAGGGGTTAAATATGAGAGAAAAATATTTACTGTAAAACTTCATGTTCAGCTTATACCATTAAGAAAGTATTGCCTTTATGATGCTCTCAAGATGTGTTCCCCTAGGAAACCAGAAAGATACCCAGTGTGTAATGCAGTTGTAAGGTGTATTTTTAAAGAAAATGTATTAATTACCCCAGCTGATTCCTCACTGCGGTCAGCTCAGGGCTCTGCTTGCAAGACCCTGCACTTTGTTTGTACTTGTTTGTTTGTACTTGTTTGTTTGTAGTTAGACTGAAGCAAAAATTACTTAATCATCTTAGTGCTAGGGGTATATTTGAATGGATCAGGGAAGCTGTCTGACCAGTATCTGCATATCAACATTTGATATATAGTTCCTTTATGTTTCTAGTGTAAGTTTGATAATTATACTGGTAGGTTGACTCTTGTCTAATTACTCTTGTCTAGTTCTACAGAAACAGCTGTCATGTACCGAGGTCATAGAGAGCTCTGAAGCATGAACAGCAAAAAAGCACAAGCAGAAGAGACCAAGGGAACAGCTTGAATGTCTTTCTCAGGAGTTGATAACCTAACACAGAAAGACCTCAAATAGCTTTGTGGGAAAAATATTATTCTCTTCATCTCTAAGAAGAACCAGCATGATTTGCTTTTCTTTCTTATTTTTAAATCATCTCAATCCATATGAAAATGTTCTTTCTTTGGCATGAATGAAGGACATATAAAAAGGTTGAAAAGCAAAGGGGTTTTCTGTTCATTCATTTGGATTTTTCCCCTGAAAAGAGTGCTTCATGATACCTAGACTAAAGCTCAGAACTGGAGTGATTATCATTCTTGGAAGCAGTGGGCAACCGTGTTTGAGGAAAACATGAACCAAAACACTACAAAAGAGTTGCTGTTCTTAGTCTTTAATTTGAGATGATAATATTTACCATCAGAATTGTTACTTGACATAAATATTTGGTCATAACAAATGTGCTATTATTCATATGACTTGTTTTCAGTAAAGACATATTTATACTAGTTTTGGTATAGCAAAGCAATTAACTTGTAAGTATTTCCACATTTTAAGAAAGAAAATGCTGTACTGTATACTTTTGGCTCCTGGATGGAGCCTTTTTGTATGAGTGGTAGGTCAAAAGTTTATATTAGGCTTTCAAAACAGAGCTCACAAACATAGAATAGAGTAAATATTATTTTTAAAAAAAACCTTTGGAAAGGGTGTTTTCATGTTTTTGCACATAGTTGTTGCTAACATATTGTTAAAAATGAATAAATTACATAATATACTGGGTCTTATTAGCATTTCAGATGGACACAAATGCACATCCAGTATCCTCTTGAGTACTACAGTACTTCTTTAAAACACAGGTTAGAAGACAGGTCACAAAATTTCTAACCATACCTTATGAAAACAGAACGTGCAAAGTATAAGGCTTTGTGTGCATGGTAAATAACAGCTGTTGTTTTGTTGATATGTTCTTGTGCATGATAATTATGTTTGATGATAGAACATATCACGAAAGAACTATTCTGCTTTTGCATTTTTCAGTAGGGTAGAAGAATGTTAGCCCATGTCATGGTGGAAACACAGATTACCAAACAAATTCTGTTGCTGCATCTTAGACATGAAGATCACTTTTTCTGAAGGCATAGGGTTTAAAGTAATAAAGGTACCTTAATTGCCTTCCATGACAAAAATAAAGGAAATTAATTGCAATTTTGAATGCCCCCAGTACTTGTCCTTGCTTTTGATTAATCTTAGTGGTTTATACTGTCCCTGAAAAGGTGTGTCTCAGAGTTGCAAGGAATAGGAGTTATGCTTATCTGGTCATAATCCCTCTGAGTAACAGAAAGTGAAAGAAATTTGAAATACTTAACTATTATGGTACACAACTATAAGTACATTTTATATATCTTCCCTAGTAAAAGTTCAGAGGTAACTCAAGTTCTCTTGCAATGCAGCAAAACTTAGGTTTCATACTCAGATTCCTGGGGAATCCTGGAGACCTGCAGGACATGTAGGGTTGTATGGCCTGTCCCAGCCTCCGTTATTTTCAGTCCAACATTTAGGTGCAAAGGTGCAAAACTGTAGGTGGAGTATGAAGGAAATGTGAAGGATTTAAACCCTAAACCCAGTCTTTATCCAATTAGTAGTTAAGGTGGTTTTCATGGAAAATCAGGTGGTGATCAGCATATCATTGCTATTTTCTTGCAGTAAATAGCTTACAGAAAGTACACATGTTGATTTATAGATAGTTCTGTACTATAATGATCTCAGAGAAGATAACAAATAATCAATTCTGACATGCTTGTGCCTTGGAATCTACTTGAGTCTGCTTTCCAATGTCCTCATACAAGCATTTATTTGAAATTAATCATGCACAAGTTTCTAAAGACAGATTTGGCCTTCTGTGCAAGGAAGGTAAGAATTTGTATGATACCGTCTTTTACTAATGCTGATGTTTGCTTCTGCTTTTGTTTATAAGTTTTCCATGGAAGAACAGCAGCCAACAGACTGATTTTAAACAGTTTGCTGTTCAGTTGAGTTGTGCATAGGATCAAGAAAATATTTTTGAGGGTGAAATTTGATTTGTGGTACTTTTTCTGCATAGATGAGTTCTTCAGGCAGAATTTGTCAAAGTTGCTCCAAACCATATAAAATGGAAAATTAAGCACAGACTGGAAAGAGTTTCTTCTCTTTAGGTAGTCCCTGGTTTTTCAGAGGGATCTTTCAAGAAAAGGGAGGAGAAGATCACACAAGCTGGGATCCTGTCCTGCTTTGAACCCATTTACAAAGCTCTCTGAAATCTTGAGGAATTACTTGTCCTTTGTGAAGGCCAGTTTATCTCTTCTCTTGCTTTCTTGCCTCCAAATTACACCTAAACTATAATAAGGTAGCTCTAAAATGGTGGAAATTATCTGTTTATAGCTATAAAAGATAAAGCAGGAGGTTCTGTTTTGTTGGGTGGTGGCATTTTTTTTGTCGTTGTTGATTTGGTTGGTTGGTTTGATTTGGGAGGCCTTGGTGGTTTGGGTTTTTTTGATTAGCTGCAGAGAAGTACATACAATGTAGCTTTGATTATCTGCACAAAGCTGTATTTGATTAACTGCATTTCTTATAAATGAGTTTGAGGTTCTGGTTCTTGAAAAAGCTTGAATTAATTTAAGAAGCTACAGAACATCACCTGAATTCTACATTTTAATTCTATCTTCCATTTCCTTCCATTTTTTTGTCAGTAATTCAGTGTCTGTCTTAAGCTTTATTAGTAGTTGTTTCAACTGCTTTAATTTCATCACCCGTACAATGAGGATGAGTATTAGTTTTGTTTCTCTGAGTTTTGGGGCTGCACTAGAATGACAAGCAAAGTTTATAATCTTCTCAAACACAACCAGATTAAATTTGTAAGAGGATTTTCTGCTGTAGAAAGCACTCAGACTAGCTGTCCACATAATGGGAGATATTTTCTCCCTTTTTAAAGGAAAATGGTTAATACTACTTTTGTAGTGTAGGTAAGGAAATCATGGAACAACTTTAGTGATATTTGTAATGGATAATGTTTGCTTAGTTTTTCATAAATATTTAAGACATTCAAGATTATTCTTGAAACAAATGGCTCTAGATGAATGTAGATGTTTCATGTTCCTTATTTGAGGTAATTACATACTTCATGAGCTACTTCATAAAATTCTATCCATCCTTTCTTGGAAGAAATCTTTTCTCATCTTGCCAGGCTCTTTTTTGTTGTTATATTAGTAATTCATGAAATAAAATTGTGTAGAATATTGATAGTCATCTTAATGAAATGTTTATAAATTACTAAAATGATACAGAGGAGATAATTTAGTGAATGGTGAAATGATTATATGCTTCCTTTTTTTTAGGAAGCAAGTGAAGTATGCAGATGTGGCTTGTAAGCAAAATAACTGAGAAGATTAATGTAGTGTTTTTAAATTAAAGATATTCTGTCAGTGGAGCAAACACTTGGCAATAGAACAATATATACCCCTCTCCCATTCTTTGCTGTAAATGGTTCTTATTTATGGTATTGTTATATCTCAAAAGGCCATCACTGGGGTTCTCACCTAACTTGGCTTTTTGTAGTTATTCTATTCGGTTTTTAAAATAAATAAAAAACATTGTGCTATTGATGTAGGAACAGACTTCAGGACACCTTAGCTCTCTTTCTGGCTTTTTTTTTCTTAAAATTTGAGATGCTTTCTTGTTTCATAGGCTTTTCCGTAACTCTAAATGAAGTGCCATTGAAATGTTTCCTAACATCAAGCAACTCTTGTGAGGTTTAATCTATTAATGTCAGCTGAGGAGTTCGATAAACACATAAGGAAGATACAATGAATAGTACAAGTACTACTGTTCATTTTATGGAAAATGCAAATATGCCTATTATATTCGTTATCAGGAATGGAAGTACTTCCTTACACAAATTCTGTTCACGTTTCTGGATGAGTTGTCACTTAAACTCTTTGGGTGGTTTTATGACCAAGGTCAGTTTCAGTTATTAACTTGTAGTAGTATAAATCGGTTGGAGGTGTAGGCTGGTCTTTAAGTATCTTCCAAGAGGTATGATACAGTGATACAATGTCATGGAGAGATAAATGTCATGGAGAGAATACTTTCAAGCAATGGAGAAAAAAGTTGCATAGAGTACTAGCAGTCTTCAGTTAGGAAGGAATGCTGAGCGGTAGCTGTACCAGCTTGAAGTGGGGCAACTCAGTATTGGCAGCCGTTGACAGAGGTGATGGTCAAGGCTTTTGTAGAGGTAAGGATCTCTTCATAAGGTGTCAGGATGAGAACCTGCCTAAGTGTGTGACCACATCAGATGGACTGAGCTGTTTGTGTGCGAGCCTCCTTGTTTTGCTAGCCTTACTGCCTGCTTTTGATGGAGAAGATACTCTAGTTCTGCTCCAGAGCTTGCCCATAGATATGTTGCAGGGTGAGCTAGGGAGTTTCATCTCCACCTCAGGGAGTTTTGCTACAGTCTTACCAAGCAGCAGTTTCTCCCAACAGTGGCCTTCAATTGTGAGCCTGAAAGCTGCTGTTCTTTGTGATACAACAGACTGGCTTCTTTGCTTCAGCTCCTGGGATGATCTCATGCATTCCCTAATATATTTCAACTGATTTGTCACCTACAAAACCAAGCTGGTCCAAGGCCTGAATTCTGCAGAGTTTTATGTTTTCATTTAGGCCATGATTAGTTTCAGCAGAAATATGATCCTACTGCATTCCACAGCTGGAAAAGCAACAGGCTAAACCATATTTTTTATTTTCTGTATCACTGAATTAGCAGTAGCATTGAGGACATAAAACTCTCTTCCAAATGAAATATAACTTCAGTAGTGGAAATCAAGTATTTTTTCTTCTCACACGTTACCTCTCTATTACTATTTTAGCTCCTAGGAGGGGTAAGGGTTACTCTGCTAAGTACTATCTGATGAGGTTGATTGCTACACTTTTCTGTAAATCTGTGAGGCAGTGTCCAACCAACTGCTTTATCTGAGTAAATGTTTGATGAAACAGTGGTTACAGTATGGTTCTGCTCATCTGTGCAGGATGTTGATTCCACTCTCGCCATGAATCTTCAATTTCTCGGTGTTTCTAGGCTTCTTTCCACATCCAAGCTCCAAGATGAAAGCCAGTTTTCTACAAATGTACACACTATTGATTTGACAGTTCCTAGTAAATATATGTGCACATTGACTAAAAGGGTAATGGATTTCAGTGGCTTTCTCCTTCTTCCTTACATATAAAGAATGTCCTCTTCTATCTAATTTAAATATAAAATTTTAAAAAATAGCTTTTTTATTTGCCTTTTCATCAGTCATACTGGGGAAAAAAACACAATCAGATGTAGTTTAGCAGCATTTCTGTTTAACAGATGCAAGTGTTAATTTTGCTTAGAGAATGGTAATATTTGTTTTAGTTAAAAAACAGTCTTGTATTTGGTCTGAAGATATTATACTTGCGATTTTTTTTAAGTTGCAATGCAGAGAAATGCAAAAACAAGTTCAGGTATGCATAGCACAGCCACATGAAAGAAAAGCTTGTCATTCTAGGTTTCTATGCTTGTCTTACTTTTAAGTCAGTCTCCTGTGTCTTCTTTGTCAGTCATTACAAGTTCTGAAACCACTCTGTCAGTAGCTGCATTGTCAGCTGCTTAAAATTAACCATGTTTAAAGTTTTTCCATAATTTCCGAGAGTAAAGAATGTTGTGTTTCAGCATTCTGTAGCTTGATTTTTGCAGGATGTGCAGCAGAAAAAATAACAATAATACAATAAATTGTACATGATATGTTGCTGCAAGTACATGCATAAGGATCTACTGTGCATTTAAGCAACCTGACTTCTTTCCTGATTCTGCTTTTGGATATAATATTGCTAGAAGGTTTTTCAGATCTTTGATTTTAAAATTCTTGATGATGCAGCAATTGTTGTTGTCATTGATATTTCAAGAAAAAAAATAGAAGAGGTTTTCAGAAATTTTCAGTTTTTAAGATGCTAAGCTCTTACAAATTTTGATAATCCTCTGTGCCATGATCAAATGGGAGTTTATCACTATTAGAGAAATTTCTTTATTATTTTTAGATGATCGTTAATTTTTTTTTCATTCATTCATTAGATTGATTTTATCTGGAAAAATGTTTTAAAAGTCAGATGACCAGCTTGAATCAGGAATTTGGGGGTTTTTTCAGTCACACTATTCAATTCGCTCCTAAGTACTAGACAAGAAATTATATTATAATATAACATATATTAGTTATATATATTATAACCTAATATTGTATTAGGGTTGTGGTAGAGAAGGTGGGGGCTGAAAGTCATGTTTTCGAAAAGATGAGGAGGGAGTGTTGTGGTAGTATTCTGATTGAGATTCAGATACGCTGTGTGGCCTCAGCAGTCTTCTGACAGATGAGAAGATACTGCACATGTGGCTTAAGAGAGCTGACTTGACTAATTTAAATGTGGAGAGGTAGCCAGCAGAAGATTGATCTCAGTATACTTTTATCCCTCCTTGGTCCATTCTGCTGATCCACTGCACTGCCATTTCACCTTCGCTCTCGCCTTGTATCCACTAGAGGTAGTCCTAGGATGATGGTGCTGGAAGCAGCGGTTAGCAGAGACCATAAGGCATTCACATCCTCTCAGACCATGTGGATTTTTTCTTATGCACTTTCAGGTCTTCTTCTTTTCACCAGGTGAAACAGGCCCACTCAAGGATCCTGTTCAGGCTGTTATCCAGTGTTGGTTTTGTTTATTATGGTAAACAGGTAAAATTTTAGGAACATATTGCCAAGATGTATTTCTTAACTTGTTCTGTTACGAATGGATGAGGCTGTAGAAAGCACAAGTTGGTATCAGAGTCAATGTCTTGATCCGTAGGGAAATGATCTAGCAGCCTTTTGGTAACTGAAGGGAGCCTACAAGAAAGCTGGAGTGGTATTTTTACGAGGGCATGTAGTGATTGGACAAGGAGAAATGGCTTTAAACTGAAAGAAGGCAGGTTTAGGTTAGATACTAGAAGAAATTCTTTACCTGTGAAGGTGGTGAGACACAGGAACAGGTTGCCCAGTGAAGCTGTGGATTCCCCATCCTTGGCAGTGTTCAAGGCCAGGTTAGGTGGGCCTCTGCGCAGACTAGTCTGGTGGAAGATGTCCCTGCTTATGAAGCAAGCAGGTTGTGGAACTAGATGATCTCTAAGGTCCCTTCTACCCCAAACTATTCTGATTCTATAGTATGTAACATGACGTTTGATTTTCTGGGAATGTGTGTGTAAGGAAAACCTGCATTAGAAGTTTGTTATATATGTGCAGGAAATGGGAGTGAAGGTTTCAAAATTATGCTTGTGGTCAGGGCAGAAGTTTTTAGAGGCTTAGATTTTGCAGTGTGTGCTGTCTCACAAATAGGTAAGGGTTACTGCTATAAACTTGCACTGCTGTGAAACACACTTTTATGAGAAGCCACCTGAAACATTATGTAAGAGGCATATAAGGCTGCCTGTGTCCTGGGCATGCATATTATGGTATCAGGCGTGAAAGCTTTACAGAAATGATTAAAATAAAGCCCAGGCTGGAAGTCTGAAAAACACAGTACTGAGCAATGCATTTTGTTTTCTGCAGGGCTGAGTAGTTGGGTGAACACGGGGTTTATGCAGCTGTGCAGATTCAACTCCTCCTCTTAAGCAAACACAGGGATAATATAGATAAGTTCTAGTAGTCACAGATGAGCTTGCCGAATTGGAGCAAAGGAAAAATATTTTGTGTTGTAACCTTTGTGAAGTTTCCAACAAGCAGATCTTAAGGTTAAGTTGACAAATAGTCATATTTCATCAATAAACAACTTTTAGTACAAAGTATACAAAGACATAAAAAAAATTTAAAGGAAGGAATGGCTGCTTATTAATAAATATGAACCAAATTTTAATTAACAGTGGTTTCACGTGGTTCTGAGATTGACGTTTTGTAGGCTCTGGTTGTTACAATACTAGCTTAAAACAAAACCAAAAAACCTCAACCCAACTGCAGCCCCTTAAACAAGCAAGCAAAAAACCCAAATACAACAAACCAAAAAACCCACATAAACTGACACTCCCACAAAAACAAAAAACAACCTCGAAAAACCAAAACACAGATATATCTCTTGGTTGTAATACCAATAGATTAGTGTAATGTCCTGAGAGTTAGCTTAGGAAGATTTTTACCTTACTCTCTGAATTTTTGTGATGAATTGTCTCATAGTAGTTACATGAAGTTAAGAGTTTTGGACAATTACATCTGTAAGAATGGAAGATTTTCAAATATGCATTCATACATAGTATGTATATTTTGGAGTTTTTGTCTTGCTTATTAGTTTAGTTGTTAAATCAAAATATAAATTTTAATTCAGTTGTTCTTCAATTGCTACTAATGCTGCTGTTTGACCCTGAACTGGTCCTTGTAGTTACCTTCCAAGCACCACTCAACACTGTTCAGTCCTGCAGTAAGCAAGCTGTCAGCATTGTGCAAAAAAAGTCTTGTTTGTGTCTAGTGGGTAAAACATATCTTTCTTATTTGTCTTGCAGGCACAGGAGAGAGTGGCAAAAGCACATTTATCAAGCAGATGAGAATCATTCATGGATCAGGTTACTCTGATGAAGACAAAAGGGGTTTTACAAAACTGGTGTACCAGAATATATTTACAGCAATGCAGGCCATGATCAAGGCCATGGATACCCTCAAAATCCCATACAAGTGTGAAAATAACAAGGTGAGATTTTTGTTTATTTCTGTAGCTAAAATTTTTCCTCTTTTTATTTTGGGAAATATACTGAAGGTCTCAGGAAAAAAAAAAGACATCACAGAAGTGATACTAAAAGCTCAGAAGAAAAGGGTGTTTCCTGTCCTGCATTTAGTTCACTGCCCTTCTTTCTCCTTTTACAATACAAATGTGCTTCTTTTAAACAAGAGGCCTCTCTTAAGATGCCTGAGGAGGATTGTCACAAAACAGAGGTTTAATGGCAGGCTGCCATTTGACTTCAGGAACTCTTGTCTTTTCCTATGAGGCCATGCTCTGGTTAGAACACAGTTAAACCATTCTTGTGATGTGTGGCAAAACTTTACTGCTTAAGCTTTGCTAGTATCATTACAAGTGAAAAAAATTCAAATTATTAGAAAAATAGGTGGGGATATCTGTTTGTGTGTGGACAGATCTTTAAATTAAAATTATCTAGACATGACTTTAAAACAGTCAGATTCTTCTGAGACTGATGCTATTACTGCAATTTAAAAAGGACAAAATACATTTGAAATGTTTCTAAGGTTCATCTCTGACAAGCTTGACTTTTTTCCATTTAAAAAAAATATTTATATTTTAGTAGTGTGATAAGTACAGTGGTTTAAATCTTATTCTGTGAATGCAAGTGAAATGCTTAATATTTACTTGAATATGTGGTAAGTCACAGAATTACATGGCTGTATCTCCCAATACCACAGAGTCACAGAATGAGTCAGACTGGCAGGGACCACAGTGGATCATCTGGTCCAACCTCCCTGCTCAAGCAGACACTATTTGGTAACACTTCCTGAGAACTTTGCATTTTTAGTGTTGATCCATTATCAGAAACTTTTGTCAAACTGAGCATTTAAGATCTGTCACAAACTGGATGGCTCACCTTTCTTTCAATTTTATGAAAGAGTATTTAATGATAATCTAGTAGTCCTGGATGAAAGTAACACTTTGTTTGATAAATTTGTGTTTTAAGGCAGCTAACTTAGAAGTAGGAAAGATAAAGCTTATTACTAGGTTAAAGACGAGTTGTTTTTTCATTTGCATTTGCTGAAGCCATTGCAGATGATCATCACTTTGTTTGTGATTTAACATTGCAATAGCTAGAGTCTTGCAGGAGGATGACTTCATGCAGTAGGAATTCATGAGGATCCCTTCTGTCAGAATCAATATTGTTAACCTTCTTTAATGGTGGGGGGGGGGTGTTGCGCACATGAAAAAGATTGAAAAATTTGTCATTGATAAGACTCTTGACTGCTAAACTTCTTAGTCTAACTGCATGTTGGAGCTGTCTGTTTTCCTCTCATCCTCTATAAATCAAAATCAAATGTCAAATTAGTATTAAAAAGAAAACTGCTTTTTAATTTGCATTTCAGCCTTTTACCTCCATGTTTTTGCTGTGTGCAAAACATAAAGCAAACTGGCCTGAAAAGTTAGTTGATCCTAAAGCACATTTTTTCTTAAAAACTGGTATTGATTGTCATGGTAGATTAGGATTCTTTTTCTTGTATTATATTACAGATTATGTGTTCTGTGGTTACTTTTTAGACATGCTGACTTTATGTAGTGTTTTTATATGGCTGAGTGAGCAGGGTAGATTTGGCATAGCTGTCTACACATGGCCAGAACTGTTCACTTACTCTAAATAAAAATTACTTTGTAGAAAGTAGGAGTCTGTCTGTGCACAGCTCCTTCACAAGCTTCTAATAGGAATACTTGCAAAGTAAAACGAAAGTCACCAACTAACAGGCTCTCAAGGCAATTCCTGTATGAATTCCGTCAGGAATACAGGAAAAACCAAATGTGTTATAGCATTGTGCCTAAATAGACATGACTGTGGTCTACTACACTTTGGCTTTGTACACAAGGTCACTTCACTTTAAAGCACTGAACACTAATGAACAGATAAATCTGCTCCTTCTTTTTTTACAGGCTGTTGAAAACAAACTCATTAGTCTAGCAGTCTAGAAAACACAGGAAGGGCACTTCCTATTAATTTGAATCTCCTATCAGGAAGTCCTATCTCTGGAGAGAATATCTCAAAGTTTGAGTAACAGCGTATTTTTAGCACAGTAGCTATTGTACACAGTAGTTTAGAAAATTGCAGGTCAAGCTGGTATTGATGTGGTTCGGCCTAAAGTAAAATTACCCTTTTTTTTTGGTCAAATGCTTCATGTCTGCAATAGACTTTGGGGCTACGGTATAAATGGTTTTCTCTTACTGTAACAATTTTTATACCTTTAACTATGCTTTATTAAAATTGGAGTGTTTTGAATCTGAATGCTGATGGAATTTGAAGTGACCTTATACCTAGCAGTCAGTTAAGCAGGCAGCTGTGTTCTTTGTGTGGTGTACAACATCACGACATTTACATTGGATTATTTTAATATAATCAACATAGCAAGAGGCAAGTTCTAAATTTAGCAAGTTCTTGGGGGATTCTGTTTGGCTTCATAGTCATCAATGTAACTAAAGAGACAGAGAGTGAAATGCATTGTCCTGTATTGTAATAACCTAGACTATTTTGAAAGATTTATTATCATAGTAGTGAAAGCCAGCTGAGAAATGTAACTGTGTTTAGAAGCTAATATCTCAGAACTGATGGTAGAGCATTATAACATGAAAGACATTTCTTTTTATGTGTTTAAACCTCAGAATGCGAGCTCTTCTGAGGTTTGAGATAATGTGTAAGGGTGATCTCTTCTCTTAGGAATTTGTCTGTCTTAGGAAATGGTTGCTTATAGACTTCTTTAGTTTTGTTTTGAGTATATTTTACTGTGCTTCCATTACTTATTTTTTAACTAGAAGTTGTGAAGTTTTTGTATGGCTTTTGAATTTTAGAGTAACAAGTATTTTATGAAATAAGGGAAAGCATTAGTTTTTATAGAAGTGTTCAGAAACAATTCTGAAAATAGCCTGTCTTTTGCAAAATTTTGTTTGTACAGACTAACTCATGCAACTGCAGGCATTCAAATGCACATCTTAAAAAAATAAAATACAGGTTTATGCTTTTTGCAGTTTGTCTTTTTTAGACGAATGAATCGACTATTAAACACAAAATACCACTGTTGTCCTGTACTGTTTGCTTTTATGTAACTTCCAAAAGACAAATTGCCTCTCTGTTCCAGCAGACAGTATCAGGAAGGTGTCACTCCATGGTGATTAACAGGCAGGAAGTCTTACTTGAATCCCATTCCCATAATTTCCTGTGAGACTTCTTAAACATTCGTAACAATAAAACTAGTGTGAGTAACAGCAACGGAACAGGCTGCAGGAAAGTTTTTCAAAAAGCTGGAAACATAAAAGCAAATTTTGTGGGTGACCTAGACATTTACTGTTAAGTTTCTAAGAGTGTTTTCTGATGAATTTTTGTCTGTATTTATGCCTATCTCTTTTGAGAAATGTTTTGCAGTCAAAATGAGCAGATACCAGAAATGCTTTCAAAGTCCAAAATCTTACTGGCATTATCTTCAAGTCCAAATTTGCTTTGTTAGCTTGCTTTTCTCTATGTCAGACAGATCCACTAGAGAAAGCTAATAAAATTACAGGCAGAAGTGGGACAATAGGGCAGGTATGAAATCAGATGGCATAAGTTTTTGTTTTGAGTAAACAGTTTGGGATGTTAAGTGTTCTGGATCTCCTGGTGAAATTTGATGTTGGACAAATGTAGTTTGGAGGAAAGGGCTCCTGCAGACACCTCACCTGAAACAGAGTGTGAAGGCCTGAATTTAGAGCAGTAGTATGCAAACTCTGGGAGGGTGTGTTTTTCAGTTTAGAGGCAGTTTTTATTTTAGAAAAAGCCAGAATTATGTTCTTGACAGTGAAATGAAATGCTTATTGGTTTGGAATTGGGATAATCAAATGGCTCTTCAAGCAGATGGAGAAACCTGTTATGGTCCTTATGGTTAGTATTTAAGTTCTGTGAGGTGTTTCTCCAGGCACTCAAAGTAAAATGACCCAATAAATAGCAGTCTTGCAGAAGAGTTAAATGCTCCTAATCCACAAAACTCTGTATGCATTATTTTACCAAGAAATAGCTGCAGTCAGATAACGTGAAAGAGTGTATAGAAGATTTAAAATATTGTGGTCCTTTAACTGCATGTATTCAGACAAAGGAACTGAAGATAGCTTGGTTTTTTTATTCCCCAGAGCTGTAATATGAGGGAAAGGCCATCTCACTGATAGCTGTGTTTTTCTCCCATGGGGACATTGATCAGTGAGCTTTCAGGATTGCAATAAGCCATGAGTAGTTTCTTCCTAAGTGTACTTGGTAAAGAGTCCTTTGTGAAGATTTTGACAACCTTAACTAGATAGCAGCCTCACCTCAGCTGTCTGTCACCTTCAGTCTCCTTCTGTCAGTCATTTGCTCTTCTCATTCCCTGCTTTTCTTTCTGGTACTTACTCAGTCTTGCATACATTTGACGTCAACACATCTTTACGTACCTACCATTTTGTCCTACTTTCTGTTACTTCTTTATATTTGAATAAAATTAAAGCAAACAAACAAACAACCCCCATGTATGTACTAATTTACATCCTGCTCTCCATGTCACTCATTTGCTTGTTCTCTGTTTAGAGCAGAGGTCTCTTGCATTCACTTATATTGCTTTAAAGGATTAGTAAATTACTTCTTTCGTCTTGTTATGTTCTGCTTAAGTATTTCATACTTCATCCCAACAGAAGCCCAAATTCTACCTATTTTTCCAAATTTGTGGAAAAATGATGCTATATGAGAAGTAAGCTGGACAAGCAGAGTTGAATGCTACCATGAAGAGTTGAGAGTATCTTTATTTGAAATAAATGTACAAGTAAATGAGCACTCTCCTTTCTCCAGTGAAATAGCAGTTAATTTCACTGATATGAAATGAGGAAATTGTCAGCTTGCAGTTCAACATAAATTAGAAAACTATATTGTACCTACTCTGTTTGTGGAGCAAAAAGACTTATTCCTTCCTTTTTCAATATTTCATTTTAAATGAAGCTCTTTGTTTTTTTAAATATGACATTTTAAGTGATTAAATGCCTTTTGCTAACAAGACATAGTAAGTCGTATACCAAAACACTCGCATGAGGCCTGATGGCCATGTTTTATCATTACAGTTCCATTATTTTACAGTTGCCGTTAGCGTGTAGAACAAATGGGTGGTAATAATGCTGGCAGATTCTTGTAGATTTGCTGATTGTTCACACACTGGATAAATGGCCATAAATGTAGGAAAGCATGCTTCCAGCTTTTTTTTTTTTTATTCCTTCCTTTCTGACTATTTTATTTCAGATACTCTTGTCATTTAATTATTTTGCTTGCAGAGCATATTGTGTGTCTGAAAGGAAATGTTCATGTAAGTGTGTTCTCTCACAATGAAAATGTGAAATGTGATCAGGGCAACTTTTTTTATGTAATAGGAATTTGGTGTATGTTTTAAGGTAGTGAGATTGTGTATTCTTGAAATGGTTCTGACTTTTTTTCATTAGGTAAATATAGGTATTTATATAATACAATTTTATAGAGATACTGTATAAACATAACCATATATAAGTATTTTCTAGAAGCAAATATCTGAAAGTAATAGTTTCCCAATTAATTAATTTCTACAGGAGATAGGCTAAGATTGTCTAGTACTTACTTCTAAATTAATTTCAGATTGAAGTATTTTTGTCAAGTCTTCTTCTGATAATTCATGAGAATATTTTTTGCAGTAAACTTTTTTTTGGAAATTCAGATCCTGTTGTGTTCTAGTTATACTATGTAGAATAACTAAAAGTTACTTGTTTCTTCTTTGTAATTTCTAGTAACACACAACATGCTTGAAATAAGGTTTGTTGCAATTGATTAGTAATCCTTCAGATAAAATGGACCATATTTTTCTCCAGGTTTTGTCAGTCTCTTGTTCAGTGTGCTCTTCCTATATGGTAAAAATTAAAATGTCTGAGATGCAAGCAGGTTTTGTCTTATAATAAAATCCAGCTTTGGCTTGACAAAAGAGTTTGAAAAAAAAGTCCACAAAAGAACCAACACACAACCCACCCAGCCCTTCTTCCTCTACCCCCACCCCTGCTTTGATTTTTGTCTCTGAAGTATAGTTTGTTTTGTATTGTGAGATGTATCACCCACTAGAGGTACTCACATCATTCCTTTGACCTCTGCTTTTTCTGAAAGATTATTTTGCTCTTTTTTCTCACTGGTTAAAGTAGGCTTAACGTCTGCACATTAAGAGGTGATTACATATTCACACTTCATCAGTACAATCATATGCCTACCTGTTTTCAGGATATAGGCCCATGTAGCTCTAGTTTTAGACTTTGTATTAAGTTTGGGTGATCATGTATAGGTGAGTAATGATGCAAGAACCCAGGGTTTTGCTTCTGGAAGAGTGGGTTGGCAGAGGAAAATCGAAGCATGACATTAGTCATGTTACGGTTTAATTTTTTTCCTAAGAGTTATGTAAGGAACAAACAATCATAAGGCTATAGTTGCATGCTTCATCTTTGTCAAGAAAGTGTCGCGGTCTTGACTGTAGATTGTTTAATGTTTAGATTGTTGTGGTGGACTTAAGTTACTGGGTAGGTAAGAAAATCATTTATTGTGAGCAAGTCACTTCTGTGAACAGTTTCAAACATGAGAAAGAAAGCTGAATATTGGGTTGTAGGGATAGTAACTACCAAGAGTTGCTTCGTAACGTTTCTCTCTCTTGTGTCTCTCCTTTTCATTAGTCCTGTCATACATATGAGTTTTTGAGCACTTGGCTGGGACAAGTGGAAAAGCTGTTACAATTACGTTTCCTTCTAGTTAAGGTTGCTTCTGATTGTGACTTTCCATTTTTCTTTATGTGACCTACTGGTCAGAGTTAAAATTTGGTTTACTGTTTAGTTGTTGATCTTTTAAGCCAATTTGTAGATACAGTGTTCTAATAAGTTTTACCCTCAGATACAAACCCATGGAATCAGGTAAAACTGATTTCTGGCACAGAATATTTTTGAGACACTTTGAATGTATGTTTTTATTATTCCTTTGACCCTATGCATTTTTTAAAGCTGCTTTTTTTCAAAGTCTGGATTGAAAAATTATTTATTTAAAGCTGAAATATAACTCTAGAACTTCATGAACTTTATTTCTTTAGTTATTCTTTTCTCTTTTTCTTTCTTTTACTTTCTCTGTCACTCCTAACTTTGAAATTCTGCCTTGACCTTTGAAAAGTTGAAAGAGTAATGATGAAGGATTGAAAATAAAGCCATACATAACAGTGCAAAAACATATCACATACTGTAAGTTCTGCTGCAGCCAATAGTCTGCAAATAAAAGAAGGGCATAGGATAAAATGAAATGTGATGTCATTTTTCAGAAATACTGTACAGATATTTTGATTTACCTGTGCGGTAAGAATTCGGGAAGAAATTAAACTCAATACTTAGTCTTGGTTTTGAAAAAGATGGAGTTTTTCCAAACACTTGCCACGTTTTATTCAGCTTTAGAAAACTTTTTGCACTAAGCTAAGTGGCACTTTGATAATGAGCCATGAAGGACTTGTTGGTATTGAACTGAGACATCACTAAAAGACATGAAAATGTTTGACTAGTACATGTATCTACTGTTAATGCAGTGTGAAATGGATTTTTATTAAACAAAGTTGGAGTTACTTGTGTCTGATACAAACTTGCTCATAAGGGAAAGTATTTATGACTATGTGCATAAAGATTGAGAAACGCATGAATGGACACATCTCACAGTTTGCAAAGGAGCCTGCACACTAAGATAAATGAAGCATTTCTGAAAGCAAGAACATAGAGCATGCAGATGGTATTTAAAATATGGTCAAGAAGGTTCTAAGAACCCTTCTGTGATTTAGAGGGGATATGTCTATTTTTGTACTCCTGTTGGGTTTTAGCTCTTTTAGAATTTTGGTAATGATCTTGTGTTGCGTGTAGTCCATTTACTGCTTGAAAGTCAAGTCCTCCCATTTTATGAAAAATGTCTAAACACCAGTCAGCATTTTTCCAAACTGTCTTGGATTTTTTTTTTAATTTCACCTGTGGGATATTCTAGTGCTTTAGACAGGGAAAAGAAATTATGTGACCTTATTAGACTCATCATGAAAGGCCCTGTTTTATGCAAAAGTTTTTTCTGGGGCAACTTTTGTAAATGAAACCATCCTAATCAGAGAAGGGCATGACAGTAAAGCCTTGTAGCTCATGTCCTTCTTGTGTGATAAACAATGACTTGCACTGGCTGCCCTTGCTATAGTGATGTACTCACTGACTGCATTGCAAAATGTTTTAAACAGCAACTCCCTGCTGTAAAAAATTACTTAAATTTTCCTCATCTCTGTTTCAGAAAAGAAGTGTACATTTTCAAGAAGTAGGTTTTTGAGGATTAATGACTGGGAGGAGCTATAGCATGCTGACTTACTGACTTTGTCGTTTCCTGATTCCAGTGGAGTGTGTATGTTCTTACTGGTATGTTTCCGCCTATCTGTCCCTTTTTGGACACTCGTCAGCTTTTGTGGTCTTCTGTAGCACTTCCTGTGCACTGCTGTCTGATGATACCATATGAATCAGCAATGTGGCTAGTGTTTTGCCTATCTGACAAGTAAGGAAACTGCAACAGTAATGTTTTTAAATTTTCTTCTTTGAAGTCGGTACTGTTCAGAGTTACTTTCTTAAGGCACACTGGGATGGATTTCTGTGATCCAGTAGGTCTTTTTTGATTTATCATCTAGTGGCTATGATATGCAGTAGAAAACAGCCTTTTATGAACATATCCCAGGCAGATGTTGTAAATGCCTGGGTGTACTGAAACAGACGGAATCTTTGCCAACATAAAATGCAGTCAAAATCTGGCTTTTCAACATTTTAATGCAATTTTTCATTATGTTTTTCGTTACTGGTCTAAACTACACAATAATTAGATTTTACTAATTCTTTCCTCTTCAGAAAGGGATGAAAATTAGATTTCTCATATGAAGCTACTACAATGAGAGGAAATTTAAATAAATATGCCTTGGGGGGAGGGGTTTGGTAGAGACATGGGTGAAGGGAGGAGTATAGTTGATGTGTAGGCTGAATTGTCAAGATCCTACTTGTAAAGCAAGGGTTAGTCCCTGAAGAGAGTTGGTTTAGTAATGCTTTTCCAGTGTTCAGATGCACTCATTAAGTCATTAATCTTTGAACATGACATAGTTTTTCCTTAAAAGGGTATCAAATAGGATTTTTTCCTTAGACAACTGTCTTTTTTATTTGGTATTTGGTAATTAGATCTGTATCCTTGTGTTAAGGTTTGTGGGATTATTTTTTTCTTTCACTTTGGGTCTTCTCAGATTTTGTGCAATTGTATTCTGCTGAAAAGTGTAAGGGAGGATAATAAATGAGAACTCCTACACTGCTGTGTTGTGTTCCCATAGTCCTTTTGAACTTTCATACTTTTTGTAATTCAGTGAGATTCTCAGGACAGCCTTGGTTTTCTCTAGCAGCAAGGGTAATGGAAGAAATCACTTGAATCAGTATTGACACAGCTTCATACAGCTGGAAAAATGTGCTTAAAGTCACTGTGGCGCACAGACTTCCTGATATAGTTGTATTTTCCAGCACCTGCTTTGCAGATACAGGTTTACACCAGCTGCAGAGTTCCAGGGAATTTTACTACAGTTCTTGTTAAAAATAAGTATTTCCAAGTGGCTGAGGAATTAAAAAGAAAATAATGCCATAATTTTGGGTCTGCAGTTGGCAGCATTGCACAAAATACATAACATCCCTTCTGCACAATACAAGAAAAGAAGAGACAGTAACTATATCATCCTTACAATGAACAGAAATGTAATGCATACTTTCACTATGAAGTAATTTTGTCTTAGAAATTGGAGTTCATGTATGTATTTTAAAAGGCTGAGTAAAAATGTGCTTAACCAGAACCCTACTGCATGCAAAATTCGGACATCTGTATTCATCTCCACTTCCTAATTATGTGTCACTACATCAGCAGATGAGTCTAATGAAAGAAACAGTGGTAAATCGCCACTGTTACAGTATGTTATAGGTGCCATCACTGTTACCATTTATAAATAAAATCAGCTAGTGAGCTAAGTATTGTCCTCTGCACTTCATAACAATTTTTTTCTTCAGCACAACCAATTATGGAGTAAGAGAAAGGCTCATGTCCCTTAAAATAATTCTTCTGTTCTGTGGGAATCCTGCCATTTTCAGTGTGAGTCTCTGCTGTCTTTCATCTTACATCTTGCTTTGTGGAGACCTGTACTTAATAGAGACCAGTGGTTAGGCCTGAAATATAAATAACTGGACCTTAAAATGAAGACCAGTGCTGGAAAAGTATTCAGAGCTGCTGTGTACTCTTCAAAGGTAGAGCTTTTCCTCCATCCTTTCTATCATCATTACTGTGACTCCATCTGGTGCCCCAGACTCTGTGCCCTTTGCCCCACTTGCAGCAGCAGCCTTGTCCTGAGCACTCTCGGGATGACCCCACATCCAGTTTACAGCATGGATTCATAAATGGGGAGCAGCAGTAGCATGCTCAGCACATGCTGCCTTGGATCACCACGAACTACACAGTCTCTTTGAGCGAGCTTTTCTCACACATCTGGTGAGCTGCAGTAGGCTGTAGGGATCCTGTCTTTGATCCCTATCACTTTCACTAGCTTTTTGGCCCTGAAAATGTCAGGTTTACCACAAGCAACATAGCTAAGATCCTAAATATGGATCTTGGATAGTATCCCATAGCATTTAAATTAATATTAATGTTAATTTCTTTGAAGATGGAAAACTTTAAGCAAACTAGTTAGGTTGCCTGATGATTGCCTGTTTTTTCTTCCTCTTTCAGACCTCTGAATGAAATAAAACTGTATCCTCCTTTTATAACACAATTTTACCAAAGTGTAAATCATTGCTAGTTTGGTGTTGCTTCAAAACCTGTATGATTACAGAAGTGGATGCTGGAATCATGTTTGTGGCTCAGTGCCTTCAGCAGCTGTGCTGGCATACAAAAGTACATGCTCTACAGTCTTGAGAGCTGGTTCAGATAATAGACTGCAATGGTTTTCGATACATGCTACCTATGCCCAGCCTTGGGATGCCCACACTTACCTCCAGTCCCCTGCAGCATTCATGTACAGAGATGTGATTTGACCACCATGGGCTTGGATGGAGCAGAGAAAACAGAGCAGCATCTGCCAGATCCATTAGCTCCTGCTGAAAGTTAGGTCAGCATGGAGGATGTTCTGGCTCAACTTGGAGCAATGCCTGAAGCTAAAAGCATCAACTGTCAGGAGGGTATAAAGATGATTTATCACTGTCTTATGCTTGACTCTTTCTTTACAGTCTCCTCCCCTCCCCTCCTCCCACCTTAATTAAGTATTGCTTTGCAGATTTTCTGAGTTTGACCTCAGACCCCACATACAACAATAGAACATCCCAGAACATGTCTGTAAGTCAGCACAAGATCCTTTTGGGGTAATTTTTAATACATGTTTATAGCAGTTTAAAGGATCTTGCAGTTAACTGAATATGCCTTTCACTGATTAAAACAAGAAACAGACTATTTCCCTGAGCTAAATTAAATAATCTACCTGAAGCTGAAGTAAGAAACCAAAGTTTTGCTACCAGGTTTCACTTCTTTCAGACCTGATTTATTTGTTGAAGATCTGTTAGCATTTTAATTTATAGAGGTTGACACTACTCACCACAAAATCAAGATGGAAAAGTATTTTTGCTGGTAAAAAAATAAAAGTTCATTTTCATCTTTATTTTGAGATTGAAAGTGTGAACTGTTGCCTGTCAAGAAATTTTTCTCCCTTCATTGGTTTTTGAATGTGAATTTCACACATTGTCAGGGAGTTTGTTTTGGTTTTGAGTGTTTTTTTTTAATGGTGGGAAAGTTAAGTGAAATTCTGTATTGTAGATATGAAACAACAGTGATTTAACTACCATTTAACTTGTAAGTAAGGCAATTTATAAAAAATTGTCTTCAAAAAATACTTATATTTTAATATTGGCAATGTAAAAAGCAGGAAAAGAAGAATCTAGCTTCAACAAATGCAGTTTAAGAAAAGCTCCAGTGGATTTCTTTCAATGGGACAAAACTAATGCTGCCTCTTCTGGCATCAGTTTTTTTAAACAGTTAACCAAAATCTACTCCTTGGCTAAGACATATCTGGCACCATTTTAGAGCATTTTTTAATAGGTTGCTAACTGTATTAGCAGTCTCTAAACACGAGGAAGGGCTTTTGATGTCTAAGCTGCTAATTCTGCTCTCAGTGACTTGCTTTCCTTACTTCTTTTTAGGGTTAGTAAATCTGTCTTCTGTGAGAAGTTGTAACAAATGAATCCTGATTTCAGAAATTGCAGGATTCTGCATAGTCAGTTTGTAAAAAATAAATGTTCATGCTTTCTGTCACTACCCTGTTCTTTTCCATGCATTACCTCTGATCTTTTTAATCTACACACTTGCTTTTTGACCTTCCACTATCACTGTTTTCAATTACATGCAAACAGGATAGGTATTTACAGCTGAATAGAAGTCAGACATAATAATTAGAAAGGCAAAGCGTATTTTCCTCCTCTTCCAGATCTTCTAGTCAAATGCTGTTAATAGAAGTAATTTCTGCCTGGTAGATGAACAGTGAAAGCACAATGAGATTTCTGAGAAAATACTTAATTGCACTGCCAGCCTCACTCCAGAAAGAGTCTGACTCAGCTAAGCAGTGTTTTCCTCCTCCCCCTCTGTCTTGTCAATGTTGGTTCACAGCGTGGTGGATTGGTGGGGCATGTGACTGCCATACAGATAGTGCATTTGAACAATAATCTGTAGTTCATAGGGCAAGTAAGCTGGTCATACTGACAATGGGATGCACAAGGCAAGCAGACCAAGCCAGTTCCAGTACAAAAAGAATTTGGCTCAAGAAACACCAATTTTTACATCTTTGATCTACAGTTACTTTATTGTTACTTACGGGTCTTCGTAACCAGCACCCCACTACCACTGCAGAGCAGCAGCCTGAACCAGTGGTTTATCTCCCATGGGATTTGCATGCAGTTAGCAGGAATGGATAGTTTACCCTAGAGCTCTTTTTGTCATGGAAACCTATTTACCTCTGATTTTACACAGATTATCGGTAGGAGGAGTTATTGTCAGCTAAGCCGTATTTAGGCTTTCATTCAGGAGCCACAGTACCTGCATTTCAGATCAGACAGAGAAGGTAAAAGGTTCTCGTACAAGTTTTCCTCAACAAAATAATGAAGATGGATGAAAGAGGTAGTTGAAATTATAATCAAAAATGTGTTCTCGCCAGTTATTCATTCTACAAGGTGTCTCCCTTTTGACATCAAGCATCCTTCCAAGCATGTTTCAGAAATCTAGTGGAAGTCTTTATGTAAAAACCATTTGGAAAAAAATAGATTAAATAAATACATAAAATATTCAAAGAAATCTTTACATGTGTTATTAAAATTTTAACTAGATCTGGCCTCTAAATGTTTATCTTATTCCAAGGACAATTACAACTCACCAGTAATTGTGATGAGTCCAGTGGTTGTCCTGGTAATCATGTTGATAAGTACTTGCTCAAACTAATACCAGATTATTCATGTAAGGCTTCGTAAGCATGAACAAAGATTGCATCATTTGGCTCAGTATATTTGGAAAGTCAAAAGGCAGGTCACTAGCTGACTGCCTTCCTCTCCCAAAGTGTGGGACTTACCAGATTTCTTCTTAGGGGACTACTGCATCTTTTTTATGTTTGGTGTAAAGCCTAAGTTACAATATGTGATACATAGAGTGCTGCTACAAATAAAATTTCTGTTCAAGAAAATAGTGAATTTATTTCTGTGCTCTATATTTATTATATAGGACCCAGTTAAAATTAAGCTTGAGACTGTGCTTCCATAAGTCATTTGATGAACTGCATGAACATGGTTTTTGTCAGATACAGTTTTCCTATTTTCTGAAGCTTTTCTTTGTTAAGCCTCTGAGGAACCAATGTTAATATTACTGAATACCTTATTGAAAATGAAAAATATAGGAAAAATGTCAAGAGGAAGATTGCAATAGTAAGTAACTGAAATTCAGTTAGTATTGGTTTTGTCAGTGGAATATTTTGTATCTTTTGTTTTACTTAATAGATCTAATACTGTTTTTCCTTAATCATATAAATTGATGCCATGGTCTTTGTCCTACCTTAGTCATTCTTTCCGCTTAGCTCTGCTGTGTGTGGGAGTGGTGAAAAAAGATTACATACTGCCTGAACTGATTCATTTTAGACCTCTGCTGAAGATCTAACTGCTGAAATACTGTTTCCTTTCTAATTAAGGGGTTAATTTAAAAAAAAAAAGTAATGTGTTCTGATGGAATGAAGGTGATTTCAGTCTATATAGACAGCAACTCTTTATGGCAATCCTTTTCCAGAAATACATTGTTCAGGAACAACACTTAAATCCTTCGGTTTATGTTTGGATGCTTGGTGGCATGTAAACTAGGAATAGCTACTGTTACTTAATGCAGAGTTAGTTGTGTGGTTGATGAGTCACTGTCTAGTTAACTGTGTTCTTTTTAAACTGCTTTGTTCATTACTTTTCCCTCTCCTAACTGTGAAATGAATATTTTTTGTAAATCTTAATTGAAGTAAATCCTATAATGATGAGTAAGTTGTATCATTTCAGTATGTTGTTGTGTTTGAGGGTTTTTTCTGTTGTTGCTCCTGAGGCAGTAGCTGAAGTAAGTGGGACGAATTTGCTGGTTACCTGGCAAAGTCACACATTTTTTGGTAATTGGTGTAAATACCATGTCAGAGTCATTCACCTGTCAGTTCATTTGACTCTTTCATTTGGAGACTTTTCACTCCTATTCCATTTACGAGGGAGACTAAACATAGTGTACCAGAATTAAACAAAACGATGATTAAAAAAGAGAAACAAAACCCACAAAAAAACCAAACCAAAACATCAACAAAACACCAATCTACAATTTGCAATACTTTTTGTTTTCAAGTCCTGGTAACACTGAATATCTGCTGGGGAAGGGAAAGTAGTATTCTCTTAGTTATTTGTTGTATATCTTAAAGATCCTAGACTGGAATTTCTGGAGCTCTCTTTTGTTTTAAGCTGATTACAAGGTGATGGCATTGTCATTCCTGCTCAAGGTAGAAAGAAGAGGAGCCTCTATTTATGAAAGCCTTTGTGTGTATATTTCACTTGATGGCTGTCTCAGGCTGCATTTTAGGTTTTCCTCCTCGTTAAGAATTCAAGTCTAGAAGAACAACAATTCCGCATTTCATAACTTCCCTTAAGCACTAGCAGCAGAAAAAAATTAGCATAACATTATAATTGTGTCGCCAATACGGAAAAAAATAATGGTGAGGCTGATGCAAAACTTAATACCTTCTGTTGGTGTTGAAGCTATGAACAACAGCACAAGCAATTTAGCTTTCTGGCCAGTAACTCAGGACGACAGCACTGTTTTAATATGCATGTGAGTCACACTTGTTATCTCTGTAAATACAAAAGGAGGAGGCAAGCAAAGTAGTAATACCTCACTTAGAGCTTAAGTTATTCATGAAATAGCTTGAAAATTGAAACAAAATAAGTATATCAAGGGAATTAGGAAAGTGGCTGATAGTTGCTATAAAGCAAGCAGGTTTTCACCTTGCTTACATGAGCAGTTACATAAATTTTGAGATACAGTTATTCAGAGGTTGGGGGCAGGGGGCTGTTTCATTGTTTCTCAGATTGAATTGCTTTTAGAATGGAACAAGTCAGTGCAGCTGTGTCTACCCAACGTGTTGCTAGTGTTAATGAAACTGCTTCTCTTCTTGATACTTTCCTCTTGTTATAAACGGAGTAGGCAGGTTCTTTATCAAAAAGAATGCTCTGTTACTTACCTCCGTAGTTCATTAACTCCATCTGCCTTTCTATAAGCTCGGCATGTGCCGTGTTTTAGATTCAAATAAGCCTTAAGACGCCAGGTTCTTCTCATTTCAGTGAGAAGTGGAGAACCCTGTAGAAATCAGAAGCAGTGTTTTGAATCTGGGCTCTGGTATTTGTGATGCTGGTGAGAGAGGCCCTTATGAGGAGAAGGCAGTGAGCTGCATGAGCATCAGGTGTGACACAACACTGAAGGGCTTCACTGCAGCACTTCTGTTTCTTTACCTGTTAGCTTGACAACAACTTGAGTCATGGCAAACGGTTGGACAGAGGACAGAAAATGCTCCATACCAGTGACCAGGCAGTTGTTAGGCTACAATAACGTAGCTGTGTCCATAATGAGATGGATTGTCATTGTTGCCTACTAGGGTAAGCTTTGTTTCAGTGGATCTGGAGAACTATATTGTTCTTTGAGTATCTTGTTTTGCTGACTGATTAATAGTGCTCTTAGTTTTATAATAATTTGCTTTATTAGTGCAGACATTCATGTGCATTTTAAAAAGAGAATGTTATACTGCAGTTCTTTCATAAAAGGTCAAAACTCTGTATCAGTGATTATATATCTTCTAATAAACATTTTTGTTGGAATTTTTTTTCCAATACTGCTTTAAGTGTTTTTGATTAAAGGAATTTAGGAACAGACTGAATAAACCATGCCAACTGTAAATTATCTGTGCTAAAATAACTTGATGTTTACTTGTTTCACTGTTAAAAAAGCCCAGTATCCTGGATGATATCAATTAAAAGCATAGAAAAAGCATTCAGCCCCGTATGCTGTATAAGAAAGACAATAATAGAAATAAAGTTAGAACCAGATTCTAGTAGAGGTAAAAATCAACGTTGGCTATGCAGGAAAATACATACCAAAATCTTCATATATTAGGGCATACATGATTTGTAGTCATGCTTATGAACTTACTGGCAAATGTTCGGAAATAAGAGGAAAAACCCCATTAGTTCATGTAAATAAAAGCATAACATTTGGGAGAAAAGTTCAAAATTTGTTAACTCTGCACAGTTCAGCAAGTGTATGCACTAAACTCATGTCTTCAGTTCAGAGGTTTATGAAAATAAACACAGTTTGTATTACTCTGTTTTGAAATGCTGCTTGAAAACAGAAAAAGGGGATGAAGAGTATAATTAGAAATCTCATAGGAGTTTTTAGGTATAGTACTGTATAGTCATGTCACTGGAAGCTGTCCCCCGTGTTCTTTGCCCCTGACACACTATTGGAAGCTGTAGTGTTTATAGATAGTATCGGATCTAAGACAAACTCTTCAGGCATCACCTTGCAAGACCTTTGATGGAAATACTTGGAACAATGAAATATGATTATTAATAGTACAGCACCATATGATCCAGTATGTAACTCTACTTAGTTTTTCATCTTCACTGATAAAAACACTTTTGTATTAAAAATGTTTCTTCTGAAAAATCTAGAAAGTGATCATACTAACTTCATTGATAGTTATGTAGCATTCATGTATGTCAGCTGTCAACTTCAGTAGTCATTTATTCCTGATAGTCTTCTCAAAATGATAGTAAAAAATAAAGTTAATACCAGATATGGACTGTAGTTCTCAACTTTGCTTCGAAACATTTTTGTTTGGTTTGCTTTTGGTGAGTTTTTTTGGGGACGCTGGTTGATTGCTTTTTATTTGGGTTTTTTTGTTCCTTTTTTTTTTGTGGGTTTTTTGTTTTGTTTTTTGGGGGGTTGTGGTTCTTTTATTGCGGTGGTTTTGGTTTTTTGGTTGTTTTTTGTTGGCTTTTTTGTTTTTTGGTTGGGTTTTTTTTTTTTTTTGTTTTATTTAGCGTTTTTGTTTGGTTTTGGTTTTGGCTTTTTGTTTTGTTTCAGTTTTTGGTTTTGTCTGGGGTTTTGTTTGTTCATTTTGTTTCAGTAGCCTGAACTAGGGTCTCCTAGTTCTTCTGCAAGACTCTAATGTTCTGCTTTCAGCCTGTCAAGGTGTTGCTCTTGCATAGTTCTCTTTTGTTGACAGCAGACTTCATGTGTCTCCGGAGACTTTAATGCAAGAATAGTTAGTCTGTACATAGTTTCAGAATCAAGATTTTTTTTCATTTTTCTATTGCTGAAAGAAGATATACTGCACAGTAAGAAAGGATTCTGTTAAGAAAATAGTTCTGCACCTGCCATCAGAATTAGATTATTCCATACTGTGTTGTGCTAACAGGTTCCTCTGTCCTATTTCATATGCTCAATTACCAAAATCAATTGCTTTAGATTTTCTTCTCTGCACCCACCCCTTTCTCCCCATCAAAAACACAGATTCAGTTTAGCTCTTCCACCCTTCCATGATGACGTTCAGTTTAATTATTAATTCATATCTGGTTTTATTCTTCCAGTGATGCTTCAGAAAATTAAATCTCGGAGGGTAAAAAAGCGCTACAGCTTGTTTAAGGATTGTAAAACTGTTGCAGTTTTACAATGTTCAGAAGTTGTTTACATCATACTTAACGTGCTATATAAGCTTCTCTTCATGCTGTTATATTTAACTGCAGGTTTAATGGCTGCCTTCAGCAGGAATAATCAGTAACAAATAACTGGAACAGTAAAAAGAAATTCTTCACATGTTTGTCTAAATTTTTACTGTTCAGAAAGGCTAGTATTTGCTGTTGACATGGAGGATCTGTGATAAGTGCTAAGTTGTATAGCGGCTTTTCCGTGTTTCTGAAATTGTGATATAATGCAACAAACACCAAAGGAGTGATATTCTGTTAAGTGTAATGTTTTTTCACACTTACTTTGAATTTAACTCTTTTCAGTTACTGCATGTAAGTACTGAAATGGCTATGTATTTCCAAGTGCAAAACCATGCAAATTTTTATGAATGTGAAAGTAGGGAAGTATTCTAATCAAATTCTGAAGATAATTAGAAATAAAACATTACTTTAAATGATCATTGCTTGGAGAAGGAAAAAAACCCACCCTTTTATCTCTTCTGAGGAATCTAAATTTGGTAGTAAAGAAACAGTGAACACTTCCAGTTTCAACAGCAGAGCATGTTTAGACAAGAAATACAATGCAGGAAACCAAGAGTAGCAATAATTACGCCATTGAATCCTGTCCCATTTATGTGACTTTGGTAAATATGCACATACACCCCTTTCTGCTGAGCTTCGTTTAAGTTTTGAGTACTTACAGGAAAAAGTATAAAGAGGGAAACAGGTTTTGTTATTGCAGGTTTTGGTATTGCTTTCTCGGTAGACAGAGCATTGGTCAGGATGTTGCACAATGGACCATTTTTCCCCTTATATGTGGAAAAATTAACATCACTAGCGCAATTCAAAATATACACATTCTTTTCTGAAAGTGAGGTAATTCTGTACCAGCACTTACAAAATGGTGACTTGGTGCTGAACATGTTTTAATAGCTGTGCTGCACACATACCTGAGTACTAATACTTCTAGTTACTTTTGGTTTTGAAGATTTGCAGTGGATCAACAATACTTCTATAATTTCATAGGCCTGGCGAAATGGGTCTGTTTGGCAGTTTTGATAACTGCTTGGTGATAACATTTAGATAATCTTCTCTTTCCTGGTTAGATGGTCTGTTTAGAATGATCTGTTGTAGGATTAGATAAGCGAACTTACTTTTTCTCAGATAATATATCTGATTTCAGAATCTTGATGGGATAAAGATATATTTTCTTGGGGCAGTAGGTCCACTGTGTCATATTTCATCATCACTCTGCTTCTGGAGCATGTTTTTAATACTTCTTTTATGCATAATTTTAACATACAGAAGAAGAGGTTTGTATTCGCAAGTTCACTGTTGTTCAGGGAGAATATTTTATCTCCTAGGTATTTCTTCTTCAGATAATTTCACAGGTATTGGAAAAAATCATATTTTTAAAAGGCTCCATGTGTTTTCATGCTGCAAAGCTGATTTCTTCTAACTTAAGACATTTTCTTCAACAAACCTCACTGATCACAAGAACGAGTTGAGACTTACCTTGTAATTCCCAGAATAGCCCCATTTACCCTTCCGCCTCAAATGTCTTCCTAGTTGCTTGCCTTCCTGAAGGTCCCTAATGCTTCATGGTTATGCTTTGCTTTGTTTTACCTTTCATTTTTTTTACAGTTCACAGGTGATTACAATTTCGCCTTTAGAGCCTTTCTGCTGGGCCTGGGTGGGATTGGTGTGGTCCTCTGTGGGGCTGGTGAGGCCATATAATGGCAGCCATAGGATGCCTACCCTGCCAAGAACCTTGAGAATCGTTATGTGGAAACTGTATCTCAGGGAAGAAGTATCTTTCCTTCACAATCTTTTGGAAGGCACTTGAGTTTTGTGCTGAAAGTTCTTGGGGAATGCATTCCTGAATGGCTTATCCTTCTTCTTTTGGACAGAAAGATCTGGAGGAGTCGAAATGGATTTGTTTTCCTCACAGACCAGAAGCTAGAAGGCAACCCAAGGGAATCCTAGAAATTTTAGTTATTTCTTTTCCTGTTTTTTACATGGAATGTTGTATTCTGGTTTCATAAATTAGCTGAGTGTGTTTTTGACAAAGGAGAACAAAAGAGAACTCATTAAGTTGTTACAAATCTTCCCTGACTGAATGTTTGCAAGAAACCAAGCGTTCCTGCAATTAGATCATTTCTTCTGAAACCTTCACTGTCTCCCAAAGAGTTCTCTGTCAGATTACAATGGGTAAAAAACGTAAAAGGAAACTTTAATTTGTGTTAGTGAAGTTAATGGAAAGTTTGTTTCAGCCTTAATTATAATGAAACTACTGTCTTTGGTTCTTCGCTTAGTTTCAGTCTGCATCTTTTCTGGTTGTTTTGATTGGGTTTGAATTTTATTCTGCTCCTTGTCCAGGCTAGCAATTTTTTTTGGTGTTATTTGCAAGTAAGTTTGGAGGGAAGACCTGGGGGGGGGGCACGGGGGGCGGTTTGGAGAGAGGACAGGGATATGAGAGATGGACTGTCAGACCCAGCAATTGCAGATTTATCAAAAAGGAAGTTAAATGCACCCAATTATGTGTAGTGCTAGCCAGGACTGGCATCTTCTTATGCTCAAAATTTTCAAGCAGCTCTTTTCAAGCCATCCTGTTACATGCTTTCCCCCGCTGCCCCCTTGATTTCTCTTTGTGCCGTAAACCTTCTGTCAAACTTGTTGCATCCTCCAAGTCAAGCCTTGACATGCATGCAGGAGCATGCAGACTCAGAAGACAAAATAGAATTTGATTCTCAAAACTATTTTCTTTTTCTGATAATCTTGCTGATTATTAGCCTGGAGCCAGAAAATAGTTCCTTGGGAACACTTTTCTTACTGGATTGCAGGAAAGTAGGGAAGAGTTGTGCTCCTTAAATAGGAGTCTTTAGTGGAGCTTCTCCATAATATTGTATGTAGTCTAGACTAGCAAAGCTGCTTTGGGTTGTTTACATTTTCCATTTTAATTGCATCTCCTATTTAAGAATTCTTCAAGGGAATTAAATTACTTATGCAGGAGCACAAAGCTACTGAAAGAATAAACTGAGAAGTGTACAATGAGTTACGTAAGGAAGTCCAAACTGATGTTTTTTCCTTTAGCTTCCTGCTGAGAATATCTCTCCTTGCTTATTATGTATGAAGAAGCTGTGGCTGTTAAAAAAAACTTGGTTCTGTAAGTTTTTCTTTATCCACCTGCAGTTTTTTCTTCTCAAGTAGTGGAGGGCCTTCTTGCCTTCTTTTGAGAGAAAAAATGTAACTGGAACACATCAGAATTAAGAAGACTCCCTATGCATGCTGTTTCTTGTTCTCTTAGTGAAATAGCTCTAAAGATATAGTAAGTAAATGGATTAGATCACTTATTAATTATTCTAATTTAAATTCAGCTGTTAATGGTGCTGAAAACTGAAGCTTAAATATCATTGTCTCAGACACTATACATGTCCTCTGCCAATGATTTTATGCAGCATGTTAGTAAATATATGAGGCTGTAGAAATTGCACTTGTCTACAAACTTGCAGGCAAATAACGCTTTAAAAGTTCTATGTAGGAGACCTTGAAATACATGAAAAACTTTGAATTCAGTGTTCTTGTGAGATGGTGCCATCCATGTCTTTTTTTAGTGGATTTAAATTCTTATTACATATTGCAACCTGCAAAAGATGATTGATGTGCAGCTAGAATGAATTTACTTGTTTTGAAATAATGTTCATCTTTTATTTATATCTTTTATTTTATTATAGATACCAATAACTGTACCTACAGCTATGGTCGATATAGCTGTTTTCAACACATTACAGTCAATGTATATGGGCATAGCATGTTCACCTACCAGATTTTTAAAAAAAAATACTATTTTCTCCTTATTTGCATACAATATTTAATCTCTGTTGATTTGCTATTTCTGAGGCCTGTGGCTGTTGTCCTCTTAATTTATCAATCCAAAAGTAGTGATGATCTCTTGTCAACATTTTTTACTTTCTCTTGCTATAGATAACACTGAGAAGCAAAATGTACACTATGCTTTTTTTCTAGCTCTTAAAATAAATACCATTTTTTATAGCAAAGCAAATATATTTTTGTCTGTTTACAATTTCAGTTATATTTAACACTTTCCTTGCACTTTAAGAAGTTAATACAACTAGGAACTAGTTTCGTATATTTTGCTCCTTTCTACGTATTTCATGTTTTCCCTAGGAAAAAATCAAATTTTTATGACTTCAAAATGTTTTTTCTCTGTGATGCAATAGTCTGCTGAAGTCATATTACTCTTTTATATAATTTCTTAGTGTTTTACTTAGTATTCTGTGTGAGAGGAGGCTGAAAATTTGAGGGTTGCTGTATTTTTACACGTCATCGCAATTTAATAATTTTATGAAGTTATCCAGAATCCATTTTTATGTATTGCATTATATACTTTTTCTTGACCTAATATGAAATCAGTCATAAATATTAACTGTGTTGAATACCAGCCTCTTATTTGGCATATATTTCATATGCAGGAGAAATTAGATAGATCAATAGCAGAGTAGATCACCTTAATTGAAAAGATGTACATGGTATGTAATGACATCTCTTTAATTTCTGGCTTTAGATACATCATAGATAGTTCATTTGTCCAGAATGATTGTGAACACTTAGAATCCATTTGACAGAAAAGATTCTGGATTCATACCAATCATATTTCTGCTGTTTACTGGCCTGAAGTAGTACTCATCAAAAGGTGGTGCATGGTTGATGGTGGAGTACAAGATGTTAAGTAAGAGGTTAAGGTTGGAAAATTCTGACAGAGCCACTGAAACTGTGGTTTCAATGAATCTACGCTGATTCACACCAATTGGAGTCTGCATTCAACAATTGCAGATAACTATTCTTCTTTGATTGTCCCAAGTTTAAATAGATTTGCAACATCTCAGTGAATAGAAACCTTTTAATTTTAAAATTAATTTTATTTTCATTGTTAGAATATATGTAGTGCTAATGACGTTTCCTTCATAACAGATGTTGTAAAGCATATAAACAGTATAGCCTTACCATTTATTTACTTCATCCAAACCACACGAGAGTGACTTAAGTCACCAAGCACTAGTGTCCCTTGTGATTGGTAATGTGATGAAAGAAATCACTGTTGCCCCCAAAGGCTTGCTTTCTGGGATGGTCATTCCAGAGTTAAACCTCCATTTTGCAGTTTTATTATAGGGCTAGTATGTTCTCTCTGGAAAATATTTTAGTATATTCAGAACTCACAAAAGGGGGTATTGAATAAGGAAAGAAACAGTGTTGAAAAATGAGACCAGTGTGAAGAGAAACTTCAGCTCATCCAGCAGTAGATATTTTTCAGTTGTATTTTTGTAAGATACACAAACGTGGTCTATTCTAAATACTGCGGAATGGTTACAGTAAGCGACAGATCACTTAATCATCATCTTTCTTTATTGTATAATGTGTTGTGAAAGGTGTATATGATATGTGTAGGGACAGGATCTCTTTCAGTTGCAGAATTTTTTAGTGACCGCCTTTACTTCATTTTCTTCAATAAATAACATATGGAGGAAAGAATGAGAGCTTTTAAGTTTCTTGTACTGATTTTTTTGAAAAGGGAAAAGTTTGTCTTAAGTCAGTATATTTTGCTTCCAACCGAAACCATTCTATTGAACTATAACTTAAGCTGTAATCTTTTAATAAAATGAACCAATGAATCTCCCTTTAAATATTTCCGTTTCTTAAAAATGAATTATTATATAAGTGGAATAAATACATGATTGTTGTTCTTTGTTTAGTGAAAGAGGAGCAAAACTGATATAACAATGGGTCTCCCTTAAAGAGTTGCAAGTACAATAACTGAGATTTATTAATATATAGAGCAGGTCTTAGCCCCATCAGCTTCAGAAAGAGTTTATATTATGCATACAGGAAAGGATGTATGATAAGTATCTTCATTCAGATATTATTGTAGTATAGGTGCTAGAAATCAGAACACTTAGGAAATTTGGCAAAGGGATATGCATTTTGGATACATTTCAGTTTGAATACATTTCAGTCTGTATTAAAATACTGTAAAATACTTTATGTTAGCAGACCAGTTACATTTCTAAAATAAATCTGTAGGTTTTATCTGTTGCCCTTTAAAGGCAGCATTTGTTGTAGATATCTCATGAGTAAAACCAAATGAAGGATATGTACACCACAGAAGTTTCTTGGTGTTAACCTCATTAATGTTCCATACAATCACTTCTTTATTTTTCCTTCTCTGTTGTCATTGAGTGGGAAAATTTTGCTGCAATGGAGGTGGCTGCAGGGGCTTGCAATACACCAGATAGTCCTGGTTAGCCACTCCTCCCATAATTTTCCGCAGTGAAACAGAGTTTGGGATGCTTTGTGCCATTTGCCAGCTTTCCTTGCAAATTGCCTGTGTGGTTCCTCTTGTCTAGTGGATTATTCTTGCAGAGAATCTTAATTCAGTAGCATATATAGTCTCACGAGTGATAAATCTAAATGATCTAATTTGCTACAATTTCATTATTTTATTGTAATAAATAATATTACATTAGAAAATAGGTTTTCTAGAAAAATAAATGTAGCACCTTGGAAATTGCAGTAGCTCACCTTATTCTCAAGAGACCAAAAATCACACAGAAGTCTTTTCCAGTCTCTCATTCCTGGGCCAGGTAATTGAGAAAATAATAACTAAATCTCGGTTAACACATGCCATCTGTGAATATATCAGATGTCCCACACTCAGGGTTCAAACTGGGGCAGAGCTCACAGATGAGCAGGAGGTCCAGATACAAGCCAAATCTTCATTCTAATAAATGCAGTTCCCTTTTTTTTTTTTTTTTCTCTAATCAGTCTGATCTGAATGAAGGACTGTTTACTGAATGAGAATGTCAACGTTTCATTAATTTTTCTGAGTGTTTATGTGTTTACATATGCAGGAAAGAAAAATACAGGAACCTCTTAATTTATTCTTAAAATAGATTTATTAAAAATTAGGGTCCAGTACTGTATTTCACACTGTTCAGAAAAGTGTGCAAAGAAATTTGAAGGGAAAAAAAATACCGATCAAATACGTTCTGTAAGAAGTATCGTAAATTAATATAAAAATTAATCTGTGAGTATAACTGCAACAAGCTCAGCACTTAGCTGGAGTTATAGCTCTGATGTAATACAGTCTGTATAATGTATCAAAGAGGAAACCCAAAGCAATTATTTCAAACTCAGTTCTTCAAGAACTGCATGACAAATGTATGCAGCTTTGGAATCCGGTACAGGTTGTGATTCATTAAAAACTCTAATTCTGCCAAAGAGTGAACTCAGTTTAAATATCTAGTTTTTATATCCCGAAAATAAAGTGACTGTTCCCATCTACAGTACAGAATTCAGTACAAAATTACAGGAGTTACTTGCCTTGAGGTTTCAGTAGACAGTGTATCTTCTTTTGGTTGGTTGGTTTTCTCTTTTTAATGTGATAAACTGATGTTCAGGAACATAAAAACTAGATGGCTTATGAGTTTTCTTAAAGGACCCAGAACAGTTTAAAATGTCTTGAAAGGGAGTTAAGGCTTAAATGTCTGGCTCCTGAACTGTGCTCCAACAGACTGTGAAAGAGTGTTAGTGTTGCAGTTCAGTAGCAAGTGATGTGTCATTTGTCGTTTGGTGTTTTCCTAAGCATGGGGCTAGCTTATCTACTTACCTCTAAGGCCTTCATCAAACAAAACAGTTTAAAACTGCAGAGTGTTAATCGGACCTGTTCATATACAATTATTTGTGTATATCTATTTAAGTTTTAAGAGCTTAGTGGGGGATAACAGTAAAGAAGAAATGGCTATTGGAAGGTTGTCTGAGGAATCAAGTAAGAGGAATATGGTGTACGTGAAAATGGTAACGATGCAGTGGTGAAAAGTATGCGATAGTGTTCATGTTTTGTTTGGTTAGTTTTTTCCTCTACAGCTTTCACTTTTGGTGGTTGGTCTGCTTAATAGTTTTGATTTCAGAAGGTTCCTGTCTGGCTCCAAAGTCATCAGAAGTCTGTCTTCCTCCAGCAGCTTACCCCATTGCATTAGCACAATTACATATGTTTTCTTGATAGCTTTTTATGTCAGTCTTCTTTTTGCCAGTTAAGTAATGCTAATGATATCTGAGACATTAATCTTCAGGGTAACTGTGATACAGGCAAGGTAATCTATTCTGAATGTGTGGTTTCAGATTTTAATTAAAGACAGTATTTTTTTTTCTGTATTGTTTTCTATATTGCCAGAAGAATTAAATTACAGATTTTAGTTAGAAGATGGGGAGGGCCCTTTCACCCATTTTACATGATGCCAAGGAAAGCAATTTTTATATCAAAAGGTTTTGTTTGGCTCTTTTTCTAATCACCCTCTTTAACCTCATACAAATATGCATTATTCAGGTAAGTCAATAGATACAGTTCACTGTAGGGTCCCAATTCAAGACACTGGAACTGCTTTCTTTTTGCATTTTGGAGAAACTCTAGTGTGGAGTAGAGAAAAGGCATACTTCCTAAGTAGTCTTAGGTCCTCTTTTACACTCTTTCCTCTATTCACTGTTTTCTAATGTAGGTCCATGTTTTCATTTGCACTAAGAATTTTGAACTATTTCCAGCCACACCATGTTACAGTAGTGAAACACATATGCTGTATCTGGCATTTATTCACAATACTAAATCTTGCTCTTCTGCTTCTCCTTATGTTTGTTCTGTTCATCTATGTTCAGCACTTCCCAAATCCTTGATTTCTCTTCCAGAGACACTGGTGCAATACTGGCTTTGCTAATGATACAGATTGTACCAAAAACCCCCTAACTGGGCTCATTCAGATAAATGTTGTCCAGAGTAATTGATTTCAATAGTGTGTGACTTCTCAAAATTAAAAATTAAGACCTGTGCATACATGGAAGGATCGGTCTCTTTGGAGAACAGACCCCAATATTGTAGTTTGGGCAGGGAGTTTTGTTACTAATACAGTGACTTGTTAGAATTGGTGTAGCTGTGAATTACCTTTTTGTAAAGTACATTCCTACAATACTTTTTTTTAGCAAGTTTCTGCAATTTCTTTTAGTCTTTTAGGCTGTAGTGAGTTACTGATTTTTCACATAGTCATATTACTGTGTGTAGTGTTAGCATATGATGGTAACCAAATTGATGATGCTTATGTGTTAAGGATCAGCCAAATGGACTATTTATCATCTCTCTGGCCAGCAGCTTTGTGAGTTTTATTTCAAATTAAATAAACCTGTTTAGTTAGTATGAAAAGTAAAGATTTAGGGTGTACAATATCATTGTCCAAGTGTTGAGATGGAAACTGTAATGGTGTAATTTTTTGGGGTTTAGGATTGGCATCAGCCTGCTTTGAAACCTGATCTAAAGGCAGTGGAAACAGGAATGGAAAAAGATTTCTTTTCATTCATGAATTGTCTTTTCTTCTATCAGCCTGTCTCCTGGTTTATCTGTGGTTATTAACCTCACCAGATTCTCCAGTTTCAGCTTTTCTTTTGCAGCCTGACTCAGACAACATACTTTAGGGATTACCAAATATAGTCCACAGTCAAATTCAGTCCCTGGTATTCTGCAAATGCAATTCACAATTTAATTATGCAAGTATAGAATCACTAGGCATGCCCAGCTTCTTCTGTTTGCTAGAAACCATTAGGCATCTCCATTGTTACACAGTTTAGGAGGAGCAGCTGTGTCCTGCTTTGTTTTTGATGCCATTTGCCTATGGCTCACAAGCTCATGGCAGGCTGTCCCTGTAACACTTGGATGAGTAATTTGGTTTCTCTGAGCCCTTGTTCTTCTTGTTGCTTGTTCCAGCATCTTTATTTATTCATGCTGGAAAGACCAGCATTAATATGGACAAGGCCTCTTGGTGAAAAGGGCTGCTTATATCACCTGTCTGCAGGTTTTTTGTGGTGTGTCTCTGAGGTTCAGGTCAAGGTTTTGTGTTGGTGTGGGTACTGTTGGTACATCACTTGAATGTTCAATACTGAGCTGGCCTTACCTGTTGCTAAGATGCTTGAGAGGGCTGAACATGAAACAAGGCAATATGATGGTGCCTTTACCATGAAAATAACAGTAAAAAACCTATAGCCATATGGTTAGAGCTGTATTTCTTTGGTATTTTTATTAAATAAGTTCTTTACCTCACCCACTGAATCTCTGCGTGAAAGTGGGGAGACCAGTATAGCAGCATCAGTTTAAATATGCTTGTAAAATAATATTCTAGGGGTATTTTTAATATTTCCCTGGCTTCTGGGTGTAAAGCCTTCCTTTTATAATTATAATCCTCTGATCTTAGGAGAGTAGGAGTTGACACTGCCCACAGGATACCATCTTTAAAGATGTAATTTCCTTTCCCATCTCTTCTGTCTTGTTGCCATTATTTTGGTTTGGGTTTTTTTGTTTGATTGGTTGGCTGATTTTGGTCTTTTGGGCTTTCTTGTGGCACATGCAACAGTAAAATGCATTCAGGAGCTGTACTTTGTATGAACAGAAGTAAGATTTGTAAATTAAGGCCACTGAATTCACAGTAATGCTCACAGAAGGATTGCAGGGCATTTTTAACATACAAAACTTTTAATTAGGTGACACAGCCTTTCAGACCAGTTATTGTTATTCATCAAATGTATATGGTTGATAGATTTCCAGTACAGTCTGATCTGAGACAAGGCAAGGAAAACAGCACATCTGCCAGATCTTTGTAAGACCCTAATGGAGTTTGTCTAATTTATTGAGTTCTTATAGGGATAGGGATTTCTGCATTGCTCATTCAGTAAGAATTACTGGAGTTATTTGCCTTTAGGTTTCAGTGGGCCGAAGATGAGGCTCCTAAATTGCTGAAAAGTTAGAGAATAATATTTTGTTATTTATTCCCTTCCTTTTTCCTCCTTGTTCTCATTTCTTTCTTGACATGGAAATAATAGTGCCAGACCAAATACATTGCCCTTGATCCTGTAAGTTGTAAAAGTGAAAAAGGCTGTGTATATTTGGAGGTTGATAATGATTGAGCACTTTATTTATTTATTTTTCTTGTTCAAAGGCTTTGCTTAGAGTTACAGCAGTGGAGTTGCAAGGCATGACAGACAGAATTTGTGGATTCCTGTTGGACAAAAAATTACATGTGAGAAGAACAAACAGTGACACATCTCTGAAAGCATTGAGACGCCAACCACAAATGTGTATAAACATAGTTAATTCGATGACACTGCTTATCGAACCATTGATCTTCATTGGGTCACAGTTGAATTCTAATTAAACTTGTGTTTCCTTCTCAAGAGCTTGCATTTTAACAAACCTAGTTAACTTTTATCTTTGCTATTGTGTTTTCCAAGTGGCTTGTCAGAGCTGAGGCAGTATTTGGGACCCTCTCAGCACTATGCAGTATCTGGGATACTGTGGTGCAGGAGGCTGTGATGGCTTCTGCAGATCAGCATCAACAGAAGTGCGCTCAAGCACAGCCTCTTGTTCTTGTCCAAACTGTTTTGGTTTTTATGTGTTTTTTCCCCTCCATTATACTTGAGTCATGTGCTGACCCTCAGGAGGAAACATTGCAGACACTTTGGCTTTTTGCTGCTTAAATTGAAAAGAGTATGGCCTACCTAGTGCAAAAGAGTTGCTGACCTCAAAATGGTAACTTTTTTACTTCATAGAATGGAATTACTTTACTGTTCTGTGAGTTATGTTTTATGAAAGGTAAATGTGATTGCTGATCCAAATTCACAATTAGATAAATACTTCTCCTGGTGGTAAATTACTGGTATGTATCACTATCAGAATTATTCTGGATTTACTGGTAACTTTCTCAGTGATAGATTCCCTAAATAAGGAAGGTTTTTCTGTACTGCAAAAAGCTGAATTTTGAAAAATAATAAGAAAGACTATTTTTTATCAAGGAAGTAGAGAACTGATAACTGCATGGAAAAATCTTACAGCATAATTTGATATCCTATTTTCTAACAGGTTTTTGTTGTGTTTTTTGTTGGGTTTTTAAAGCCATATTCTAATATTTCAAACAGTTAAATATGCAGCAGTTTAACACCTCCAGCAACTAATGTGCTACAAAAGGAAGTTACTGATAAAAAGGAGGTGCAGGGGAAAGAGCACTGAAATCTTCTGGAAAACATAAGTTCTGTGGTTGCTTTGTCCTATAACACAAATAAGAGAAAGTTTAGTGTTTTCTTAGAACTGTACTGTGAATTTTCTACCTTTCCATCAATTGATTTTTATGATTTTATTATATAGTTGAAAAAAATGCCACCAGTGTGACACCAGTGTAGTGAATTACTCAGCTACAATAAACCTGCCATAATCCACAGCCAGTCAAGTTTGGTTAAAAACCAGTTTTCACAGTCTGATAGATTGCAACTGAAAGTACTTTTATAGCATAGGGGGTGCTCTAACATTGTTGTGTTCATATCTGAACCAATATATAATTGCATTTAGATCATAAAATTCAGATTTTATTACAAGGGGCATTCCATGCTACATTCCACAGTTAGCCAGTTAGTAGGCATTGTTAAGTGTTCTCTCTGTCTGTACAGTGTTGACCTTTTTAACTAAATCTGTCACTTAAATCAATCATTTGAATATATATTAGTAATAGTTTGACAAGAATAGTGTGAAGGAAAGTGCACCAACATACAAAGGAGGTGGCAGATCCACATCCTTATCATGTATTCTCCAACTTTCTAGCCTTTTAAACTTTCATCCTCCTCTGATAGCATTTCTGTGTTAGGATTTATGATGACAGTTATGGAAAAGTGTTATGTCCTGCACAGGTCTCCTGCTGTTTTTTATGTTACGTTGCAGAGATTGCTGAAGGACAGCAGTGCTCACATGCCAGGATGCACAGACTGCCAGGTGCTGACTGTGGCACAGGCTGCCAGGTCATTCACCCTTGCTGCAAATTCGAGTGATTGTGGGGCTGTGGTGCTTTGTAGATTTAATGATCAGCTCTTCCAAAGAAAGTGTTGGGTGGCTGCAAAACCACCATAAAGCTTCTTCTTATTCCTCCCCTGCAGCAGTGCCCTCTTTTATTTGATTAATAATGTCCTGACCTACCTGCAAACATGCAAAAGTGTTCCTAGCTGGAGATGTGTTCTGCAGGTGGGGTGATTACATGAAATCAAAGTACTATAATTATCCAGTGAAGCTAAATTATTAATATTTAATCCAATTTGTGATTCATTTTATGCCAGAAGTCTGAAATAAAATACCTACCCTGTCTAAAAATTAATTAAGGTCATTTTCATATTGAGAGAGAGTTTAAAGCCCACTGAAGAAAACAAATTTTAGTGATAGCATCAGGGGATACTTGGTCAGGGCAAGAGTGCTCTGCTAGCTTTTTTAACAAAATCCTGTCTTTTTTTTTAATGTGAATTAATTAGTTTGTCCTAAAGACTAATTACAGATTATTTTTGTTAACCATCCAGTTCAGTCTTATTACCAGCATTTGCATTAATACTGTAATTCCAATTAAAAATGTTTGTTTGTATGTGTGTCATAGTTGCATGCTGATTGCTGAAGTAGCTGCCTGATAATACTTGTGAACAGGGTAGATAAAGCCTATTAATAAATGTTCATTTGGGATAGCAGGATATAAGTCAAACAGCCTCTTTTCTACATCAACAGCTTCCCTAAATTAACCTCGATAAATATGTTTTGAAGATTTTCTGGGAAATTGCCTTGGACATTTTTTAAATTAACAAACAACAACTAAAGGCATAATTAAGAGGGTAAATTTAGATATTTGTGGCTAAGTGGAACCTGTTGACTCCAGGAGACTTGATGTGATTGTCATTATGTGACTGTTGATGTCATCCGTAGATCTTCATCTCCTTGCTGTGCCTTGGAGAAGCTCCAGAGTATATTGAAGAGCAGGCTTAGGTGACTAAACTCAGAAACCTCGCTGTACTAGCAATGAGGATACAGTTTTTCTCAATAGACTGTGTTTGTGATTTTTCTGACTGTGTGATTCAGCTCCCACAAGCTTCTTCCAGATACAAGTTAATCAAATTTAATTGAAAAAAACCCCTCAATTTTGTTTACCTTCGCATAGGTATCACTGTTACTGGAAACACAAGCTCTTATAAATCATGTACATTACTAAAAATGTACTATAAGCAAGCAAACACAATGCTTCAAAAATCTGTTTCCTCTCATGTGATGACTAATGGTCCATTTATAAAGACCATGCCTTATTTCTCTTGGGAGCCTTATCCAATTGTGCTTTGGCAGATAAATAAGCCTTCCCAAATGGTTGTTAAAAAGGCTACTGTGACCTCTCACCATAAATACTGAATAGTTAGTGAGCAAAGCTAATTATTGAAAAATACATATGAATCATTTTTACACACACCAGGCAGCAAACTGAGCAGCTTTTCAAGCTCTTAATAACAGAAAACTTGATTCTACAATTTCAGTGTTGGAAAGATATGTTATACTGGGGTTTTTTCCTCCTTCCTAATGACATAAGATGGCAGCCTGTTTCAGGTATTTTGCTTGAAGCCTTGAAAGAGGAGTCAGCAGTGTTTTGCCATTCTCCTTTAAATAAGCTCTTCTTCGCATCTGATACCAGCCAGCACAAATACAGTCTATTTCTAGGAATGGAGAAGATAGTACCTAATTTATAAGGAAGCCATCACTTTTTTTAGGTCACACATGGCATAAAACTTTCTTTTCATTTTCCTTTAAGGCATGTTTCAAATAGTTACTCATCACCATGGCATAATATGTCTCTGGTTTCTCTAGAGAAAATAATGTTGGGTTGCTGTCTTTAACATCTTGGGGCTAAATCCATTCTTGTGTGACCCTGTTCTAAACAACAGCTTTTCATCTGAGATTACATTTTGCCCCCTTTCTTCAGTCTTGCCAACTCATTGCTCTAAACATCAAGGGATTAATGAACACGCTCAAAATAAGTATGTGATAGGGTGTCATGTATCTTTGCATGCCTAGAGCAAGTCTGAAGCTCATTTTCAGTTTACTTCCAAGAAGTGAGGTAATTGTTTAGAAAGACAGTCTTCTTGGTTGGACAGCACACAAATGCAACCATTTAAGTTAGTTGCAATTTTTATAGAGGAACATTCCTGCTGGAATCATTCCTTATTTTGAAAGGGAGCCTCCCAGTTCTCTGATATTTCTAGAAATACCAGTTTGAAAGAAGTGCCTCTGCTATTATATGTTAGTCAGCAGAGGGCACTCTGCTCCTTTAAAGATAAAAAAGTGTGGCTTAAAAATATGGAGGCAAAATGCATTTCTTTTACATGCTCTTTTTTTTTTAAACTAATCATATCTGACAATTATAATTAGTATGAATTGTGTAGAGGATTATTTTTCATGTAATGCTTCCTTTCCTGAGTTGAAACACAGATACGATTACATGATTCCTTGTCCTGGTTTAATCCAGCCTGCAGTTGAGTACCACACAGCCACTCGTCCACTGCATCCATGAAGCGTAGGAGAGTCAGGGTGAAAAACATTAAACCTCATGAGATAAGAACAGTTTAGTAATTGAAACAAAATAAAATACCATAATAAGAATAATAGGAATGTAAAGGAGAGCAGGAGAGGAATAAAGCCCAAAAGAAACAAGACATGTCCAATACAACTACTCAGCACCCACTGAATAATGCCCAGCCTATCCCCCAGCAGAGATCAGTGCCGCTCAGGTGACTCTCCCCAGTTTATCTGCTGGATATGACATTCTGTGCTGTGGAATATCCTCTTGGTAGCTCAGATCACCTGTCCTGGTGGTGCTCCCTTACCATTTTTTGTGCACCTGCTGGCTGACAGAGCGTGGGAAGCTTGGCTTAGAGTAAGCATGCTTAGCAGCGACTAAAACATCTGTGTATTATCAACATTATTTTCATACTAAACCCAAAACTGTACCAGCTGCTAAGAAAACTAACTCTATCCCAGTCAAAACCAGGACATGCCCTTACAAAGAGCCTCCTGTTCGTTTCCCTATGCCTGTCCTATGTTCACCATAGTTTTTTCTCTGGGTCGTAAATGCAGTGCAATTTTTGCCGTTTCTTTGTGTAAGCAAGCAGATGCTAAACTCTCTGAATCAGCTGTCCATGACCTGCATTCATGTGAAGAGGCGTACAATCTTCTTAGTTCTAGTTATTTGAATCCATGAGATCAAGCAAGGCTTTTATTGCACCTCTTCTTAAAAAGTCTGTATTGCAGGACTAAGGCTTTGTACAGCAGTGAGGCTCATAAGAGTTCTGTTCAATGATACGGTTCTGAAGTGAGAATTCACATACTGAAACATTGTCCTTCTATTTTGTTGGGGTTTTTTAATGCACTTAGTCATGTACTGCTATGGTTGACTGAGGTAGCAGATTCCTAGAGGCTTATGAAGTACAGCCAGTTATTTTGCTTGAAGATGGAATGAAAATTTCAGCATGTCCATGTGCCATAGCATTTTCTTCCATAAATTCAATTGAACCACTATACAAAAATTTGACAGAAAAATTTGCCTTTTGCAAGACTTACTGAGCACTATTCTTCAAAAACAGTGAAGCTTGTTATAAAGCTCCAAAAACCTGTGGTGTTTATAAAGTCGGAGAAGAGCTAGTTAAAAATGTTAGTGATATATCCCAGCTTCTTGGAAAGTTACTAAAGTTACTGTGGAGACCTACAGGTACATTTCCTTTTGTTTTTCTTTTTTCTTCCTTCCTTTGTTTTTTCTTTTTTGTTCCCTCCCTCCTTTTTTTTTTTTAATTTTTTTTTTTTTTTTTAATTTTTTTATTTCCTAGCCCCTGCTGTTTTACAGATTCTTTTAAAAAATACCATTTTTCTGTGGACAAAGCAGATTGAAAGTGCTTTTCAGGAAAGATTATGAGGGGACACTTTTGGTTTGGAACCATGTGATACAATACTTTGAATACTGTTTTCTGATGATGAGCTTGTCAGGAACATGCTACTTAATCATATGCATTGTGAGGAACTGTGGTGAAATGGAAGATGCATCCCTTAATCTGGGCTTGGCATTGTTGTCTGCTCACTGCTGTTAAAAACTGCTTGTTAGTCTGCTCCAGTTTATAACAGCTGAATATAGACAGTTTTTTGAGTTTACCAAATGTAAGTACACTCCTTCCCACCTCTGTATTTACTACAGGTAAGTATCTAGTGATACTTACCTGGAGTTTCAGTTGGAGTAACACTAAGAAGCTGTCCCCTAGTTGAGATTTTTGCTCCTTGTTTATGAACTGGTGTAGTTAGCTCTAGAAACAACGGTGTATTTTCTTATATGTTGTGTGTACAGTAATTACTTGTGGGATTACTGCGCAATGATGGTTTGATGACCTCAGCTTAAGAGTTGTGCCCAGGAGGAAAAAAAACCCCCAAAATACAAAAAACACACAAAAAGAAAAATAGAAAAAAAAAGCTTAGAGCATTTTCTGAAAATGTGATTTATATGCATAGAATGGCCTGGAAGAGACCTTAGAGATCATTTAATTTCAAAACCCTGCTGTGAACAAGAGTGTCTTCCACTAGACCAGCTTGCTTAGAGCTCCGTGCTTGAATGTGTTTTTGTAAACATTTGGTGATAATGCTATCTTTTTATAGATAGAGCAGTAATTTGGATAATTCGTGTTAGCTACAAAAGCTGTTGTGAGGAGAGATCTTGTTGCCAATTCATGCTTACACTGGTTCAAATCTGAAATGGTTTTTGTTAGTTTCTGTCACTGAAGATTTAAATTACATTTGTAAATAGGTTTTATTACTATAAAAATATTTTACCTACTTGGCCTTGTCAGTTATTAATTGTGAGGACTTGATGAGGATGTAATTTGTTGCAGTGACTATGTCTAAAAGAAGAAGATTTGGTTTAGTTTTATGTTCAGATAAAATGATATAATGTTAGAACTCAAATGCTACAATTCATTTTTAATTATTTCAGAACTTTAGTAGGTATATTCCATTGTATTCTTGGGAATCTTAAGGATTTATCTGAACCAAAGTGTTAATCCCAGAATTTCATCAGCCTGTGAAAACCTTTGAAAATTAGTCAGTAAAAGTAATATTTGGAAAACAAGTCAAAACGTGACTTAATTGGACTGTTTACTTTTTAAACAGTAGTAACATAACAAATTAACTTTGCAATCTGGTGCTCTCAGTCTCTCTTTACGTACATGGACTGTGCTTTACTTGTTGCTCTGTTTTCTTTAAAACAGAATTTGTCAAAGCCTGGAAAACAAGTTGAACAATTAATTGTTCAAGTTGAAAATTAATGTCATGCAGTCCTAATCAAGCAGTTAAATATATATAAATGAATCCTGTAATTGAAGCTATTGTTTACAATTCGAATAAAATTGCATGTGTGGAGTGTGTTTGGGTTTTTTAAAGTATTTAAGAAAAAGTGAATGTAAACAAGTAGGATGTTTAGGCAGACTTAAGCAATTTCAGGGCAGAATACCTAGTTTCCTGACAAGACAAAACCAGTTCTTTGGTGGTGAATTACTAAAGCGGTGGAAAGGATGTGGCAATTGGCTGATCCCTAAAGATATTTCGGAAAATCTACAGCAGAATTTCCCCAGTTCTACAACACAAAAGTGTTTTCCAGAGAATAAAGCTGTTTCTGTTTCTAGGATCCTCAATAGCAAAAATGACACATTTTTACAACACACATCAGGAAAGTATTCACTAGGTACACAATTTTAGGACCCATGTGTGAAAATTTCAGCTAAGGTGCTACATTTATTACCAGCAGGAGATATGAAAGTGCCTAATTTATAATCCATTGCAAATGTAGCATGCCACACACACAGAAGTAAATACTAGTTATGATTTTTTTGTAATAGGTTTTTGTAACCTGCTGTTCGGTTTTTGCACAGAGATGTCATCGTCCAGCTTAGCTTTATAGCCATGCCAGTATTTGAAGAGTATAACAGCCTGTGCAGCCATTAACAAGCAAAATTGTGATTAAAAGTTGTAATCCTTAATGATGTCACCTTTTAAGAAAGAAAGTAGCCAAAGTAGTAGATCATGAGGATCTGCCTGGAGAGTTAGAGGTATGAAACTTTTAAAAGAGAGGACAAAAGAGAATAAAATAATTTTTGTTTAACAAATCTGCGTATTTTAGTTCATGTCTACAGTTGAAATGACTAGTTTTAGTGAAAGATGTAAGAGGAGAATTACAGCTAAAATCTAAAGGTGAAATTTCTCTCTTTTGCTTCTGTCACCACTGCAGTTGAGGAAATTATTGCATTATCTCCTGTGGAGCTTAAATCTTATGTAGCAAAGAGAGGGAATGAGATGTTCCCCCCATCCCTTCCAAGAACAGTTATTTTTTGTTTTAGCTATTCTTTCTTCATATTCTAGCAGCACAGGGATTAGAAATTATTGTAATGTTATTAATAAAATGTAGTCAAACAATTTAAAATAGTAGACTACATTTCAACTTCATTTTGCTTTTGAAAAACAAACTTATGTCTGTAATTTACCTCAAGCATAAAGTCTCTGAAATGCCAATGTACTGAAATGGTATTGTGTCCCTGTTAAATTGCCTTATATACCAGACACAGACAAAATGTTGGAAATACTTTGGTAATTAAGACTTTCATGAAGGTGAAAAAATGGCCCACTGTACGACAATTATGTTAGGTACCCTGGAGATGTAAGATTTTTTGAGTAGTTCCTCAAAAATGGCATGCGATTTCCCACCTTCCTGGAAGAGTTTACCTGCCCAGCTACCATCTGCTTATTCCGTATCTTAGTTCTTGGGGATGCTTTGCAAATAACAAATTTGGTCATGGGATCATTAAAATATTATTTAATTATGAGAAGTCATGAGAGATGTGTAATACTTAGAGTGCAAAATGTATGCACTATTTTAATTTGCATGTTGGCATAGTATTTTAAACATTTGAGCAGCTTTATAACGGCATTACTAAGGTGATCATAGAGTCCACTTCACAAGTTAGTTTACACAGGCTCTGTAAAATTATTCTGAAATTCTGATGGATTTCAGTTCAACTGAGATTTCACCCTTTCACTATGAAGGAGCAAAGAGGTGGTTATACAACCTTATTTCTCCTTTGTGTCTTCATGTGTGTATCTTCATGTTGCAAGTGTAGCCATGGTGAGGAAGATGCTGCTCTGATAGGTTTTGTGAGGGTTTGGCAGCCTTATATGTAAATAGCTATATAGCACATACTGACTGACTGACTGACAGCCGCAGCATTCTCACTCTTTAAGTGTTACAGTACACATGCTTAATTGCATTTAAGTTCAACCTACCAGAAAGTGTTGGGATCATCCAAAGTTACTGTAGCATCGTTTTTCTGCAGCTGGGATTTTAGAATGTAGTGATTGTCCTGCTCTGCTCTGCACTGTGGCAGCCTTACCTTGAGTCTGGTGTGCAGTTTTGAGTGCCAAAATACAAGGATATTAAACTATTAGAGAGTGTCCAAAGGAGAGCCATGAGGATGGTAAAGAGCCTTGAGGCAAAGCTGTATGAGGAGTGGCAGTCGCTTGGTCTGTTCAGCCTGGAGGAGACTGAGGACAGACCTCACTGCAGTTACAACTTAATCATAAGGGGAAGGGCAGACACTGATCTCTTCTCCATATTGACCAGTGACAGGACCTGGGGGAATGGATGAAATTCCTCAACAGGAGAGATTTAGACTAGATATTAGGAAAAGGTTCTTCACCAGAGGTAGGCTGGGCACTGGAACAGGCTCCCCAGGGAAGTGGTCACATCACCAGCCTGACAGAACTCGAGAAGTGTTTGGACAACACTCTCAGGGACATAGGGTGACTCTTGGGGTGTCCTGCAGAAGGCCAGGAGTTGACTCAGTGATCCTTGTGGGTGCCTTCCAATTCAGGATACTCTCTGAGTCTGTGTCTTAGTATGTTTTAACAAAATGCAAAACATTCTAAATTAAAGATGTTTAATGAAAATAGCGGCATGATTTTTTATACAGGAACGTGTAAGTTTTGAATTCATAAACACCTAAAGTCACATCAGAATTTTAATATAATAATATAAATACCAGAAAATGGCATGGTAGAATGGGTAGGGAACTGTGTAGTTATCCATTAAACTATAAACATTTTGTATCAGAAGCTACTTCAAGTCTCTGTTCTGGGATCTCACATAAATTTTTGGATGTTATAATTTTGGATGTTTGCACATATAATTCTTGGAAATGAACTATCTAAATATGCTGTCTGGGTAGGTCCCAGCTTTTTAAATATCACTGCTCTAGAAAATTTGAACTTGTTTCATGCGTAAAATTGAAACTCTAGCTTTCATTCATATTTTTTATATCATGTCGTATGATCCAGAAGCCAGACATTGCTTAAGGAAAGTGATACTATTGTATTTCTTTTATTACATTTTCCCTTCCAATCGTGTCAATAATGTTCTCTTTTTCCTACTTTATCTGGTGACCTGCTCTCAAACAAAGTAAGGCAGTCAGTGGTTTTTAGCAATAAAAATAAATAATGTATAATGAAACAATTAAGTAGTTCTTTACTACTTTGCTTTCATTGTCCATCAGTCTGTTAAAATTAATTCAGGTTTGGGGGGAGTTTCACAAGCAAACTACCATTGGCAGACATTTGGCAGCAAGCAGATGATTTATTTCTTAGTTTCTCCTGTTCAATCAATGGTTTTCTTTATCTGACAGCTAGGTTTGGAATCTCATTGCAGAGTTTCTATGAGAGAAAATTCAGACTTGATAGCAGTTTTGGATTCATAACTCTGTTCAGTCACAGAACTACAGTAGCCTGTGGCAACATCAGATTTCTGGGGTGGTTATCTGCTCCAGTCCTTAGGTGGTACCTGCTTTTCAGAGGAGATGAACATACAAGTAAAATAACAAAGCAAGGAGAAAAGAAGGTCTATGGCTTTTCCTGTAGCATGTTTATGGAGAAGCTTCCCTGGCATATTTATTACAAATCAGGCATTTGGAAAACGTGCTGTGCTTTTTGATCGCTTTACCCTTCCATTTTCAATGGAATCATGAATCATCCTGGAGGAGGTAACTGGCCAGTCTTCTGACTTTTTATAGTTTGGTTTGATTTTCTTCGTATTTTTGCTCCATAAAAAGGCTACAGAAGACAGAAGCATTTTGGTTGATGAAGCTTTTCCTCAGAGTTTTGGCGAATATTTCATTCTGGAGATTTACACTGATTTACAAAAAAACCTGAAAAACAAACAAAGATGACTGGTTTAGTTCCTCCTGTACCTAGAAAGGTGAAATATGTATTTGGCATTAAATTATTTTATTTCCTCAGCGTATTCAGCTAACTGCTATTGCTGTCGTAACAGCTGTGGTAGTTCAGAAAAATATTTAGAACATTTTGGTAAAACCCAGCTTAATTTAAAGGCACACAAATAACCAAAAAAAGCAAGTGTTTCACAGCACTTCAGCACAGCACAGTGAAATGTCAACTCACTGGTCTTGTGCAAATCTAATCTACAGTGCCACAGGGCAGAGAAAATATGAACCTTTTTCTTAATATAGTGCTGAATTACTAGAACCTTTTCAGCAATTTTGAAGTAGGTTGTGTAGGATCAGGTGTCTCCTAGTAACTTGGGAACGCCATCATTTTCCTATTACCATAAAAATAAGAAATAATAAAGGTAATAAGTAGAAGACTGCAATTATGAAGCCTAGATATAAAAAAAAATACACTTTTGTAAGTATATAGTGGATTGTGGTGGAAGGAGTATTGCCAGTAAGACCAGCATAAATGAAGCTCAGAATCAGTTTTTAACCCTGCCCATAGTTTTCTGAGGGGAATAAAGGAGACATGGTAGCTATTTCAGGATCTCCTCAGGTGCAGACGTCATGATTTTAGTATCAAATGCATTCCCAAAAATTCCAGTGTTCTTATTCTGGAATCTTTTTTTTTAAATACTTGTAGGAAACCATGAGGAAGATCCTAAACATTGGAAACATGGTTTGCCACAAAGAATTGAATAAGTGTTTACAAGGTTTCTTGTAAATATTGGGGAAATTGTCATATTCCGAGAAGGCCATGGAAAATGCTGTCTGCTGTTGTCAAAAGTGTATTGAACTGAACAGTCATGTACACCATCTAGATTTTGCTTGTGGAATGATAGAGCTGACTAGCAGTAGTTAGATCTTAATGACCATTTCGAATTCGGTGGTATTTACAGAATCCTTCAGTTTTGTCTGTCATTTTGATTTTTTATTTTGTTTCAATGTTTTGGTAACAATTATTGGTGTCCCAAAAGAAAGAAGGCTAAGAAAATACAATTTTCCAAGAGAAACTTCACTCCTTATAGTGTTAGGTGAAAGGTTACCTCCTTTTTTCATCTTTGCAATCGTCTTCATGGTATTTGATTTTTCAAATTGAACATACATGTTCATGATAAAACCAGTGTGAAGAATTATTAATCTTGTTCATTGTATATAAGCTGTCTGCAAACATAGAAAATGAGGTAAATTTTACTGTTTTGTTTGTTTTTAATTAGGTTCATGCACTGTTAGTTCGAGAAGTCGATGTAGAGAAGGTGTCAAGTTTTGAGAACCCATATGTAGATGCAATAAGAAGCTTATGGAATGACCCTGGAATTCAGGAGTGTTACGATAGACGACGGGAATATCAATTATCAGACTCAACTAAATAGTAAGTACTATTTATGGTATGGTATGCTATTATGGTAGCAACGAACAACTATATATAATTTTCTGTTTCTAACAAAATAATTTTTACTTTTTAGCTTATTGTAATACATGTGTACATGCTTGTATGCATGTGCAGCACAAACACAGCTGAATATACATTTACCTAATTGAATTAAGGAGTGGAATATGTCTATTATATCTTGGCTTATTTCACAAAGGGACAGTCTGTGATCATTCAAAGTCTTAAACTAAGATTCTAACTAGGGATACTTAATTTGGGGGGCGGATTTTTTTGTTAAACCTATTCAGCCTAGTCTATTCTGACATATAATCACAAATGGTACATTGGCAAAAGTAATTTCATGTAGTGTGAAAGTAGTGAATGCTTGGAAGTCCAGTCAAAGTAGACCTCCACACAATTCATAAAAATTGAAATGTTCAAGAACTCCTATTTTCTAGGCTTTCCCTTGTCCCTCCCTGACATTCACAGTCTTAGTGGTGAGGTAAACAGTACTAAACAAAGGGATTTGTTTTATACTGAACTGCCTTTCTATTATGGCAACAAAGGCTAAACTTTAAAGAACATGGCTGTCAGGAAGACATCAAGAAAATAAATTAAAATTAATCTGTTTGTTCTGGATCAACAATAATAAAAATGCATGTGAATAAAAAAATACCTGAAACATTACACTTTTAGCTTCTTGGGACCAGGATCTGATTAAGAAACAATGTGGAATTTGTCATTGGAATCTGTTATCTTCCTGAAGGTTTACTCCATGAATTTTAGTTATTCTCTAGTAATATAGCATGTAGCAAAGGTAAAATTTCTCATCTGCTGTCAAAGAAATGGCTTATGGCCTTTTGATGTTGACCAATGCTATAGAGCACAGCATAGTTTGTTATTAAAGCCGTGGCAAAAACCTCCATGGATTCTACATGAATTTTTGTGGTAGCTATGAAAAAATTATTCCAGTGATATAATTCCTGTCTCCATTTGCCGTGTGTGCATGAATGGATGCCTCTTACTTACGAAAGTACTCTATGAAGCTCCTATTAAGCTCAGTGAAGCAGGACGTTAGACATGACACATCTGGAATGACACTGATCTGCACAGTAGTTTGAAGATCCTTATCTAGCACACCACTTTATAAGTGAGTTAGTCAAGATAAACTTAATAGAATCTTGCTGACCAGTTCAGGCAGCTGGAGACCAATGGATGTATGACATAAGTTTCCTCAGATTCATTGCAATATTATCACCACACCATGATTTCTCCTTGCCTTATGCTTAGGGTTTCTGTTGTTATGTGGAGTTCTCTGTCCTTTTTACCTTCCCAACCCATCATTTTTGCGCATGTATGTTGGTGTAGAGCGGTGGCGTCATCTCTCTTGTATTGTTTAGATTCTCACTGTCCCCATGCTATGTTTTGGTTTTAAGTGGTAAGGAAACAAACAGACTATTACAAAAAGAGTAAAATTTCACAATGCATAAACAGTAAAAAGAAAATTTTAGAGGCAAGTTACTAACAGTGTATTTTCATGTTGTTTCTGTATTGAAGTGAGTGGCAGAGTTAAGTAGAAGGTGAAAGAGAGCTTGTCTCATATTTTCAATTTCTTGTATTTGTAGGTCCTAACTTGCTTCCACAGCAAATGTGATACTGGTTTTAAAGTTGAAATAAATGTATGTATTTTGTGTGCTCTACCGTAGAGGCTAAAAATAGATTTACTCCTCCAAGTAGGAAATAAAGATCTGGTGCTACTTCAGATCAGATTGTGCTGAATACCATAGTTTTGACCTACTTTTAATTAAATTGTCACCATAGTGGATCGAGTAGCATTAAAAATAGTAGGGAATAATCATTGAGTAGCTATAAAAACAAATTCCTAGTGCAAAAGGTGATGCAAAAGGTGCACGTGTTAGTTGATTGGTTATTTCTCAAACTCAGCATGTTTAGCAGTTTACCATGAGTTTTTGCAGATTTGGTGACTTTATTATAGTTCATACTATGGATTTCTGCAAAATCTTTTAAATTAGACTTGTTAGTCACTGTATACAAGTCTTTAGAAAAGCCTCTATGTATATTTATGCTTGCAAGTAGAGTTTTTTTCAGGTATGTAAGTCCACTAAAAAATAAACAAACAAAAGAAATGTTGTTTCAAAAATACAGCATATGTGTGTTTATCAGTGAAACAGCATAACCAATTTGTTAGCATTATATTCCTGTCACAAAGGAAAAAATTGCTTAAAAGTTACTACTGGGGTTCATAAGGCAGTAAGACAGAAGCAAGTGCTCGGTGCTCATTGTCTTCTGACTTGATGTATCAACCCAAATGGTTTGTTGTCCGCCAGATCTCTTGTAAGCATATGTGCCAATATATCTGGTAAGTGTATGTGTCAATGTCAGACATGTTCTTTGCTCATCTCTTGCACGAGCCTCTCATCTCAGTAGTTTTCTGCTGTGTTTTTATAGTAGCAGTAGTAGTAGTAGTAGTAGTAGTAGTCGTAGTAGTAGTATTTTCAGTCTGCTGCCTATAGTGCTTTTTTCTGCCATCAAAGTTCAACAAGGCCAAGTGCTGAGTCCTGTCCTTGGGTTCACAACAGGTCCAGGCAGTGATACAGGCTGGGACAGAGTATCTGGAAGGCTGCCCAGCAGAAAATGACCTTAGGGTGCCAGTTGACAGCAGCTGAACATGAGCAAATCGCCCAAGTGGCCATGAAGGCCAATGGCATCCTGTCTTGGATCAGAAATAGTGTGGTCAGCAGGACCACATCTGATACTTCTTGTATGAGAAATAGTGTGAAAGGGTTCGTCCCCCCTGCACTCAGCACTGATGAGGCCAGATCTCAAATCCTGTGCCCAGTTCTGGGTCCCTCACTGGAGGACAGACAGTGAGGCACTGGAGCATGTCCAGAGAAGGGGAACAGAGCTGGGGAAAGGTTTGGAGCACAAGTCCTGAGACAAGCAGCTGAGGAAGCTGGAGTTCAGCCTGGAGGAAAGGAGGCTCTGGTGTGACCTTACCGCTCTCTACAACTGCTTGAAAGGAGGTTGTAGGCAGGTGGGGGTCAGACTCTTCTCCAGGTAACAAGAGATAGAAGGAGAGGACATAACCTCAAGTTGCACAAGGTGAGGTTCATTTTTTTGAGCATCAAGAATTTTTTTCTCAGAAAGAGTTACTAAGCATTGAAACAGACTGTGCAGGGAAGTGGTGGAGTCACCATCCTTTGAGTTCAAGAAGTAATTGGATCTGCTATGCTATGGTCTAATTGACAAGGTGGTGATTGATAAACTGTTGGACTTATTGATCTTTGAGGACTTTTGCAACCTAGATTATTCTTTATTACACATTGTCTTCTTCCTGTTACTTCATTGTTTCTAAATTGTATTTCAGGTTTCTAGTATGTTCTGTATATCATAATGCTTTTACTTTCTGCCATCTTTTGACCTGCCTTATCATTCTTTGGCATTGTTAGCTGCACTTTTGATGTTTTTACACCCACTGCTTGTACCCTGGAAGAATACATCCAGCATGTGTTTACTACAAGAGGTGAGGATACTGTCTAAGAAAGAAAATTCCCTTTGTTATGGGAGCTGATCTGAACTTCTTGGAGGCTTAACAAATACATTCCATTCTCTTCCCTGACCGTTGGATGCTCCAAAGCTTGGATGTTCATGTTGTTTTAAAATCAACTTTCAATTTTCTCTTTCAGACTTCTAAAGTCAAAAGCCCATCAGGTATATAGAGGTTATTTACTTTCCATGCACATTATGGGGTGACTTAGCAACTTAATTACCGCTACATCACTTCCCTTTAAGTTGCTGTCTCACAATGTGAGACAGTTGTAAACTAATAACACTCAAAATTAATTGCCTTAAGTGGTAGCTGTGAAATGAGATCATTCAGAATATACTGTAGTGGGTGCCAAGACCTGAACCCAAATGTAAAGAGGTTACCAGTCAGCAGTTTGATTGTATCATACGTTTTCAAAGCATAAGGAAAGGAGAGGCAGTAATCTTCTGTGTTAGAGAATTTGGGTTGCAGTTGGAAGTTGTGAAGATTCATCGCCAGTTTTCTCCAGTATGACACTGGGGCTTACCTTTGTGAATAAAATGTTGGAAGTGTTAAGACCTGGAAAGTGTCCCTAGAGCCTTGCTTGGCTCAGATTTTCAATTTCCTCTTTCTCTGGCCACATAAAATTGAAGTGTTTGGCCACTGTATACCTCCAGTAAGGACTTTTCTGGTTGCTACACAAGCACTGAAAATACCTGTTCAGTCTCCCTTCCATGGCTTTGTTTTCTAACACTTCAGATAAGTAATCTTCCCATAAGTTACTACTCCACTGTGTTAACTATGCCAGTGGATATCTATAGCCCATTTTGTTATTATGTAGTATGTACTGATTTTTTAGTCATACATGCCATGGTATTCTCAGGCATGTATAGAGTCTTTCAGGGCTTTTGTTTCTGCATTTGCTATCACCTTTAACAGCTCAGTTGCTGCAGTTACACACGTTTGCATATGCTGTGAGCTGAGATAGCTGGACAGTTAGTATAGAAATGCAGATTCCCATATTTTACTGTGTAATACGAGCTCAAGGGTGCTAGTCTGATGAAACCTAGTGATGTCTGCTCAGTAAAAAACACTTTTAGTGAAACTGTTGCAGGAGCTGTATGGCTTTGGTTGTCTAGTAATTTTTGTATGACAGTGTTCCATTTGAGTTTGAAGTATTTTCAAAACTTCTAATTCCTAAACAACTAATTCCTTTATAACAGTGAGCTAAAGATAACATTTTGCTTCTGTGTTACTCTTCTGAAACAGGAAAATTGCGGTGGAATTAGCACATGTTAAATACAATGTGCTTAGGGATACACAGGGGTAAAGGTCAGTGTATGAATATAAGTTTTTACTAAGGCAGTTTACTCCATTTCTTGGCATTGCTTTTGGCAATCATTCTTTTATTTCATACACGTGTAGGGCACTCTTAGAGCATGATGGGTCCTTCAGAAGGACTAATACTGTCCAGAATTGGGACCTGCTAGGCAGCTGACACTGTCAGCAAATTCTGAACAACTGTCTTATGGGATATCTGTGTAACAGTCATTAAGTTGCAGTGATAAAACCGTATATTCTTAATTCAAAAGATGCACAATACATCATTATTTAATAAACATTTTTATATTGTTCTTTAGTTCTTGCTTACCTTCATTTTAAAAAAGGTACTTGAAAGTCCTAAAGCTATACCTGGGGGCTTTTTTTTTGCAGGATAATGGATTATGCTTTTATGTATTCGCAGTTTACCCAGCCTTATGTATGGTTTACAGTAAGGTAGAAACAGCAAATAAAAATGGAAATCTGAAATTCAAAGATGAACTGTTAGCATCAGAACCATGCTAATCCTATCTTATGCCTTAGATACAGTCCCAAAAATAAAAGCAAGGTCTGAAGAAAGATGGGACATGTATACCAAAGTGCTGCTTCCTGTAGAAAAACTGCAGATTATGTGACAGAACTTGGGAAATTCAGAAAGGGAGGTAGGACTATGGAAAGCAGTATAAAGTATGTACTTCTTTCAGGATCCTTTTTTCATGCAGCACCAAACATGTTCTTAATGGCTGTACAATTTTTACAGCCACATTTCCTAAAAAGAAAAATTTCCGTGAGCATCTGTTTATTTGGTGACTTGCCCTTTTTAGGCTTTGGTAAGGTTGGCTTTTAGTGATGTAGGAAATTGAGGAAGACAGCTAGGTCAGATTTGGGCAGAATACAGATAAAAAGAACACTGTGCAGACTTCTTCCTACCTTACTGCAATCTTAGGTTTATTGTGTTTACTTTAGAATAGAATGAGATAGTTCTGGAAACTGGTAATTTGTCTCAACTTTTCAGCAATGGTGTAGAGTCTTAGAAGCACAAAGCTCTACAGAAATTCTGAGAACACACCCAGTACTTGTTTACATTTAGTTTTGTATGGAACTGAAAATTGATTCCATTTACTGGGCTGCTGCCTGTTAGCATAGAGGACACTTAAGTCAATTATTCTGGCTGCTCTGTGAGGCAGGAAATGTCCTGCTACAGCAGCTTTAGCATTTTGCATATGTGCAGTTGAAAGTCAAGCCAGTTGTATGTAATTGCAAAGATGAGAAAAAAGAAAGGCTTTTGTTATTCAGCATATGGTCAAAATTAGTGCTAGGGATTTTAGGAGTAGTCTCATCAACTGGCTCAGAGTTTTGCAGAACAAACTAAAAAACTCCAGCCCCACCCCAAAACCACACCGAACCTCCACAATAGTATGGAGTATAGCCCCACCCTATTCCAGAATAGCCAGGCTCCAAAGGACAGAGACACATCAAATCTTATTAAATATCTTGCCTAATTATCCTTAGTCATAGACTTTGGTTAGGTTTCTATTTTCTCTTGCACTGCCATTGTATGTGTATGAAACAGAGCATTTGGAGAGGATCATACTGCCAGTGAGGCTTGCTTTTGTAGCTGTGGTTACACTGAAATCACCTAACAAACTTTTATGTTAAACAGCAGAATTTGCAGGATTTCTTGAAGTTGGTCCCTTCCCTCTTCTCTGTACTCTCATTCTTCCCAAATAGACATGTTGTCTGGCTGAGTGGTAACAAATCATCTTTACTGGTTTTATACTGACCTTTCTATCAGTGTCAATAATTACCTCTATCTCAACATGTTTAGTTTTATAGAGATTTATATAGAGTTTTAGAGATTTATAACAGAGTGTTTCTGGTGTGGTGCCAGTCAGATCCCTTCTCCTCAGCAGTGTGTTTCAGAGGCATTTTGTTCCCCAGGGACTTATGTGCTTACAGTGTCTCTCAGTCGGACTCCTTCTAAGCTAGTGCTTGTTAGTATTAATTCAGCATCTTGATACACCACTTTTGCCTGCTGAGTTTAGGAAAAGTTGTTAGACAGTACTGATGAGCAGACCAGTCTCATTTTTAACCTCAGAAAGGGAAACGATGCTAGAGATGGATTGAAGATTGTAGCTGCAGTCCATACCTTACTGCCTGCATCTAATTACTTAGGTTATACACTGAACATAGTTTAAAGTTACAGAAGTTCATCCTATGGATTTATTCCTTAGAAAATGTTGCTTTATCATGTGGTTACTTGGAAAAATCTGACCTCAGAGATGCTGGTAAGTAGTAGCTCATGGCTGGAGGACAGTGTTTGTTTTAAGTGTCTGCCCCATGTTGAAGGTGCTCAAAGACCTTAATTTCTGAAAGTAAATTCAAGTAAGATTTCATGGTCTCACATTAGCTGATGTAGCCCTAGGAAATTAAGGCTCAGTGTTGAGCTACCTGTTCATGGTGGTTGTGGTCATACTTAATTTCCTAAAGAACTTTACTGGTTAAAACAACTCTGGTCTGCTTATTAAGATTAGGAGTCTCACTTCCTTGCTTGATTTCTGTATGGGAAAGACATGTAGGAAGGTACAGAGCCAGTCAGTCTATTCCCATAATCCCACTCCTGCTGTTTATTTGGAAATGTGGGCAAACAGTGCTTCTGACACGTGCCCTCTTTCAAGGGTATTGTTAGCACGTCCATAGCCTGGCAGCTTCCCTGAACCTGGCTGCAGGCTTGGACCTTGTCATAGGTAAGGTAAAGTGCGTTAAAAATAATTACTTTGCTCTTGGTGCTGACTGGGAAACAAAAGGCTTCCTCTGCTTCTGGTCAGCGTGCAGATCACAGGCGTGTTGCTAGACACTGGCAGCTTCTCCTGACGTCAAGGGAGGGCCACTGCCAGCAGCTCATTACATACTCATCGCCTCAGTAATGCATCTTCTGCCTGTCGCTATAGCAACCCCCTGGAAAATTGCCTCAGCAGCCACTAAAATTCATTTTTATTAAAACTAATTACAGAGATAATTAACTTTTGAAACTGTATTATAAATTTACTCAGGACCATGTATTTTCCTATTTTCTTTCCTTTGTATAATGCCTAGCTGAGTAGGTACTGTTTGGCTGAGGGGCCATATAGCTACAGTGTGACTCATCAAAATAAGATTTCTTAGTAGATGGTGAAAATAAACTCAGGATACCATGTACCCATACAACTGAATTTCCTGTGGTAATGCTGGTGGTTACCCGCTGTCAGACCAGCCCTCAGGATGGCTTCCAGGGTATTTCCAGTACCCATCTTGTTATTATGACTTTAAAATTTGAAGCTAGTAAGCTGAGAAAATACCTGGTCTGGGCAATTACTGGCAACTCTCCTTTTGTGGGAGATTGTGGTTTTGTCAAGTCTTGTGGTTTGTTTGCAAGAGTGCAAGTGTAGCCATTTGTAGTATGCATTGAAGAGTTAGGTGCGTTGCTAAGACTGATTGCAGTATATGTTAATTCATTTTAAGTTGGGCGTCTACCTGAAAACGCACTGTGCATATCTCTCACATGCTTAAATTTTTTGTTTGTACATAGGATTTGTTTGCCCAGGAGAGCAGTATAGTTGTCCATACTTTAGAACTGCATTAGCTAAGTATGTTAAAACCACAGTGAATAAGTTTATTAGTAAGCAGATACATAGAACTATCCCATCAAAATCTTTATTTTCATTCACTTCTCACCCATCTGGATTCAGAAACCCAACACATTTCACACAGCCTTGGCTTTACAAGTTCTCTTCTGGTTGCAGATAAGCCAGTGGAGGAAGTAACTCCACCCTGCTTTCCTGCTGGAGTTTGTGGGCTTCCCACATCCCAGGCTGTATCCATCAAATAAACTGCCTTAATCTGAACAATTTCAGTAGTGTTTCTTCCCTGTTCCAAATAGTTTTGACAGAAACGTGTTATCAAGCCGTTGCACAAGTGAAAGAACTGGCAGCTGGGTATGGGCAGCAGGGCAGCTAGGGTGGTCTGGAGCCAGCACAATTGAAAGCAGAAGGTAGTTCACATTAGCTAGCACTTTTGATGTTTTAATTTAAAGTTGCTGCCTGATAAAGTAATTTAAAAGTAAATAAATTACTAGTTTGATAAGCTGTACGATGTTTAAAGTGTATGCGTGTAACGCTGCACTTCCCAGTGATCAGGGAATTTCTTTAAACCCCAGCTTTCATGAAGGTAAAAAAAAATTAAGTACCTAATTTTTCTGGTACAAGGAAAATTTGAAAATATAAGTCTTTATTGTGACAACAAAAAAACTGTGATAAGCCAACTGATAAATTTTCAGTGTTACGGGAACAGTTAGAATATTAGTATGTGAAAAATGTGTGTGGTGCTGGTATGTCTTTAAATATAAATTGTATTCTAGTTGTCTTTTTATGTAGTCACCTGCATTCACTTACATATTCCCTCTCAGCATTTTGAAATACTGACTCAGTTGACTCTGAGCAAACCAGTTGTTCAGAATAATCAGACTGTCACCCTGTCCCTTCTAATGCAAAAATATTCTTGTGCTTCATAAGGAGAAAATGTCTTGGATTTTGTCTATGTAGTACCATGGGTGTAGAGGTTTAGTGTTTTGCAATTAATACAAATGTTATGATAATGTATTGAGCTTGTGTGTGTTGATTTTCTCCCACTGGTATTTTAGGAAGATTGCTCATGACTGAAAAGAGACATTTTATTTCTGCAATATATCGAAAGTCTTCAGACAACAGTATAAAACAATGGGTAAAATGGAAAGGAAAGGCCCTGATGTCAATCCCAATGACGGATGTTCTCACTTAAAGATAATAGGGGTTTTTAAAATTCTTACTTTATTTTAGAGATTACATAAATTTTAAGAGAGACTTACAGCATTTTTAGTGTTTGTAGAATATCCTGAAAGCAACTTTGTGTTGCTGCTGCTGGTAAAGCTTTCAGTTTGATTTTCAGAAACCAGTTTAATCCCCTTGAAGTTGATAGCAGATCTTGAAGTTATATATCCTTTTGGGGTAACAGGAAGTGTAATTGTCTGCAGAACTGTCAGTAGCAGAAAATACCTACGCCTTTGCTTCAGAAGAACAGTGCAAAACTTTGATTTAAATCGGAATTCCAGGACAAGTAATTTTTCAGCAGAAATGTCTCTGTTAAAATAAGATTTTAAAAAACCCAAAAAACCAGAAAAAATAAAAAACAACCCACAAGAGAAAGCCACAAATCAAAATCAAAACAATTTTTTTTCTATTTAGGAAGTGTTTCATTGACTGTTTCCTGTATGCTCACAACATAAAAATAGCAATAATAATAATAATAGCAAATCAGTTGTGCAACTAAGAACTGGGATATTTTCATTTAAATAAATTGATACAATAATACATTTGTTTATCAAGTTTTAGGTTAGAAGAAAAAGTGGTAGGGGCTAAATATTATTGGAAAACAAAAGAAAATACAGGGTGTATTCTAAATGGCTTTTGTTGGCCTGTAGATTCTGATTATGATTGTCACAAAGATTTTCTTCTTAAAGGATTTGGTCTATCCTTCTGATTTTGTTTTCTCTGAGATACTCCTACTGGTTTTAACACTGCTTCCTTGATTCTGGGTTTGAATGTATAATTCAGGACAATTGTTCAAGAATCCAACATTCTTTGATCCGTTAAGTGAAAAAATCCAGGGATGAAATCAGACTCAGTAAGGATACATAAGGACTCCTCTGTGGACTGTATAGGCTCTGTAAGGGGCTGCAGGTGAAATGGGTGAAAAGGTGGTGACCTGAGTTTAGTTACTCGGTGAGCAGAACGTGAGCATAAAGAATGAGAATGAGGAAAAAATAAGTATTTTTAAGGATAAAGTAATGCTTCTGAAACTTAGGACAAAAAGCCTCACAAAACCTCATCTGCTTGTTCATTGTTTACCAGAAACACAAGTGAGATTTAACAATTTAAAAGCCAGATGTGCATAAAGATACCTCAGTAACATGTCCACGGTGCAGAGGTGCAGGAGACCACAGATAAAGCTTGCCAAAGGAATGCAACAAGACAATTGTGTAAATAGGCCACCTGCCAATTTATTCAATTAAAATTCTCTTGCTCTTATGAATACCACTGTAGGATGCAATGACTGGCAGTGCTTCTTTATATCCTTCCAAAATTTCATCACAAAGTTAAACTAATTCTTCTGTGGCTGCGAGGGAACAAGAATCTAGTTCAGATTCTGTCACTTTCTTATGGTGATGGTTATGGATTTCATTCACTTACACGTTTTTTTCCCTGTTCCGCAAACAAATTGATTATGAGCTTGTTCATGCTGCTCTTTGTGTAAAAAAAACCTGAGGGCAGATCCAGTGCTCAGACTCTCAAGACTTCTTCTTGTTGCCAGCAACTAATAAGCATTTTCAGAAAATATTTTCAGAGTAGTACTTTCTGGCTTACCTGAGATACAGCGTTCAATACATCTTTCTCACATTGGTGTTTACTATTGGATTGATACTCCATTAATAAAAGCATAGTGAAGAAAATTTGATAATAAAATTTTATAATTGAGCCAATAATAACTTGGCTCCTTCCTAAAGCTAACAAAGTAGTATTTCTGTATGTTTACTATAAGGTGGAAATCAAACTTCTTTGTTTCTGTAACTTTTCAGGATAACTTCTTCTCACTATTTCTTTAAAAAGTAATTCAGAACATCTAGAAGAACTCTGATTATTTGGTTTTTGGGTTTATTTAAAAAGAGCACCTTCACTAATTACTACAGGGCAAAGAACATGTACAGAACTTGGTGACACTTCATAATTTACTAAATCACAAGAACCATTGTTCATATCCCCTAGAATGAATGAGGAAATCCCTAGGTTAGTTTATCTTCTCAGTGGCTAACTGTAGGTCATTTTTCTCCTGTGAACTAGCCAAATGCCAGGAATTTCATTTCCTGCAGCAGTCTTTCTGCCAGATGTCTACCATGGCAAGACATAGGCTTCCTGGTGCACTGATCTCATAAGATGTCAAGCTCCTGGACACACTGGATACAGTTCTTTTTTGGAGGATGTCTTTTGTGACAGATAATTAAAACCATCAGTACTCTGGTGCTTTATGGTTGAAACTCACCATTAAGCAATAAGCAGAATAGTTTTATGTTGTAGTTGCTGAACCTTTACAAGCAATTTTAAAGCTAGCCAACTGGAGTGTGTTTCACGTAGTGCAGGCTTATCAGCCTAATCAGATGTGAGTGCAGGACTTCAGGTGCCAGAGATGGCACTAATTAATTTTTGCTGCCTTCTGATAACAAGATCTGGAGAGTTTTTAAATTTCTCAGTGGTTGGATTTTTCCTTTTTTAATTTAGTCTCAAACCAGTGCTATTTATCCTCCTGTCATTTTATAACTGGTAATGATCTATTCTATAGCAGTTCATTGTTCTGTGGAAAGTTCATGTTAGTTTATCCAGGGGTGTGTGTGTGTATGTGTGTGTGTAGACACTGCGGAATGAGTGTCCAGAAATACGTTACATATTCAAAGCAATTTTATATTTCTCACACTTTGTATAATGCCATGTCTCTATAAATTTCCTAGAATTATGTAATTGACAATTTTGGTGAATTTACTTGTGAAAACCAAGCAAAATTTTATGGAAAAAAACCCCAAAATAATTATGCTACCTTCCTGTAGAATTAGCTTGAAGCTATATAAGTGGGCATAGAGTACATTTTTATATTTTGTCCCCTCTTTTCTGCCGATAATGCTTTTTTTTTCTGTTGTACTTCTCCCTACCCCACAGCCCATTTCCATTCCCAAGTTTCCCTTTCCCTTTTCCTCAGTGGGATGATGGTGTCACTGTCTAGCATTCCTGTTGTTTCTCCCTGTTTATAGTTATCTTAATGACTTGGACCGCATAGCAGATTCCACCTATCTGCCAACCCAGCAGGATGTGCTCAGAGTTCGAGTCCCAACAACAGGGATCATTGAATATCCATTCGACTTACAAAGTGTCATTTTCAGGTAGGAAAAAAGTTTTATCACCCACTTGCTTTGCTTCTGTTGTTTCCTTTTGCATTAGTAATGCCAAGTATAGGATATGGGTTAAAAGGGCATAAAAAGGAATTATTCTGTTTTTAAAATTTGAGGTTGGTTAATTTTTCTTCATGTAATTGTCCACTTATAATAAGGAGCTGATGTTAAAGAGGTCAGAAGGATCAAAGACAATTAAGTTTGTTATTTTTGAGAGTAATTATTACTGATAGAAAATCTGCAATTCATCTTTTCAATAATATATATCCGAGTTTCAGTATGAGTAATAATCTTAAAATACAGCCATGTGATCTTGTCATTCATGTAAGTTATTGAACAAAAGGTTACCATTTGTGTAGTTGATTTTTAGAGAGAAATTACTCTCCTTTAGGGAGAAATCACCCTACTTTTGTGTAAGTACAGTTGTTTAAAAATCAGCTATGGAATTACAAGTTAGACACCTGTGTTTACACTGAGACACGGGATGAAGTGGGAATACAGTGCAAGCAAACATGAGTTTTGACTTTGACTATCAACAACTTTGGTAGCCACGTATTATATTCTATTTGCTTAAAATAGGGTAGCTTTAACATGTTATGGATTTTGATTCTGGTAATTTGGGGGTGAGAAAGGCGGTCCACTGCCTGTTTTGTTTGCGTCTGTTTTGCTGAATCCATGGGACATAGATTTCCAAATCATTGCTCATGAGATCTTTATATCTCATAATTCTGAGGGGTTTGAGACTCACAATAATTGAAATACAGAAGACACATCAGACTTAGAGCAAACATGATTAACTGTCACTTGCAAGAGATTCTATAAAGTATCAATGGAAAAAAATCATTAAGAAAACCAAGCCAAACTGTGTTTTTAACTATATCCATGGATTTTGTCATGGTGTGTGTGATTACGTGTTTATCTGTTAAGGTATTCATGGACTTGATGTGGATGTTTATTTTGCAGAATGGTGGATGTAGGAGGCCAGCGGTCAGAAAGAAGAAAATGGATACATTGCTTCGAAAATGTCACATCTATCATGTTCCTAGTAGCTCTTAGTGAATATGATCAAGTACTTGTGGAGTCAGATAATGAGGTAAGCAATTGCCAACAAAACCTGCGAGTTTAAAAAGAAATTATTTTACCAGTCCAATCCTAGGTATTTTCTAAATGCATCTACAAGCAGTCATGTACAACTGGCACCCCATGGAATGAGAAACACTTCAGGGATAGGGATCGAAGGGGATAGGGGTCAAAGAGAGGAATTCAATCTTCAAATATGGCAAAGCTGATCAGCTACATGAAGTATTCAAAGAAGTCTCTATTTTGGGTTTGAAGAGGAATACAGTTGATTACTGAGAAATGTTTATGAGGCACAGTAACAGGTGGTGTAAATGAAGACAAAATTTATAGATTCCCAAGGAACAGACCCTAAGGTAGTAAACTTCATTCCTTTGACTTAAAGCGTAAGGTGTATATTGTATTTTTATTTTAAAAAATAAGAGAAGTAAGCAAGTGGGGGAGCTGAGGGGACAAAGCACACTATCCATTGTTTTGAATGCAGTTTTACAGAGTAAGGATGAGGATTTTTTATGATCATGGGTTTTTGTCTCTTCTGAGTTAAGTTACTCATCAACCTTTTATGAATTTTACTCACAGGCACTGTCCCATGCAAATCTTTTAGCACATACTTTAAGCAGTTAGGTGAAAAAAGGAAAACATTTGAAAATATCTTCTTTATGGCTGCATACATGTTGATTTCAGTGTTTAAGACAGTGGTTGGCGTAAAGTAAAACAGATGTCCCTGGACAATCACGTTTTGTATCTTGAGCTTTCTCTAGTATTGATTTTTTTTTAAAAGCCTGGGAGCTCTGGAAACTTTCACTTTTGTAGTGTTTTCATAAAACAAAAATATTGTTATGTTAATTGTATAACACCTGTATCATTTAAAGATGAATTTCCTAAAATTATGATGTAGTCTGCACCAACTTCATCTCTTGTAATTTTAGAAGCTAGGTATGTATAGTTAAAAAAGAGAAATCTGTCAGATTTGGCTCATTTCAAGTCAAACTGGAAATGTCTGGTTCTGTCTTTTTCTGTTTGCATTATTCTTTTGTAGCCACAAACTCAACGCACAAATACTGAGCATTTTAATTACACAAAGCAAAGCAAAATGTCTTGGAAATTATAGAAAGAAAAATTAGTTACGATAATATTGAAACACTATTCTAACTATCCAAAATCAGCTTCATGGAGGTCAAAACCTTCTTGCAGATGGTTCTTCCACCTCACTACTGAACAATTTATATTTTGTTTTAACAACAGAAGAAAACTTCTGAACCTGTTCGACTTTTAGTTTAAAATACATTCATGACTTTAATTCCAACCAGTTTTTATTTTGAAGTGATACATACATAGCCTAGTAGGCTTTCCTGCACTGTTAGGTCTGTGTTACTCTGACTCTGAAAATGATCCAGATAGTCTTAGAGCTAAGCACCAATCTGGGGAGCTTAAATTTCGGCTTTCAGCAAACTGATAGCCTATCTGTCTAGATTTTGTCAGTATGCCAGGGCACTGCTTCCTTCCCTTCTTTTTCTCTCCCCAGTATCTCTAAACATTACAGTCCTGGAATAAATGAATGAATGTGTTTATTTATTCCACATAAAGCAAAGTTTGTCTGAACGTGGTTGTGGCAGAAATACGGATTTAAATGTGTTTGTTGACAGCTTGAATTAAGAAATTTAACCCAGAAAGATATTTTTGTTCTTCACTGAGGTGTAACAACCTCAGGAGGGAAGACAGTGATTTAACTTGAAAACATTGGTAAGCAGCCAAGATGTACTTTTCACACTTAGCTTTAAATTGTGGAACAGTAATGAAATTTTAGCACCAAAGTGAAGGGAATGTGTGTAAATGCTCTAGTTTCTTAATATGTATGCCATCAGTGTGATACTAGGATAGAATCTAATCCTTCTTTGGTTTGTGTGCCTCATACTGAAATTAAAATATGTGACTTGACAGTTTTCGGTGTTCTGCTATTTCCTTTTCATTGCTTTCATGGCCTCATTAAACTATGATTTTTGTAAGGTGGCCTACTTTCTTTTTCTAATTAGTCCACTGCATATTGCCTGAAGTCTCTTTTCCTGTAGTACATTTTTACAAAGAACACTGTAATTTTTAATCATCTGTGGCATCCTTTTTAGTTAATACAGTTTTTCATTAATACCATTTTTATGAGTAAATAGAAATCTGTAAAAATTACTATTTTCTGTTTGGCGGGTATGTGTGTGTGGTTATATGACCTTTCTGATTATGAAATTGGTTTAGAGCCTTAAAGATTCTTGATTTGTATTTCAAAATGTAGTGTCTGATGGATGGTCAGTTGTAAATCCATTTCTTTCCTTGTTTACCTTATTCAAGAGAAATACATTTGGATTATAAATCAGATGAGGTTACACTCAGTTGGGAGGCTTTGTTAGTGTCTCTCGTTGGATGTATGTGAGGTGGAGCTGGGAACTGTTTCTGTTTTCCTGCCCTTGAAGGAGTTAAAAAATTCAAAGTATTGAAGCATATAACCCCTGTGTAAGGGCCCATACTTAGAAAATAAGACAAGAGTTCAGACTGCCCGTTTCTCAGAGACATGTCGAGGATGATTTCTAAATGACACATCCATGAAATTGCACTCCTGTGACAAATATCTGAAGAGTTGGGAGCTTCAGTCCTGAAGATAGGCCCACATGGCTGTCCAACTGTATTTTAGGTATGATTTCTCTACCAGGTGATACTCAGACCTAATGGCATCTCTGGTGTGTGTCTAGACTGTACATAACTTGGTTTAGTGCATAAGTACAAAATGGAAAGAATCAGTAAGGGCAGTATATTTTAACACACTCTGCAAAAAATTCAGTTGATGCACAGTCATGAAATGCTTCTTTCTTCTATCATACACATAGGAGAGATAGCTAACTGCTCCAAATTCTGCCCTTAATAAAATAGAAAGTCTATCTAGATTCATTGCTAAAATTGAGGACAAAATTTGAACCAGAGGACATAATATACTAATTACATTAATAGTACTGTAAATTAAGTAAATATTCCATCAGCCTGATATGGTTTGATAAAGGAGAACATGTTATAAATTAAATTATTAAAAGTTTCACATTTTCAGTTTTTCAGAAAACTCAACTAGAATTAGAAGTGAGATAAAAAAATGAAGGAATCATCTCTTTGTTAAATGGATTTATGATATATTATGTCTCGTAGGTCATGCTGTTCCTCTGAATTATGCCAGCAAATTTGGATAAATTGGCGGTTTTATCAAAAGGCAAAGTTTAGAACTTTCTCCATGTTTAAAATCAACTTATTTTCTTCAATAAAGGATTTTTTTCCTAGATTTAATTAAAGGGTTTTTTCTAGATTTCCAGGACATGCTGCATTTGAATATGTATTAGAGGTAGCTCTCAAAATATAAAATCTCAGCGTCTCAGTGCAATAAATAGAAAAATGAGTTCCAGATTTGTAAGAGAACCACTAACCACTTGCAGTCATGGAAGAATTAGAGACATAACAGTATACCTGTAAAGCAGATTTTCATAAAAAAGAGGATTTCATTATCTTAGCACAGCTTGTTAAGTACTTAGAAACAGCAAAATAGAGGACAGTGTTTATTGGAGCTTGTAAATTTTTTCTTCCATATTCGTGCACCAAGAATCTTAAGGTATATAAGATTTCATATAGCTTGTATAGCTCTGTAATGGTTACATGTATGTTTTTATTTATATAAATGTTTTATTTTTCTGGGGTTCTCAGAGCAAAACCAGAAAAGACAGAATACAATTTCCTCAGTTCAGCTAAATTAGTGAATTAATAGTCGAAATGAAAGTTAGAAATTTTCTTAACTATGAAAAAGCAAATGCTGTCTTTCCTGAGTTATTTTCAGAGGCTGAACAGAGTCATTGGAGAGCATGACGTATGCATTGATAAAACATAATTTTTACATTTAAGTCAGTATGAATATTCTGGACATCCATTGCACAAAATCTATTGGGGAAAAATGCTAGTTTAAATTATTCTTGTCAGAGATAATACATTTTGGTTAAATTGTAAAATATGAAGTTCTGACAGGATTGTAGGTAAATTATGAACCCCCTTGGTAAGAGGAGATTGTTGTTAAGTAGAGTAATGTACCTTTTTTAAAACAGCTTTTGTTTTAAAGCCTTTCTTAAAGCTTGCCCTATGTCTTAAGAAATTACATTTGATTTAGCTGCAGCCAAAATTGGTAGTTTTAACATCAGAATGCAGTGGAATTTCTCTTAAAACAGTGGTACCTTCCCTTCCCTTTAATTATCAAACTGTCATCTAATTTTCATTAAAGTTTAATTGAAACTACCATCTACTTATAATCCATGAATTTACAGGTTTGGTTCCAGATTACAGTTCTTGCTGAAAAGGATTGTAATGTATGAAGCAGGCAGGACTGGCTTGAGAATTCTGAGATTTTAAAATAAAAGGAAAATTGATTCATTGGCTTAAAAAGTCCTAGACACATTATCCCACAGGTCTTTTCCAACGTAAACTGTTGGAAACTGTTTAACATAACTGTTAAAAGTAAACTGTTCTATGATTCTGTGTCTTCAAGCTGTGTCTAATACTGCCATTACTTCCTGCCTGTTTTCCTTTCACACATATTAAGGTGTTTTCTAGGATCTGTGTCTTCTCAGAGCTTGGCCAATGCTATATTGCCCAATGAACATTAAAAAAAAGTGATGCCATGAAGATAATTTCCACATCTTCTTGTCCACTGGCTTTCAGTTGTATATAATATGGAAACAAATGGTTTGTCTGCTTTAAGGACCTGCATCATCTAACCTGGTTTAATAACCAGACTGAATCTCTTTTGTTCCAGTCTTGATCAGTCACTTCTGAAATATTCAAACATAGACTTTTGCATGAGGTACAGTTCTTGTCACTCATAACTGAAGGAGTTCCTCAGAAACTTGTCTAAACGTGCTCCATTGCTGTGATGTGACATACAGTGGTTTGGCAGCCAGATTGTGTGAAGACTTCTGCTTGCATTGTTAAGAATTCTGCTGCTGTAACTTTATGCCCTGACATTCTCTGTTCAGCATCCCATTGTCTTACAGCTTTTTATCCTGAGTTTACAGGCGTCTAAAGCTGTGTCTGTTACTTACAAAGTGCTGCAGTGATCCCCCATCAAGTCTTCCAGGTTTTTGAAATGTAGAATAGCAGGTTCGTTTACCAGTACCAGATGTTTGTATGGCACCAGCAGCAGGAAAGCATAATTTTGTAATTTGAGATGTGAGCAGAACCAGTAGATCTGGAGGTGGCTCAAGCAACATTTTGAATAGCCATTGCACAAATCTTTGAGGAATTCACAGGTTAAATTGTAAAATGCAAGTGGAACGGAGTAGATGAAAGGAAGAAGGGACAGCTGACTGAGTCTCTTGCAGAAGCAGCATGGAGCTAAATAATCCAAGAAGAAAGTTGCTGTTAAAAATGTTTTGTCCAAAATGTTGCCAACAGGGGGTTGTTGAAGTGACGTAATAGTCTGTAAATACAGTGGCCCTCAGTAAAACTGTTTTAAACTTTGTGTTCATATATCATGAAGGCTGAAAGATGATTCCATCAGAGGAGTTAGTAAAGCACAATTGTTTGTTTAGAGAGGTAGGATCTCAATCCTGAAGGGAGGTGTTCAAAGCTTGACTGAACACAGCCATGAGTAAAATGATATGATGACAAAGTTATTCTTGCTGGGGGCAAGGAGTTGTACCTGATGACTTCCACGTAAAGATCCACTCCAAAATAAATTCTTCCTTTATTCTAGAAAAGATATAGTATGACATGTGAAAGACTTTATTTTTCTTTGTTTCCTTGGGGAGCATCTTTGTAGTCATTCCATAAGGTTTTGCCATAGCTTCTTTAATACCTTGAAGAATCCTACTTTGATGGTGGATATCTGCATTAATGTAGTTATCCTCACAGAACTTAATTTACACTGAAGAACTATCTTGCAGTTTTATCAGATGAAGGCGAAACAGGATATTAAGAAAATTAGGGCTTCAGTATCTCAGCCACAACTGCAAATTTATACTGAGCAAACTTTGCAGAGTGGTTTTTGAACTGTTTTTATGCTTCAAGTTACTGAATAAAGGCATTGTTCTTTTGATTGATGGAAAGTTTTGTTGTGTGTAGATTGTCCCACATAGAAAGGATCAATGTTGCTTGATTTGTTAAAAAATATTCCAGTTAAAATTGAATTTATTAAAATTGCATTAAACTAATTACATGAAACCCAGGATACATATTTTTTTACTGTTAGCTCATTTGTGTTTATACAGGTATGGAGATGCAGGCACATGTGCTTACATTTTGAATCTGAACAAAAGTACATCTGCAAAGTAAATGAGCCTAGATGGAAATGGTGTAGTGTTCATTTGTGTAATACATTAACTGATGACAAATTGGTGCTGTGTTCCAATCACACTTTCTTTTCATGTGGGACAAAAATAAGAAATGGCATGAGGCGACACAGTTTCAGGGTATGTTTACTCTTCATAGAGGCAATTATCTGAACAGCATATTTCATTTTTTCATCAGAACTCTCTTGCTGTTTACATCTGGGCATGTTTCCACTTCTCTCCAGCACTCTGTGTTCCTTATTCACAGGTTAGTCATACGTGGCTTAGCATGAAGGCTGAAAGAAAACAATTCTGAGATCAGAGCACTTCTCTCTTTCTACATCATAAATAAATGTAATGCTTCAGTTGGCTGGTTTTTTCATCAACAGCCAACAATCCAGAACAACTGAGCATATGGCAGAGGCATAATACAGACTCAGAGTTCAAATTAAAATCCTCAAATAGTCTTCATACTTACTTACTTACTTAATTATTTTTCCCCATGGGAAATCAAATCTCTGTAACTGATTGTTTATGTGGAAACTTGAGAAAATAGCACATTAATTACCTGTGCCAAACCTTGTTACTGGATGTATTGTATCTGTTCATACCTGTCCCCACAAAAGCATATTTATTTCTGGCTTGTGGGTAAAGAACCTTTTGAATGTAAAATATCAGTTCTGGGAAAGATGCACATTAGGAAGAGTCAGAGCCTCTCTCTCTTTTGTTAAAGTGAGTGGTTCATAATAGAAATGGGGAGTTGAACAATCATGAACCAGCTTACAGAAGCTGCCAGAAATGCTGCAGGTAAACGTTGCTACTGGCAAAGGAGTGCCACTTTTTTTCTCTGAATAACCAGTGTCAGAACTGTCCAGAAAAGAGCTTTATTCAGGGACAATTTGATTTTAAAATATTTTCACCTTTTTGTCTCAAATACATGTAGTTATTTTGAAAAAGCAGATTCTGGCATTCATGTTATATCATGAAAAGTAATTTAAGAGCCATTTCTGTATTTAAAAAATACTTGACAGCAATAGTTGGACTGTGTTTTTTGAGTACTTTGTAGACAATTTTTGTTTTGGACAGTATTTTTGTGTTTTGATGGTTGTTGAACACGTTGATTTGATGGATTTCAGCTGTCACTTGCTTCACCTGTGTCTCTACTGGGTACATAAAATTGCCATGTATCCAAGTATTTGCAACTGCAGTGTTGTAAATTCAGTTTGTTGGAGAGGTGAGAATTTTTCTCCCAGGTGATTTAAAAATACAGTTCTCGTCTACAGAGATGTCTTCACAGTCCTGTACCAGAAACTGTTCTTTTTTAGGCTCATTTACAGAAAGATTGAAGACTGTAAACAAAATAAAGGAGTTATTCCTGAGCTCTGTGTTTGAAGTGGCCTCTCACTGCATTTGAGTCACTCATCAAAATATTTGTACAATCATTGCAGTTTTTTCTTAGATTACTAGATTACAGGAGTAAAGATGCAAGATTATACTTCATACTGGTGACAAAAATGTGAAGCACTTCGAATACAATACTGTATTTATTTTTTTACATAGTGGAGGACTCTGCACTTACCTCCCACTTCCTGATTTCCTCTACCGTTTCCCAGCTTTTACGTAGCAGCTTTATTAACATTTTAGCCAAGAAACACACTGTAGGTCTTTCTGTATAACTTGACATTGCTTCTATGAAAATGATTGCTGGAAGTCTTACTTGGATAGTGGAGACATTCCTAGTTAATATAGAGCTGTACATAAAAAACTTTCACAATGAAAGGTTTTGTCAACCAAAATAATAGTCCATTACAGTGGCACTAACCTTCTGAAATATTAAATTCTGTGTTTTTCTGAAGCTCTCCTGCGTCATTATCTCATTTTCTAGTTATCATCTCTGAATGCCCTCTGACTCAAGTAACCATTTTTGCCAGCATACACAAGTTATATACACAGAACAAATTGTTCACTGAAAAATGTGTCTTGTTTACCTCCTCACCACCTTCCCTCTCACAGCATTCCAGCAAAGTGTAGTCCCTCAGAATCCATGAAATCCTGATTTTGTTAACAGACAGTACTTAAATTGCTAACAATTTTTAAGAGAAATTGCTACATTTTTTGTTCCGTATGTGAGTTACAGTACACCCACTAGATGCCACTCTAGATAATCATAAAGACAGTAGTGGGTGAAACTCCACCAGTGCTTCTCTATTGTTTCAGATTAATATTGTACTTAATGCTTTCTGGCAAAGCAGTGTTTGCTAGCTGGGAAATGCTGCTTTCCCTTTACTGGGTACCAGCAGATACAGCTCTTAAATGCTGTTTTAGCACTCTTGTGGATATTCTTCATGATTTGACAATCAAGTGCATATGAATTATCCCAATTTTGTTAGTTCTGTAATAGCAGGAATAATTACATTTTTTCCAGAGAACACACAGCAAAGAGAATCTCAATACATACATCCAAACCAGAAATCCATCATTTTAGCAAGGAAACTGGAAGTGTACATATAAAAATAAAATTGGAAGAAAGTGTCCTCCTTTTTAATCCATTAAAACTTGAGGAGGAGTAAGAGTTTGCATTTGGATAAAAATGTGGGAAAACATGGTTTATACATCTACTTGTGTTTATGTTAATCTTTAATCATTATACAAAAACTTTCCAGTGTAAAGTCTTTTATGTAAGACGTACATGGTAGAAAGAAAATTAATTTTATTTTTGTTTAAGAAAAACATGTTTCTAGTAATAAAATTGGACAGTCATGTGATTCATTAGTTAATACAGTGTTTTTTCTTGATGTGTATTTAAATATTAGAGTAACTCTGTCCAAGATTGGATACCCTGCTTAATGTTAACAAATTTCTATTCATTATTGGAGTACATCTGCTGTATTTCTTACCCTGTTTCATAATGGTATTTTTACATTGGACTGGCAACTCTGTCAGGTTGTGTGGAAGATGGAGAATTTTATGCTGGCATCTGTATATCCTAACAAGAAAAATGGAGGAACAGCTGGTGATACCAGTAAGTTTTTATGCAATTTGGGACAGACTGCGGACAAAAGCAGAGCAGGGAAGTTGCCCAGGCCAGCAGATCTTCAGGGATGGTGAAAACAGGGATCCTGCCATTCATTTTCCACACACAAAGCCAGGGAGGCTATGATAAGCTGTTGCTGCTGTTGAACAGGGGTTGCTGTGGAAGGTTGGCTTCACTGCTGACAATGGCTGTCAGTTACTGACAAAGCCTTGAGCCACATCCAGCTGCGCAGTTCTGTACGTTACTTACTCAAGTTTCTATCTGCAGCATTTTTCGTTGAAGCTGTAATAAGGTTTTTCTGGAAGAAATTTGGTGAGATAGAGCTGCTCATAAAAGAAGATCAGGTGCTTGAACAAACTGTTAAATACTGCCTGCTCCCCACTGTTGCTGGGGTTTTTTGAATGGCCACACTGTCTTGCTTGGTTTGGCAGAGCTTCCTTCATGGTGCGTCTGACAGAATGTCAGATCCCCAATGCTGGACTCTTCCTATATTCCTTATAATCCTATCCCTGCTTCCAGTAAAAATACTGTAACATGAAATTGGTTTTTACATAAGAAATAGTGCACCCTGTTAATGAAAAGTGGTTTTCAGAACCGTAGTTCAACCATATAGTCTTGTGTTTAATTAAGATGAATAAAAATATTATTGCACTAATGTTGCACATATGCTTAATAAAGGAAAATAGTGAGCATGCAAAGGAGTGAGCTATCATTAGTAACAGAAAACCAGTTTATGAGAAATTTTAGAGGATAATAAGTAGTGTTGTTGGAGGAATTAACTCTGGCACAAAAATTGTTTTTATCTGCTATGGCATCCATAAAGGTTGAATTGCTCTTAGAAACTGGGTAAGAGATGAAGGAAAGCAGAAGGTTAAGCAGAGACTGATTAGTCAAAAAATCAGTCATACCATTTTTTTTTTCTTAATCAATGAATCACAGTAAAATAAAATCTTAAAACTGTCATATGTTACGGCAAACTGAGGACCTGCATTTATTTATCTGCTCAAGCAGATAAAATGCACTTGAAAATCTCTAGACCATCTTTCAATTGCTGCAAAACATCTGCAGACTACACCACTGAGTGACAAAATATTAAAGTGTGAGTTCACTGTCCTTAGGAAAATTTGCTTCAATTTTGCTTTGAAATTATTTGCAAAGGGTTTATAAATGCAGTTTCATGGTCACATAATCTGCTGAGAGAAGCATGAAGGGCCCACAGCCAATGTCCAGTGAAGACAGGATGAGAGACCTGAATTTGTTCAGTCTAGTGAAGAAGACACTAATACTTGCCAACAAGTATTTCTGGAGTTGCAGGTGTGCTGTGGAGCTGAAATTTTTGAGATAGACAGTATAATAGATATAATTTTACAAGGTAGTTCACATTGCCTTTCCATAAGGTCTTGTCTGTATAGAGGAAGTCTATATAGAAAGTCTACATAGAAGTAAATAGTCTTATTAACCATTAGTCTAAGGACTAATGGTTTATGCTCAGCTATGTTGACATTAGAGTTACTCTCCTTTCAGAATGAAATCCTGGCACCATTGAAATCAATATAAGTCATGAGATCTGACTGCATGAAAGCAAATGTCTTATTACTCTGCATTAGTTCCTTAATGTATAAATTCAGCTGTTTATTTTCCCGCACCACAGCAACATACAATAAAGTTTATCAGACTAAATCATCTACTTTTTACTACAAAATTGAATTAGATTACAATTTGGTTTTTCTTTTCTTTTGTTCTTTTATGTTTGTTTTGCGTTTTTTCAAGTTCCTATTCCTGTTTATGTTGGCCTCTCTAAAATGCAAATTAATGGAAGTAAAGATACATTTATGGCAAAACTGCCTGAGTTATCTGACAGATTGTTGTATGGCTTAGCAACAGCAGAATCTGCAGGATTCACCTTCTTGTCATTCATTGGAGCCCCATTTGGTGGTGAAATAGACTTTTTCAGGGGCCTGCAGCATTAAATAATAACAAAAAGAGTAAGTTAGTTCCTGTATTTTGAACCACATCTTTTTCTGACTCTGTATTAACCACGTCATGTCAGCCTAACAGGTCTTCAGAACGAATCAAATTGTAACATCATTCTGCATGGACAAAGGAGGTTACAAATAGAACTGTAGGCTTCACTGGTATTTCACCTATAATGCAAAGTGGTTTCAGGAGCAGCGAAGGTGTTAATTGCTAATCCAATGATGTTGTTACCCAAAATCAGTAAAAATAAAACTCCTTAACATCAATGTAGCATTAAGAAGTAGGCATTCTTTATTTGGCTGGATTCATGAGAGGATATCTCCTCCAAATTCTGTGCGTGCTGAGTACAGGACATTTTCTGTTTATATACTCTATTTTACATACATATTCATTGATTATCTTTACATACATATTCGTTGATTGTCCCAGAGTAAACATAGATATGGTAATAATTTTCCCAAAATCATTGGTAAGCGGCCCTTCCCCTCTGTGCATACGTTCTTTTGTCCTGGGGTCTCTTTGGTGGTACCTGGTGGTTGGTGACCCCAAAGTCATAGCTGACTGCCTGGTGAACTGGTAAAAGTTGGCATAACTGGGCTAGCTGGTTGCTTTTCAGTTTTTTTTCCTACAGAATAAGCATTGTGTGGTTCCATAAGCTAGTGGGTTCTGAACAATAAGTATTGTATTAGCCCACGAGGTGCAAACAATTCTTCATCTGACAACAATGTTAGAAACTAAGTTAACAATCAACAATTTTTTAAAATTCTATGTCGTAAACCTTTGGCATTGACAAAATGTTCCCAGGTTTCAAATTTACTTGCAATTATTTTAAAGCTGATCTTTAAGAATTGCTTAACTCTATATTCAAAATCTGGGAAAGGCATTTAAAATAAATTATATTCTTAAACCTTGAATTGGTTATGTCTTGTGATGTTGTACTTGTCCCTGTGATGGATCACTTGCATTTTAATAACCACCAGTGCATTGGTTGATTGTAACTGTGTGTATTGAGACTTTGCAAATGTACCTGTTACAACTTTCATGTTCATGACTAGTGTTTTAAAGAATACTTACTCTTAACCAGGTGAATTTGCAAAAGGAAAATGCATGCATATTTAATTAACTGCTTGCTTATTACTTTTAATTTCATTAGCTGGACTTTATATACTGATAGGAAAGTGCAAAACAGGAAATGGATCCTTTCGCCAAATGAAGTGAAAATGCATGAATTTATTTTAAAAAAATAATATTTCATGACCACCAAAATTCTGCTCTCCTTTTTATTCCAGAACCGAATGGAAGAAAGCAAAGCACTCTTTAGGACAATTATTACATATCCATGGTTCCAGAACTCTTCAGTTATTCTGTTCTTAAATAAAAAAGATCTATTAGAGGAGAAAATTATGTACTCCCATCTAGTTGATTATTTTCCAGAGTATGACGGTAAGTATAATGGCATCAGAGCTTATGCTCTGTTTACATTGTAGTAATGGCAAATTGTGGTAGCCTTGTCCGAGTGCTAGACACATAGATCCTTTGATATATTCCTTAAAAAAATATTTAAAAATTGTAAAATGTGATTGAACTTTTGAGGGATTTTTAGACCGCTAGGATTTCATTTTATACCTCAATTAGTTCTAGGTAGGATGGCAAAACTTGTATTGGGAAATGGTTGACTTTTAGATGAGTATTGTCATATTAGTAGTGAACCCCATTCTGTCATTTTTCATAAGTTAGGGTGAGGGTTTAAATTGAAATACAAGAGTAAAAATAAATAGAAACACATTCCTCAGTTGTATGTATAATCTTTTGTATTTTGGTCTTTTGATGTTTGCTTTTATGTAAGATTGAATAAAGGGATGTTTCGTAAGCTCTCTGTAACACTCAGAGAAACAAATACCAGCCCTTACACCCTTTTATTGTACCTTTTAAAACTGTTGTCCATTGAAAAAAATGTGGGCTGTGTAAGTGTTTCTACTAAAACTTACTCTCAGAAAGTTCTCATGAGGGGAAAAGCTGAGTATTTTGAGGTGACTGAGTGAAGGAGGCCTTGGTAACAAGAGAAAAATCAAACTCATATAATAAGAGAACTAAATGTTCCTATTTTTTAAAAAGAAAATCGATTTTGTCCCACCAGGAAGGAATAGCTGATTGGGAAGCTGAGAAGAAGATTAAAACTCTCATGTTCAAATATGGAAAGTAATAATAGGAAAAATGTACGTTTTGTTTTCTGTTAAACGAGAAGAGAACAGTGAAAAGCCTGCAGGATCAGATCATATTATTTATGAGTCAGTGTAAATTTAGTTTCATAGTGCTGTACAGAAGAGAACGGGCAGTTGAATAGAAATACACTTGTTCTTTGGAATATACTTTGTGTAGCAAGTTCCCTAGATGACATCCCAAAGGCGAGAAGACCCTACAGTCTGCTGTAACCTCCTCTCAAATGTTGACAAAGCCTGTGTAAAAGACTTGTCCAGAAAAAAACCTCAACCACTTAGTTTGTAGAAACTTCGTTTCTCCTCTCCTTTGCCGTTAGTGAGGGGGAAAAAGATTATGGACTAGCAGGGGATGTGAGAGTGAAGACTTGCAAGTCTTGAAGAATCTTTGTTTCGTACTTCTACAGATCTTGCTCGACCTAACTCCAGAGACGAAGTTAGTTTGATTTGATTACTTTTGGTGACAGGGTGGGGTCTATGGCTTGCAGAGGTCACCATGTGGTCCCCTCTTCTGTCCCAGCACGCTGGGGATTTGGGAAGTGGGAGATCTGAGGAAGTTATCAGAATCAGGTGTTTTTCGGCTGGATTGCTTCTCTCATCCGTTTTCCTGCACAAAGGAGAAAGTAGCCTAGGGATGAGAACAGCTGGCCAGGGTGGCAAATTGGACAGATTAAAATTTAGCTAAGCAGTTCTGCTGCATGGTGCATTTTTAAGAGCTTTGGAAGGGAAGCCAAACCATGCTCCTAGGTCAGTGTATCTCATGAAGACATGCTTGCATGCTGGCCCTAGAGAACTGACTCACAGGCTGGGATAGGGAGAGAGGACAAATACTAAAAGATGCTAAAGTTGGGAGGGAAAGAAGAGAAAAATACTGAGGTAGGACTTACGTAGATCTTCATGTGGTAGTTTGGTAGTTCTTTCCTAAGTCTCTTACTTAGACTAGAACTACTTTGCAGTCTAAATTTAACATTACCTCATTCAATTTTTAGTAAGTTTCTGAGGTCCTAAACATACTTTTCTGTACTTGAACCTCAGTCAAATAAAAGTTTAAATAACGTAAGAGTAGAGGTGTGCAGAGTTGGGGTGTATCTTATACTAGGCCAGTAGATTTTTTGAGAATTTTGAGAAAATGCTGTGTGTAGCTGCTGTGAAACTGTTTAACAAAATTCTAGGAAACTGTTTAAAAAACTAAGTGGATTATTTTGAGGAGATCATTGTCTTTGGAAGCCCAAGAGTTTTCTTCACAAATCCTCACATTTATTTATGCTATTACAAGACTTAACTATTGCTGGTCTTCATCTATAGAGTCTGGTTGACCAAGCTAAAGGCTAGAGTCAGTTGTGTTGTGGAACCTGTAAAAGTGTTGGAGTGCCAACCTTCTGTCCTGCCCCAGAGAGCTTATGACCTATTTACATCCCTAAGTCTCAGAAAATGTGTCATCTGTGTATGTATGTGCATATATGTACATCTGTTCACTTGCATACACCATAAATTGCAGAAGCTTACTCCACCTCCACATGGATTTGCAGCACACCAGAAAGTATGTGCTTTCTGTTTCATAGGTCCCTTTCTTTATAAAATTTTATAGAGTTATGCAAATTGGAAATGTTACAAATTGTAAGCTTGAAGTAGTCTGTTCAAAGTAAGGTCTGTTACCCAATTGTTGAAACACGTGGATGTGTGCTAACCACCAAACTATTGATTTTATGATTACTGAAGGACAGAGCTACACATAACAGCTGGCTGCTGGTATTTATATTGCTGTGTAACAACAGGACTAATGAAGAGAATAGGAGGCAACAGCACCAAGAATGTGTCTTCTGTAGAAACCTGTGTTTCAGAAACAGGAGAGCAAGGGAGCAGTGACTTAGTGGCAGCACTAGAATAATGGAACAGAATTCACCAGCACGTGGCTTATGTTCTTGCTTCTGCACTTCTCTTTTGGCTGTAAATATGAATGAATCCTCCCTGTTTCAGGCTGGAAGTAATTACTTCACCTTCTGTGATCTTTTAAGCTGAAGATGTAGTTTGGTTGTATTGACTCTGTCCTTCTGAGAGTTACAACCTTAATTTCAATCTGATAGGATCATTAACATACACAATTTAGATACCAAGTGATTGATTAGAACATGAGCCTTCTGCAGTCAACGGTTTCAGCTGGAGAGCAGCTGTGTATTTATTTTATCACTTAAAGTAAATTAAGTTCTATTAATGACAATGTCAGACCCAGTTCAGGTTATAATTTCGCTATGCTTCCTATTAAAATCCATATAAAGCTAGTAAATTTTGAAGTGCTAAAATAACTTAAGTAAAATTTAAATGTAGTAGGTTTAGACTGAACATAAACCATTTCTACTAACATTTTAAAAATTTAATTATATAGCTAATTTTTTTGTTTTGATTCTGTGCATTTATTAATCACCTGGTTTAAAACAGGTGATCCATCATAATGAAGGAAGAAGATAGGCAGCAGGGAAAGTGCAGCACTGATTTGGTGAACCTCTGAAATTTCCTTCCATCTTTATTTTTAGTAGTTCTTACCACAAAGAATGCAGCCAGTATATGATAACATTGATTAGTAAAAGGTTCCCCATCTTCTCTTATGTGAGGACCACAGACTGAGCTGTTTTTATTTTCTTTTAAAGAAGTTGAAATATGAAATTGACTTTAAAAAAACTGAATTTCTCTTCTTACAGGACCACAGCGGGATGCACAGGCAGCAAGAGAGTTCATCCTGAAGATGTTCGTAGACCTGAATCCAGACAGTGACAAAATTATCTACTCTCACTTCACATGTGCTACAGACACAGAGAACATCCGCTTCGTCTTTGCTGCTGTCAAGGACACAATCCTACAGTTGAACCTGAAGGAGTACAACCTGGTCTAACTGTGCCTGGGGGATCCTGCAAGACCAACTTTTCGTGATTGAAGATACACAAGAGGGACTGTATTATAATCTGTGAAAACAATTTGCATAATACTAATTTATTGCCGGCCTGGACTCTGTGAATGTCCACAGAGTTTGTAGTTAATATTATGATTTTATTTAAACTATATGGAGGAAAAACAAAAGATGCTGAAGTACATTCACAGCACATTTCCTCATTTTTTAGGCAAAACCTTGTGACTCAATGTGTTTCAAATTCTCAGTCATACATTTACAAAGAATAGCAGTTTTTTGCTATTGAAGCAAAATCAAGCTGGTTTCCTCTTTCCCTAGTCCTTTCTCTCCCCCTCCTCTCCTAACCTCCTTATCTTCTAAAAGGTACAATGGCCTTTTTTTTCCCCAGTTGCATTCCTGGGTGCAATGTTTTCGGTTGGGTGATTTGGTCAGGAAAACACTATCATCACAATTTAAGTCATCAGTCATTCTAATTTTACAGTATGTACTTTATTTGAAGGATCACAAAGTATTGATACTGTGATTTTTAAATTCTTTACATGGGTGTCTTCATTCTGTCTTCACTTCTGAGACTAGAATATTGGGATTGCAAAACAGAATTACAGTTGTGTAAGGATAATAAATTGAACCACAGTTTTACAGTTAAGAAAGGTGCACAGAAGACAGTAATGAAATAATTAAGACACAATCTGGGATGTACATGGAATATGTTAGAATCTCCGTTTAATTGCCATGTGCCATTTTTTTTCTCTTCATTTTATTCACAAATGCCAAATAGAAAAGTCATAGACACTACATTTTCCCCAGTGGCTACAGCCTGAAACAGTGTTTTTCTCAGTTGTGTGGGCTGGTTTTTTTGAGTTAGAGCTTTTTAAAGTGTTCTTTTTCCACGGTAGAAAAATTATTTTTATTGTACAAAATTCATGTTGCCAAATCTGGCTTTTTATAAAACCAATGCGCTTGAAATATAAGATACTGATTTAAATGCCAAATGGATGGGTTGGGAACTGACCTGATTGAGTCAACTGCCAAATGATTAACATACACAGTTTCAGCTCATATGTTCCCTTTTTTAGAAAGTGTACCATTTTCTAATGCCAAAACCAACATGTAAGTGAATATGCTATGAGGTGTACTACGCACCTTCATGTGGTCTAGTAATTTAAAGACAGTTTAGATCTCTCCTTTTGTCAGTTATGACATGAGATTGTTTTCTGTAATAATTTCAAGGCGCCTTTAGTTGTATTACCAGAAATTATTGATGAGAGATCACGTTCAGAAACCTTTTCTTGATAAGGTTGATTGTTAATTGATTCACAGGCATTGATAGGCTTTCACGCAAAATAGCCTCTCTCAATGTTCTTTAGAAGAGATTTATAAATGTAAATGAAGCAGTGTGAAAATTGTTCTTGAAATTTAAATGTGCAATTTTTTAACAACAAAAATGCAGCACACATTGATGAGCCTTTATTCTGCAGCTTAGGGTGAAAGGTGTTTTTTGACCAGGTGCATGATTGCTAGCAAGAAGACTCGAGTTCAGACATGTAATTGGATTGATTATCTGCAGTGCCAACTGGCACTAGAGTGCACTTAACACAAAAATTGCTGCCGCATAGCAGCGGATGGGAGGTGGAAAAAAAGGAATGGCTTATTAGTTGATTACCAAAGTTAACAATAAATACTAATGAGACGTTTTTCATCGTTAACCCTCCCAACTCCAAAACAACAATAACAAGAACAGTTTGCTATTTTTTGCTCCCTCTTAAAACACCTTGTAATTTAAAACTGGTTGTAGGTATAGTGCAATTATGAATGCTATAATCATTGTACATACATATATATATATATATATGGCAGCATCCATATTGGCTTTGTAATCATTAATTTTTGGCATATTGAATGTGCTGTATTGATATGTATCTATGTAATTGTATTGTATGTCTTATAGCTAATTCACATTTTAAATAATGTTATTTTATTTACTTTTTTAAGAGAGAAGAATGTAAATTTTGTCAGTTTATTTCTGACTAGGGATTTGTTGTTGTTTTTATTTACAAAACAAAATACTATAGTACAGAGCGGTACTAGCATCGTGCTGTATAAAATCATTTGCACATTCCTGAGTAGAAGTAAATTGGGAGACACCAAGACAGAGATGATTCACATGCAAAACAGTGCTTAAATCTTGTCAGGGCTTTATACAGCTGTAGAAAACAATCTTATTAGAACTTATGCCATTATATCTCAAATTGGAACATAAGCTTTAAATGTAAATTTAATTTTTATTTGACTGATTCATTAGGTTACATTTCGAATAGTCTCTATTGGAAAAGTAAATTCAGAGATATTTCAAAGCATTGTACATAAGTACTAATGCATATATGCTGTTGCCCTAAAAATACCATGATAAAATACAAAACATCAGATCAATGAATTAGTCTTTCAGAAACTGTGGAAACCTTAGGTTTAAAAACAACAACTGAAAAGTCACTATTATTAATTATTTTAAGGAGTTTTAAAGTGTTTTATTTAACGAAGCTAAAGTAGGTAGATCTAGATTATAAAAAGTGACACTGACATTCTGAATAGGGGATCAGAGCAGTGACTCTTTCTTACGTACAGCTTAACAAAATTGGACCTGATCATGCTATTAATACAACAGAGCTTTTTTCACAGTTCCACTGTTGATAATATCCCTTTTTTTAAGCTGGGAAGACATTGCCCACACTGGATTCAGTGCTATAAATGGAATTGTAGCCAATAAAAGAGAAAAGAAAAAAGAAAAAAATCACAACCAAGCACCCACACCAGACAGTGGTGTCTAACAAAAGTTTGGGGTTTTTAAATTTTTTTTTTTTCTCACAGGATATTGGGTGGGGGAGAAGGAAATGTGGTTCCAAGTTTTGTATAAAAACAAAACAAAAGTTTACTCATGCTTTATAGTTATATTGTGATTGCAAAAGTTTTCAAGAGTGTGTGCCACTGGGCTATTTTTTGGTATTTTTTAGGTGAGTTGAACCTGTGGCAATGTTTAGATCATTTGAGCATGTTCTGGAAAAAAAAATACTCGGCATGCCAAAGCAAGCTTTACATGAATCACCTAACACAGCATTGCAGTATGACAGTTTACAAAAACATTTTCTTTTTAAATAACACAGCTGTTCCCACTTGTAGTATATTCCATTGTGGTGGTGGTGGTGTTGTTGCTGTTGTTTAATTGGTGGTTTCTACTATGCCTTATAGTGTTTAAGTCCAGAAGTTTGTGCCTCTAACATGAAGCTGAAGGCAAAACCATCAAGACAGAAACCCTTTTAACTTTGCCAAAATGATGTGTTTTCTTTGAATGTTATAAATGGGGGAGGAGGGAAGGAAAATGGGAACCTGTGTATTCTAAATGTTCACTAGCACAAGAAAGCTGTAATACATGTTTTACAGAAACCTTGAACTTGCCTTTTTCACAAATTAACTGGCGCTGTCCTTACAGATGTAGGATAATGCAGCTATAAGGGCAGTTAACTTTTTATAATTCAGTCTCTTTTGATTGTCAAGGTGTATGGACTGTACTTTTTAATCATACTGCCACATGATTGTGAAACACTTTTTAAAGTTTGAAAATGGAGAAGAGACTTTTAATGCTGGATAGCAGTCAGAATTGACTGCATGATTTGCAAAAACTCTAAATGGGGGAAAAGGGCTGCATATAGATATTGCTAGACTCCCAGCCTTGAGTTGTAAGGTGCAGAAGACTCCTCATGACCTTTTCCTTGTTAAACATTCTTCACAAAAGAATGAAATATTAGGAGAAGACAAAGAGATGTTAACCCACGTGAAACAAATAAAATTTAGACATTTAATTTATTACATGTGCTGCTATTCCTGGAGCTTTGTGCATAGTTATCCTGCAGACTATTACATTAGTGAACTAATGAAGTGTTCACAGCATACTAACAAGGCCTACACATGACCTACCTCTAGTTAAGAGATCAGTAAAGTAAATATGTTTTGGAGAGACTGACATAAGTTAGAAAATTTAAATGTCCTGGTGTTAAATTAACCATGGTATTTTAGAAATTGACACTTTCAAAAATACAGTCTCTCTTTTGACATAAACCATGAATTCTAAAATTGAACAGACATTAAACAACTAAAGCCATCTGTTCCTGTCCAGCTTGTTAGTTTAGTAGAAATTTGCTAAACAATATGTTTTGTTTGAGAAGTGGAGCTACTGATACTTCCTCTGTTTTGCCTTTTGGTTATCTAGAGCACTTTGAGTTCTGTCAGTTAAACAAGAAGTTTTTCTGTCTAGTCAATACATTGGGGTCACAATTTAGATGATTAAAGGATTTTACTGTAAGTTTATCTTGAGCTTTCTCACAGTAGTCATGCTGCAGGTAAGGAATAGAGATTTTGAAAATAGAGTCAAAAATACAGTCAGCCACATCAAGTTTAATGTAAATTTGGGGTTTTTTTCTCGAAATACAGATTAAGCTGAAGTCTGTTGCTGGATTCCTCATTTATCATGTTGCAGGAAATCCTTTTGACCAGTTTTTAAATCCTTTTTTTTAAGGAAGGAGTGTCAAATGCATTTTTAAACTAAAGAGTATTTAAAAATAAATACCATTTGCTGTTCTTAAAGTTTCATTTAAATGCATGTATTGTGTGTTGCCTGAGGGACAGAAATAGTTTTTTTGAAAAACTAATATTGTACAGTTACTGCCCCTCAAAAATGTTGCTGGTTAAAAATACAATATTTTTGGCCACATCTTTGTACTATAGTATCTTCATTCTTTGCAATTTAGTTTTTCTGAAATATTTGGGCTTATTGTTCTCCCCAAATGCTTCTTATTATGGTAAATGTTGGATAGCTGTATTACTCCAAAATTATATACTCCATCATCACTGTCTAAGTATTAAAATTTACAGCCAGACATTGAAAACATTTAAGGTTTGTTATAGTGGAGATGGTAATTTGACAGTATTATGAAAGTTTCAGGTATTTTTGGCTTGCGTACAATGGAAACTCAGAAGCATGGTAGAAAAGAAATTAAACCTATGCCTCAGGAAAAGAAAATTTGGACTTTGCAGAGAATGAGGCAAATTTCTTAAAAGGATTTTTGATGACTGCAGTACTGCTAGAGCAGTGTGTTTCTTAGATCTTTTTGTTCACCTGTGTCATGGTAGGTGAACAGAAGGAGGGCCGTATGCTACTTTTCAGGAGTTTAGCTCATACCTGGTCAAAATTCAGTGGATCTCAAAACCTTTATTACTGAAGAAACAGTATTTCAGGCAAGTTGCAAAAATTAGTTTGTTCTCTATTATGCAATCAAAACAGTTTAAGTAAGATTCCTGGAGTGCAAACAGTTTGTCTAAGAAGGGACTTGATGAAGGTTCCTTGTTTTTCTTTCCAGTTGCAGAATGTATGGGAGAAGGATCAGTCAGTAGGGAAGGATTTATTTTATGTTTGTGTCTCAGTGAAGATAATGTCAACAAAATGCAGTGTCAGCCATGACCTTTAGATCTGTGAAATAGATGTAGAAACTGTATCTGTGTGATAAGTTGTGCATACTTGTGAGTGAAACCTTACATCAGATACTATGATCATCTCACCTGATCACCAAGCACTTCGTAGGATACTGTCCCAAACTAGAAGTTCCAGAATATTTATAGACTGCCACAAAATACACAATTGCCCGATCCTCAGGAGCACACCTGATATCAGGGCACCAAACCCCCTCTCACAGCTCATTACTACCAAAAGGAGCTATCCTCCAAGACCTCCTCTGATCCTGATTTTCATCTGCTGGGAGCTTTCCCTCTCCCTTATGTCAGCCTTGCTGCTTTGCCAGTGAGCTGGGTGGAAAAAACCACCTTATTTTTGCTCCTCTTGCTTGGCTGCTTTATTAGTCTAATTTCAGGGGTTTCAGCCAATTTGGCTGACCAGTGGTTCCAGCAAGTGCTAAGCTGACCAAATGGAAGAGGTAGAATTGTGTGGCCAAAAGACTTAGAAATGAGGAAAAAAAGGGAGTAACACTTGCCTCCCTGTAAAACCTAGTCCTGGTACTGTAGAATCTAAAATCTTCGTTTTATGCACTTTGTGGGCTATTAGCTATTCTGGCTTGGAAGCATTGCATTTTTCACTTTGAAAGGTCTTGATTGCATATTTACTTGGGGGAAAAAAAGGGAATTACAGAACAAGGAAAACACTTTCTTTCTCTCCTTTAAGAGTCTCAAGTTTCTCTGTACATGGACTAAATGCAACTGTAGTCAGACTGATGCCAACAGGTCAAACCTAGTGTTAAGGATGGAGAAATACAAGAATTTGACTTTTATTCATCTCACCCAAAAAAACCCGAAACAAGGCAAAACAAGAAAAAACCAAACAAACCAAAACTAGGTCGTTTCCAGTAAGTTCTAGAAAGAAAAGAAGAAAATGTTTTCTATCTTAATAAAAATGCTGTGTTGCTGGGCATGACATTCAAGGTTTACTCTGTCCTTGTCTAAGGCACTTATTTCTCCATTCCCACTTGTCTGTCGCACTCATTAATTGCTTCCTGCCATCTAAAAAAAATACCGTATTGCTTTTTGTATGTGCACTCTGGAATACTTTCTGATCCTTGTGAATGACATGTAAATTGGTCTGGTAAAATTCAATGATTGACGATATGTAGTACAACTGAAGAGGAATGCACTTTCTGCTTAATCTTATTTCTTGTTCCTCCTGCCATTTTGTTCTGATTATTTTTCAGTATCTTTTCCTTTATCCTGTTTGCCACAAAGAGAAAGTTCTTTGACATACCAGATTCAGTTCTGGTAGTCATTACAGAATTTATCATACTGGCTGCATTAAAGACAAATTGTAACTAACAACAGCTTTAGAATGTTCCTGTAACTGGGTAAATCCAGTTACCCTTTTGGAGAGGCATTTCAGAAAATAAAACTATGACGCTATAGTTTGAATACAGTTAATTGAAGGATCTAGTAGGCAAACATGGGCCAAATTTTGCCATTTTAGTATGTTATTTTGCATTGTCAGTAGAGAGCTGTTTGCTAAGATGTTGCTGAAAATTTGCCTTTTTTCCTGCAGTCCTGTATGAGGTGGTTAATGCAATGATCAGGCTGGCACTCAACGGAAGAGATGCATTAATTCGACAATAAGTTCAAATGTATTCTTGCAGAGACTATTGCGTAAGATTACTTTATATGATGCTAACAACAACAACAACAAAAGATTACTTGCATGCAGTAAATATTTAAGTTATTGCACTTTTATACATTTATTATAAAGGGGAATCACTCTCTCCCTAAAAATAAAATTCCATTTATCTCACGATGGAGTATCTGAAGTCTCTTAACAACTGTAGTTACTTGTGCACACAAGTGTGATTATTGTATACTAGAGGTTAATTAATCCATTGTCACATGCTGCAGAATACTTGGTTTATTACAAATACTGATTTTGGAAAGACAGAATAATGTTTTTATGAGTATCGTGGTGACTGCATTTCTCAGCATGTTTTAGGAGAAGCCTCACAGTTACCAATAAGACCTGATTTATTTTATCTCAAGAAATTAACTGATTCAGTATCCATTATCAAGGTTTTTCTCAAGTACTTTAGAACTTCACTGTTTTATCTCGCTTTGCTGAAGTTAAGCAACCTGAATGTGATTGAGAGGCAAAAGGCTAGATACAAATACAGTCCAATTTGATACTTCCCTGGCATCATAATAATAATCATCTAACATATAAATCAATTATATGACTATAATTTAGCTGCTGGAGCTATTCCTCTTGAATTGCAATAGGCTGTGGTGGTACTAAGCAAGAAATCGGTTTTCCTTATGTACATAATCACATTATTCAAATTCTTTACAAGATGTTGGAAGTGTTCCAATAATGTTATGACTAATACATGTAAAAATAGCTTAATTGATTTTTGCTATTATTTAATATGGTCTAGAAATTGTTTGAATCTCTTGTAAGAAATTATAGAAATGGTGCTACAAGTGGAAGATTTCTGTGGTTATGGATTAAACAATTCTCTTTTGATATATATTCACACTCATACATGCTGATTTTATTTCTGCTAATATGAAAGAGAAGCAACTCTAGATAGCAAAATGTAACCCTCAATTAAAAACCAGGAGAACAAAACATTATAGAGCTAGAAGGTAGATACAGGGCTCAACCTAGATGATAGTGTACAATATAAATGAGCACAACAACTTTCCTAAGCAGAGAAAAGTTTATGTAAACTGAAAACTCGAATTTGTGAGTTGTTCTATTCACTTGTTCAAGGTTAATGGAGAAAAAACAAGCTGGGTTCAAGATACTTTATTAGCATCTCTAAGAGACTTCTTCAAACATTTTGCAGTACAAAGTAAAGCAGGTTGAAAGTTTTTTCTCCCTTACTCTTATGTTTAAGAGTTGAGTAATACACACTCATATATGATGCCTCCAAATTGCAGCCGAGGGGAATAGTATAACGCTGCAAGGTATAGAAAGCAAGCCATGTGTCCCCAGTTATGCAGATGGAAATCATTTTGCTAGTTTACCTACCAAACATGCATAGTTTGATTATTTCATTTTTTTCTCAGTAGAAAATATCACTATGGCTTCAGTATCCTAGGGAATAGTCTTTTTAATTCTTCGCTCCTCAGTTGTTCTAATGGAAGTAGGAAAGAATGGTTGTCTTACCCTAGACTACAAAAACAGCCTAATTCCTTTCCTGAACTCTCCATCATTAAATGTCCTGATTTGCTGCCTTAGAGAGCCATAAGTATGACCTTTATTTAGCTTCCTGTTACACAGCAAGCAAAAAGACAGGTCCTAACCATGAGAAATTAATGAAAGGGCAGACAAGTTTAGCTGCTGCAGATTCATTTTCTGCAATCTATTCATACTGGCTTAGTCTTTGCTTTCAATGATTCTGTGACCAACATAGTTTAGAAGGAAAATAGTTTCCCTTGTCTGCCTGGAGGTCTTTTGAGTAAAAGTTTGATTCCACTAACATCTATGAAAAAGAAATCTGCTTCTCAGAGAGGCTTCTTTTACAGCTGATCATCTGAAATTTCCAAACATTAACTTGGTAGTTGAAGATCTGTAGGTGGCAGACGTTGATGCATTAGTTTAAAGGAAGTGTGTATTTCCATCACTTAGGCCAACAAGACATTATTTAAAATGCTTATATGTACGTGGAAATGGCTGTTCAGTGCACAGTGGTCACCATGGCCTGCTCTCTGTGTGTGTGTGTGTGTGTGTGTGAACCCAGGGCCCTAAAGAGTGGAAGTTTTAACAGACAGTCATAGTATCTGATGTTTACATTCAAAGCCAGAGCAGATCTGCTGCTGCTTTAGTGGAACAAAATTTCTCTACAACAATACCTCTTTTCTTCTTTCTCCCTAACACTTTTATTAAAAAAAAACAACCAAACAAACAAAACCCAAACAAAAAACAAATTAGCAAAACCTACTGAAGGAGTTGGGAAGGCTGATGACAACTTGCACACATATTCCAGACAATAGTTTTCAGCCATGTTGTTTGAACCTACAGGGTCCCAATCGGTTTACAAATACCTACAACCAGTGGCTGTTGACACAGAGCCTGTAATTATATCAAGCCTGTAATGTCAGGGGGCATTTGATATGTAGTGTTGAATATGCGTGTATTGTTCTTCAAGATGTCTCTCTCAGGTGGCAAGAGAGGTAGGTAATGATAGATGGCCATTAACCATGGGCTGAGATCTGTGGTGAGAACAGGCAGGACACTGAATTGTGAAGCATCCACAGACTTAAGTTGCTGGTGCAGGAGCAGGGGACTTTCTTTTTGTGGAAAACTATTTGAGTAACGACTTATGCTTAGGCCAAAAGTACGCTGGGAAAATGGCAGTGTGGAATGCATCATATCACTTAATAAAAATTCCTTTGAAAATAAAAAATGGTAAAGTCTGAGGCATTTTGCCAAGACTTCAAGGCTGTCATTAAAGAAACCACAAGCTCGGAATACATCTCTGCATATATTACCTAGCTGTAAATTCAGGAGATGTGACATTTAGAAAATGGCATATATAAATAATGACACAAAGAATTCAACACAAAGCCACTGGCAGGCCACACAATTTTACTTCTTTCATCAGAGACAGGTATAAACGCTTTTAAGTTTATTTTTCTATGTGTATATGCACATTTCTATTGGCTTAGCAAGCGTATCCAGGCCTTTTGTGATGTCTGAGAGTGCCGTAGTCTGACAGATAATGCTTACCTATGTAAAGAATTCTCAGAAAGTTATTGTAAAACTATTGTAATGTCATAGATGTTAATGAAATCTACAAATTGTATTTTGTTTGGGTTTGATTTGGGGTTTTGGGTTTGGGGTTTTTTTGCGTTAAATTAAACAAGTTTATTTTAAAGGTGTTTTCTACAAGAGCCTGACTTTCTTGCTATTTTATGCCTAAGTACAGCTGTGTTTTTTCTATTGGCTGAAGGGTACTAGGTTTCACAGAGTACAGTGATAATGAGGAAATCATGAATGCTGCGGTCAAGAGACCAGAAGTACCCAGTGAGAGTCAGGCGCCTCTCCTGACTCTGCCTCCTTGACTTCTCCCCGGCGGAACGGGGGGCGAGAGAAAGCGGGCCGAAATCTTCCTGGCTGTGTCTCGTTCCCGGCTGGGGAGGAGCGCCAGGGCTGCCCGTGCGGTGCTGCCCGCGGGGAGCGCGGCCGGCCGGACACTGCTGCGGGGCTCGCCGGGCGCGCTGGGGACCGCAGCCAGGCTCTGCGCCCCGACATCCCCTGAACCCGCGCTGCCCACGGCCACTCGCGGGCCGGTCCGCCTCTCCCTGCACACCAGCCTCTCGCCCCTCGCACAGCACCTCAGCCCCACCTCAGCCCCACGCCAGCCCCACCAGCGCGCCTCCAGCCGAGCCACGCGGGACCACCGCAGCCCCTCGCTGCCTCCGCGCTTCGCTGCTCGGAGTGTGCAGCATCACCAGCGTTTCACACCCAGATCGGGTCCCCCCGCCCATGCACACACACGCACACACACACACACCCCGCTGCTCTGCAAAGAGACTCCCTCGTCTGGGGCGCTGTCACCATCCATCCACTGCCATCCACGGCGTCCACCTGGCCGCAGGTGACACAGGGTGACACACGGTGACAGCAGGGCTTGGCAGAGGTGTTGGGTGTGCTGGGGTGCCGGCATCCTCTCATCAGTCCAGGGGTGTCCTTTATTTCTCTAGATGGAAATGTCCCTCTCCTTGCGATAAGCTGGGGTCATTTAGTCATGCTTAGCCATGACTACACAGTAGACAACATCATGGGTAGACAGCTATCTACCTATGCATGTACTGTGTGTGTGTGTGTGTGTGTGTGTGTGTGTGTGTGTCTCTTCAGAAAGCTCATACAATTTAGATTCAGAATTATTTAGACTGGAAAAGACCCCTAATATCATCAAGTCTGACCAATGAGTTCAGCTGCCAGGTTCACCACTAACCCATGTGCCTAAGTGCCACATCTACTCAGCCTTTAAATTTCTCCAGGGATGGTGACTCAGCCATTTCACGGGGCAGTCTGTTCCAGTGTCTGACAGCCCTTCCAGCGAAGAAATTTTCCTACCATTCAGGTGTAACCTCCCCTGGCACAACTTGAGGTCATTTCCTCTTGTTCTGGTGTTTGTTACGTGGGAGAAGATACTGACCCCACCTCACTACAGCCTTCTGCCAGGCAGCTGTAGACAGCAATAAGGTCTCCCCTGAGCCTCCTCTTCTCCAGGCTGAACAATCCCAATACCTGGTATTTATTACTGGCCAGAGAGGAGAGTTCCTGGAAATAATTTCAGTACCTGATACCTTGAAAATGCCAGTTTACAATAGCTTGGGAAAATTTGAAGTGATGTATGGAATACAAAGAAGCACAGAGTTCTTCAAAGGAAGATCACAACTTTTAATTAATAATAATAAATTAATTTTTAGATTAATAATGGAGGTTCAGTAACAAGACAGATACAGCTGTAGGTTCATTTCTACTGAGCAAAGGGGAGTTAAAGGAAATACAACACACTGAGAAAAAAATCTAGTCATAAATCATCAGAAGTCATGGGTAGGGAGTACAAAAATTGTTAAAGTGAAGTTTAAATACCAAAGGATGAGGTAGCACTAAAAACACAGATACTTTTCAGTACTTTAAAATAATATTAGCAATGTTATAGGTCCTACGTGGTTTTACCCAAATGGTAAAACGTAAGTATGGAGAAATGAGGAAGCAGGCATACCAAATGCCCATGTCTGGTGTATGTATCTGAAGGGAACATAGCAAGGTGCTGTCAAATGAGTATGATTAAACACTTTCTAAGCCATTAGCGACACAGGATAATTATGAGCAATACTGAGCAGAAATTAAAACAGATCCAGGTAACATGCAGCCAAAAATTCCAAAGAGGTCTTTTTCATTTAATGTAAAATTTTAATAAATCAGGAACTCCTGATTTCATTTCATTTCATGAAATGAAAATTTCATTAAATGAAACATTTCATTTAATGTAAAATTTTAATAAATCAGGAACTCCAAGAGAAACACCGGAAGACTGGAACAGTGCTGCTGTTTTCCTACTATCAGCTGTAGTTTAATTAATTACACACTGCCAATAGCGAGCACAAGTAAGCATCCTGATAAACTTTCAAAAATATTTGCCTGAATGTTACTGAGTGCTTTATGATAAGCTAAACAACAGTGATTATACTCAAGTTTCCTGTTCCAGCTCTGCCATATTTGTGATGTGATCCAGTGGAGTTGCTCTCCTGCCTTCTAAATACAGTGAGAGGAGCACAGGGAGTAAAACCAGTCCATCCAAACAGACTTGTGAGGGGTAATGCAGTATTTTTAGTGACGTTTAGAGTAATAAAAGATAATATAAAAGTGCAAAACTTCATTATATTTGCCAGCAGTAGAAACGTGTATTTTTCCCCAAGCAACATTTAATCCAATGTGTTTCTAAATCCCTCTGAACCTGCCATTATTTAATGTATTTTTACTAAAAATTGTATTTTTACTATGAAATACTCAAACCTCAGAGAAGACTGCTGCTGGGGCATCACTGTAACAGGAGATGGTGGGTTTAATCTCTCTGCAGATACAGAAGCATTTATGTAACACTAATCTTAGTGTTTTCAATAATAAAAAAATGGGAATTCTTTCCTTATACATCAGGATTGCAGACTTACTCTTAATGTGTAATAAGCTTCTTTATTGCATCACACCATAAATCTTTACAAAACACAACGCTAGTAAATCTTAACATCAGCATGCACATGTGGGCTTACTTGGGAAAATTTTCATATGTGATCAAACATTTAAGATTTAAGATAGAGGTCCTGGACTTACCCCCTCACTTACATGAATGATGATACGAAAATCACTTCCTTGTTTGGTCATCCATAATGTCTTTTTTATTTCTCTCAGGAGATAAGGTACACCAGCAGTTTTATTTTGCTCTCATAATTTCTTGTTTGTTTGCAGTGTGAGGATAGGGATAACTTTACATTGCCAGATGAGATTAGCCTACCATGCAATTAAAGTAGTAAAATCTGGCTATACTAAGTCTCAGACACCTGGCAAAAAGAAACCTGGACTGCTGCTGGTTGTTTTCATAGTATTCCTATTGCAAAGACAAGCTTTGCCTTTCGAGAATTAGACATTTTGTGATTTTTATACAATTAATCATTCATATTCTAAGTGCTTCTTTAATTCATATCCTTTAACCTGGGCATTTCTGTTGAAGGGAAAGAGTATATTAAATAGTGTACACGTGGAAGGTGGTTGAATCTGGGATATTTTTCACTTTACCAGCATTTGGGGTCATTGAACCTGTCAAACTCGTCTGGGCTGGTAAGAAAGTTTCTCTGAGTCTACTCCTTTTAAGGAGTGCAGCTACTGTGAGTTACTGAGCAGTGACATGCACCAAGTACACAAAGTGCGAAAGAAAATAAAAAAGTCAGCTGAGCTAAAACTTTTGTCAAAGTGTAAAATCGCAAAACAATAGAATAGCAAAACAAATAGAAACTAAACCCACCACCCTAAAGAGAAAGCCGTACAAAGTGTTAGAGCAAAATTAAGTTTATTTTAACCTCCTAATTTTGGAATATGCATAACATTTGGGGTCTGTTTCTGTTTCAATGTCTGTGTCTTACATAGCTGTTTGCTCCTCAGAAAAGCGAATATAAGCCACTGCCAAAAAAATAAAAAACCCTGTATGCTTTTTTCACAGGTTAAAATGACCATGCTCCATGGAGGCTCAGGAAAAATAAGAGCTTTCTCATTTTTCAGTACTTCTTGAGTGAATGACAGCAGGATTTCTTATGGTCTTATACCACTAATCTCACTCATAGTAGGTATGAACTATTTCTAGCTAGAAATAGTTAAGAAAGTGTATATATAGTTTAGGAGTAAAACTGAAATATTATTGGCATTGAGTAGCCTACCTTGAAGTCCCCTCTCCATATCAACAATACTCAAAAAGCTGCCATCCAAAAAAACCCAAGCAAACTTTTATAAACAGAAAAAACAAAGTTACTTCCCCAGTGAACCTACACCAATACATTTTTGCTCATGTTTTTTCAAAAACATCATCTGCCCCACTCCTATACTCATTACCTTTTTTATTCAACCAACTACTTCCATGTAAAGCACATAATAAAATACAAGCTTATGAAATATCTAAACATTTCCTTCTACTACCTGCCTCTACTCAGAACATCCCTTCTCTTCCTGGTTGCTACAGAGCACTGTTTCCTTGGTCTTTTTAGTTGGTACCCTCCTGATTTAAAGATTATGTTCATCTTTAAGGAATCATAACAATGATGAAAATCTGATCAGCAGAAGAGAGCAGTAAATGAATTTGTGTTTGTGTTGTGTCTGCTCTTGAGGAATAACAGTGTGCAAGCAGAAGAAGGAGTGAACTGTCTGGAGCTGGTTTATAATTTTGTTACAAACTCTTCCCTGAAAATTACTTCTGACTATCCTCCATGAGGTCAAACATAACTACCACCCATCTTAACAAAAAGGGGTGATTTAAAACTTTTCCCAACAGCATGCAAGTACAGATTTTGAGCTAGTTTTCAGCAATATGGGCATGTCAGACAATGAGATGTTTGTGTTGTAAGGATTTTTACATCACACCACATTTTTTTAAAATTTCAAACCTACCCATACCTAAACATACATTTTTCTTCTTAGCTGAGGGCAGAATTTTCACTCCTTATGGTACAACACAATTTATATTGTAATCAGTTCTCAAGAAAAGCTTTACCGACACCAACTATTTACATGCTCCTCAGTTTTTGGCAGCCTTTTCAAGACTGTTCTAAGTTCATATGCTTGAATATCTGAGAGCAGGCATGACTGATTAATGGTGGATCAGCCAGAGGAGTTAAAAGGAAACGTGCTTGGTGCTCATATCTGGTCCAGGAAGTACCACTAGCTGCCAGATATTTTGGGTGGTTGCATTTCTCTTCAGCTGTGCTGTGCTGATTTTGTCTGGGATAGAGTTAATTTTCTTCACAGTGGCTGGTATGCAGCTGTGTTTTGGATTTGTGCTGAACACAGGGTTGATAATAGATGTGTTTGTTATTGCTGAGCAGGGCTTACACACAGCCAAGGCCTTTTCTGCTTTTTGTGCTGCCATGCTGGGGAGGAAATTGGGTGTGATTGGGAGACTGGGAGGAGACAGAGCCAGGACAGATGACCCCAACTGACCAGAGGGATATTCCAGATCATATGACATCATGCTCAGTGTATAGAAGAAGAAGGAGGAAGGGCAGGACATTTGGAGTGATGGCATTTGTTCTCCCAAGTCACCATTACCTGTGATGAAGCCCTGCTCTCCTGGAGATGGCTGAACAGCTGCCTGCCCACGGGAACAGCCAAATAAATTCCTTGTTTTGATTTCCTTGTATGCATGGCTTTTGTTTTCCCTGTGAAACTGCCTTTATCTCAAACAATGAATTTTCTGCCTTTTACCCTTCCAATTCTCTCCCACTCCTGCTGGTGGGAGAGTGAGTGAATGGCTTTGCAGGGCTTGGCTGCTGCCCAGGGTTGAACCATGTCATACATCAAGAGAGATGTAGCAGAATTTTGAATTGACAAAGCCCACAGGAGCTCAGCAGGAAATATTGACAGCCTTGTAATCTGCACAACTCTATTACTCAGCTACAGAATAACCAAACTGTAAGCAGTGAAAGTTTATTGCAGAAAATAAATAAGTAATAATAAAAAAAATCAATTTAATAATAAAATTATATACATATAATATATATAATATTTATATATATATAATATTTAATTATAAAAAATAAGAAAGTAATAAGTTAGCTGGAAAAAATACCATTAGTGATTGGAAGAAAGCTTAAGCACATCACATAAATGTTTGGTCCAAGAATAAACTGCTCAGAGGATTGCCTACATTATGCTGACTAACTCTTAGGCGAAGAAATATGTGAACCAGAGTGTGATTCTGTATGTTGGGAAATATTCCCTGAAAGTATTAAAAAATATGTGGATATGGCATTTGGGGATCTGTTTTAGTGGTGAATGTGGAAGTGCTGAGTTAAATGGTTGGACCTGGTTCTCTCAGAGGTCTTTTCCAAATTTACAGTTCTATGGTTCCATGAAAGTTCTTCAACCTTTTTAAAGGTGCTTTGAATAAAGCTCATAAAGAAAAGACCTATACAGAAAAAAGAAGTTTAGACCTTGATTTCTTTCCTTGGAGAGCCAACCCTAACGTGAGAACAGAGATATGATGTGAATTTTCAAAGTGGTTATCATAGAGGGAATTGTACTCTTGTGTACATGCTTCTGTAGTTCCAACAAAAAACCTGCTTCTGACACTTACCTCAAACTGTATGTACAGGTCATCAAATGCTATTAAACAAGGCAAATATTTATTTGCACTAGCAATGGGTAACATTATTCAGAGAATAGCCACATTTGTATGAGACTCCATGCGTAGCAAACTCAGAGACCCTGACTCCTTTAAAACTTGCTGTATTCCTTTGTCAGGAAAGTATTCTTAAAAGTTACTATCATTAAAAACTACAAAAATATTTCACTTTCAAATTTTGAAACAACTGTTACATAAATACTTACTTTTGCATATTACTTTTTAAAGTTGGGGACTGTTGTTTTCCATCAACTTCAAAATACTAAGCTTAGATTTTAAAAAAGTTTTACATTTAGTATATAAACACAAACACCTATGGGGAAAAAATCACCTTATGCTTGTTTAAATATTTGTTTATATTTCTATTTTCTATTGGTTTCACCTATCCCTGTTGCATACATTTTAAGTGACAAGCTTGTTACTTGTTATTAAAAGTTTAAAACTCTGGGAGTTGAAAAGTTCAAGTATCATTAGAAGGTTTGTTTTCTTTAGAATAAACCAGTGGGAGAAAACATGATAGGAGAATGGCAAAGGAAAGCAGCAAACTCTAAGGAAACTTTGAACACATGCATGGAGAAAGAAAAGGTGAGGGGAAAAACCCCTATAATAGTTTGATTTTTAATGCATATAATGTTATTACAAACATGAGTATCTAGCTTCTATGCAATGTTTCTCCCAGTCACAAAAAAACCCTCCAGCTGCCCCCAAAACAAAACAAAAAACTGAAACCAACCAAACAAAAAAAAACCCCAAACCACAAAAAAAAAGAAAAACAAACCAAAAAAACCCCAAAACCCAAACAAAAAAACGTGAAAGGGTCTCTGCACCTGAAATAACCTTGAAAAGAGATTTAAAAATCCTGCTCTGATTTTACAGACCTTCAGTATATTTAGAAAGTCATAAAGACTGTATCCTCCACTCTTTGCAAACCTGTAAATGAGTCTCCAACTCTGGGACATGGAGTATGATACCTTGCTACATTAGCAAGTGTTTTCTAGAGCAACTGTGGAGTTGAATCTAGCCAGAGAACAGAAGGGGCTAACCTGAAAAAGTTTCTGAATCCATGGGATCTTTACCCTGAAGGAGTTCCCACCTCGACCACACTCAACATAGAGGTATATTTGCAATTTTAGCACAAGTGTCTATGCAGCTCTCTGTGGCTACAGTAGTTAAGCAGCTTGCTTGCAGTTGCATGTCCTCAAAGGAGATGATAATAGTTGTTCTAAGTCAGTGATTTCTGTATTAAGGAACATCAAACATGCCTTTTACAAGGATGCTGCTAACTGCAGGACACCTGAGGCAGCCCCTGTCACTGCACTACAGCCACCCTGAAGGATGCTTCGCTACAGCTGCAGGTGAGACCTGGGTGTGAGCGACACTCCCAGATTGTATGCCTTAAAAAACACAAAATGTCAGGGTAAGTGCTAGATTCAACCATATAGGCAAGGAATGAAACACAGGTAAGTACAAAAGAACCCTTTCGCAATGAAAACTTGCCGACACTGATGGCAGGCACATTCCCCACCTTTCACAGCTTCCAGACACTCTGGGGAGCCAGGGCTCTGCTGTGACAGGCATCCTCCCATTCTTCCTCCCCTTCCCCTTCCTTTCCCTGGTGCCTGGGCCTGCCTGATGAGGGCTCCAGTGTAGATGAAGCTGACAGCTTTAAGCCTTTCCAGCCGCTGCTAGAAAGCTCCGTGCAGATGCCAAACACACCGGCAATATAATTCCTGGTGCTCCGGAACCAGCCCGGGATAGAAGCTAAGCCTGCAGCAGCGGCTGAAAGAAAAGCTGGTACTTGAAACCACTTGATACAAAATCTTAAACTAGGGGGAAGCAGCCTCAGTCAGGAAGGTTTTGCTTTTCTGTGGCAGCTGTTTGTGCTCTCACAGCCTGATGCAGAAGGTCTCGGGGGTCAAAGCCCCAGTGCAGGAGCTGCTTCTCTGCTATAAGCAGCACCAGAGGGTCTGTGAGAGCAGTGAGCTGGCCATACTCTGAGATAGTGCTAACACTCCTTTGCTAACACTCCTTTGCTAACACTCTGCCTTCAGCTCTGATGCCCGTGGGTTGACTTAGCAGCATGAATGCTGTACCTCACCAAATAACCAACCAGGCCACCAAAAGTCGCCAGAAAGACTGAGCAAAACTATAGATCAGGAACTAAGTTTAAACAGACTTATCCCAATGTTGAATTACAAAATTGTTTTAACACAGAACTGATTTTGGAAAAATGAAAACCCCAAATACTGATCCACCTTCAGTGTCATATATCTGTTTTGCAATTGTCTTTGCCTATTAACCATGTACAAATCTGTGTCTGACTGCTGTACAGTCTACACTGATACCTGTTGGATTTTGCTGTGAATATTTATAAGAAATAAGAATTATCTGTTAAAACATTGTAACTATTGGAGTTTTTAATCTGCACTGCTGATGTCTTGAGATATTGTGAAGTAACTTTTACTCCAATTTGCTTCACTTCACGATAATGCTCTACCTTTATGCAATTTAAATGTTATAGTGTTTACTGTTTTCTGTTTCTCTCCTGTTTGCTTTTAGGATATCACATGCTGTACAATGTTGCTGTGCTTTAACTGAAAACACTGCAGATGGTTTTCTATATTCATTCACTGTTTTTACCAGGAAAACAGGTGAGCATGTGAACAGTTCAGTTTGTTTTGAAAAACATAGGGCTAACGAAAAAACACCGCTAAGCTGGAAGAGTTATATAATCATTCTGTTTGTATGTTTTGTTACTGAATTAACCATAAAACACACTTTCTCCAGCTGCATGCAGCAGTGTAGAGCTATGATTATTGCATGTTGTGCACAATAGGAAGAATTGTTTTGTTGAACAGGGTAGATGTTTGAAGGTAAAACAGAATATGAAAGTAATACTTGCAGTTTAAGGCCAAGCATAATTGTGTAGATTTTTGAACCAGAAAATAACAGAATCGTAGTGTGATTTTAGTAAAAGGTATAGGAAATTAAATGAAAAGATAGAATCCATAATAGAATCCACTAATGCATGAGGAGCTGCTTCATCTAGAAACTGAGTTTGTATAGTTTCATAAGAGATGAAGCCAAAGCCAAAGCCAAAGCCCTGAGAGGGGAGTCAGCTAGGCCAGCTGACCCAAACTGACCACAGGGGCACTCCATACCATGTGATGTCAGCTGAGATATAAAAATAAGGGGGGGGGTAGGGATAGCATTTTTTATTTAAAATGTTTGGCTTCTGGAGAAACCTCTACTCATGCTGGAACCCTGCAGCCCAGGAGGTGGCCAGACATCGCTCACTGATGGAAAGTAGGGAAAAGATTTTTTCCCCTTTGCTTGTAATTACTCCAGTTTTCACTTTTCTTTTAGCAAACTGCCTTATCTCAACCTGTGAGTTGTTTTCCATCTGGTTCCTCCCCACTCTGCCCCCCACCCAGTAGAGAAGGGAAGTTGTAGAGCAGCTTGGTAATCACCTGGTGTCCAGCCAAGGTCAACCCACCACACATAACTACCTTGGAGGAAAGATTTGGCTAGCTTGAGACTTAGATTGGATGCAGAAATTAGGGTGAAATCCTGTGTCCCTATTAGCTGTGATGTAAAATGAGAATTGGTTTGTTTTGGCAGTGAATCTCTCCACGACAATATTTGAGTCCAAGTTTAAAACTGTAAACAGCTGTAATGCTTAAAGAGCCACATTAAATTTGACTACTCTCTGGGTTCATCCACTGGTTCTTCTTGCATTCTACTCACCTTCTCCTTCTTTAAAAAGTGCTTTATCTGTTAGTTGTAGTGCAAAACCATCAGGCAAAACCTTAGAACAAGAAGATTAATATTTACTATTGATATTCATTGGTATTTAGAAAGTTGTGAAGCTGCTGATTCAGGGAGAACAAAAAGAGAAGAGGATGAGGAGAGTCTTCATACTTGGCAGTTGAGGTTAATATGAGGGGGTTTGGGGATTTTGATGTTTGTTTTCTGACTAGCCACAAATTTTTTTTTTCTGGCAATCCATAATCTTACTGGTGGACTCCAAACTACTTAGCTGCTATCTTTACTGACATAAAGTCCATACTTTGGCCTTTTTTTAGCAGAATCAAATAAAACTGCTAGTAAGCAAAAAAATCTGTTGGAGAATAAGAGATTTGTGGTCTGTTGTCCAAACACCTACATGAAAATTAAGTGGTATGCAGTACTGGAGGCACAGCAGCCATGCTTTGCTCCCACTCAGCCTCTTTGGAGACTGTTTCCATGTAGTCACCACTCTTTAGGTAAGACCCTGTTTGGTTCATCTCCCAGAGCTGTGCAGGACTGGTGGTGTTCAGGTTCGTCTCTTGTCCTGTTTTGATCTGAACAACCTTTTCAAGCTCAGTAATATTTTTGCTCAATGGGAACTTTAATGCAATTCTAATTTGGGTACATTTTAAAGCTGGTAATAGCAAACTAACTCTCCTTTTTAACAACCCAATACTCTCAAATACACCTTTTACCTTTTTTTTCCCCCCCAGGCATTTGACATTTGTAAATGAGCATGTCCCCAGGCTTAGTACACTAATGCTGTAAGGTTGCCTTTGCTGAAGTCAGTCACCTGCATGGTGCTCAGGAAGTGTTACAAAAAACCTGGTTTTGATTTGTGTGTATGTTGCAGCCAGTTTAAAGTCAGTGATGGAGCAAATGAATGCCGTCTAAAACAGCTACTGCTTGTCCTGATGGAAGAGCTTTGTATAAATGCATATATATATGTAATTAATTTCCTGTATTATACATGCTGTCTAGTAATGACATTTGACTGTTCACTAACTGGAGTATTCACTGATTTTGGGTTAATCTGGAAGAAGGTCTTGAACTGAAACTAAGATTTCAAAATAAGGTATTGATCTGAAACAGTACACTTTGATGAAGGGAAAGATTCAAGAGTGAGAGATCAGTCATTCATTGCCTTTCTCAGCTCGCTCACAGGAGTAAGTGACAGGATAGTCACTGACAGTTACATTGTGTAGGCAAATTTTGCCTCAGGTGTGGTTTGGCTTTGGTGCAAATACAATTTGCCTTGTCTTCTGTTTCATACATGATGTTGCCAAAAGCCACATTGTGGTGTGGACTAGTGGAAGTGGCTTGTAAACCTCGTGAGATGGCCTTAAGCAGCCAGCTTATGTGTGAAATGTGTGACCTCTGTTCTGTAGGAAAAGTACCTTATTTGGGGAATATTCACTGTCAGTTAATAACGAGTAATATAACACTGGCTGGCATAAAATCCTTACACAAGCTGATAAGTGATGGACTGGAAGAGCAGCAGGGAGGTGCATTGAAAACTGACTGGCCAAGTGCTGAGAGTGTTGATCAGCAGCACAAAGTACAGCTGGAGGCCAGGTAGCTAGAGGTGTGTCACAGGGGCAATACTGGCTCCAGTCCTGTTTAACATTTCCTATTAGCATAGAATCATGGAGTGATGGTGCTGAGTGCTGATGACACCAAACTGGGAGGAATGACTAACAAACCCAGGGCTTGTGCTGCTATCCAGACCTCCAGGCTGACAGAAACTTCATGCAATTAAACAAAGGAAAATGTAAGGTCCTGGGGAGGAATGGTTCGTTGCACCATTTACTGTGGGCTGACCTGCTGGGAAACAGCTTTGGCAAAGTCCTGGTGAACAGCAAATTGAACAACAGCCAGCAATGCCCCCTCGAGGCAGCAAGGCTGGTTGTATGCTGGTGTATTAGGAAGAGTGCTGTCAGAAGGTGGAAGGATGTGGCCCACCCCATCTTCCAAGCTGGTGCAGCCACTCCTGGAGTGATGGGTCCAGTTACAGTCTCCCCAGTACAAGTGAGGATTAATCAGAGAATCGTTGAGAGAAGTTGTTCCTGGAAAGTTTTTTATGTTTTCTGTTTAAAGCCTGTCCAGGGGCTACTATCAGTTTTATGGGGCACATATGCACACATGTATGCATACACATGTGTGCTTGCATTGACTGTGATCTACAGTTTCTGTTTTTAAATAAAACTATTAAAAAATACTTAATTAAAATTGCTTAATTAAAAAAATTAGCATTGGTGTTTTGAACAGTAGCAGACTCATTGGGGCATGGGGACAGTAGCTTTTGCTTGTTAAGCATATGAAATGTTTTACAAAACCTCATACCACATGTGCAAAACCTTAGAGGATTTGACCAGAGGTTGTAACTTTTGGTTCCAATGCTGATTTTGCTCCTATGCTTTCCTTCAGTATGTTTGGAATTACTTACAATAATGGAATTAAGACTAACTTGGTTCTGCACTTCTATAGCATGAAAGATTGGAATGAGACATGGAATTTTAACTTTGTGTAATTATTACTCACTAAAAATTATGTATTTAATATTTTTTGTTTTCTAAGAACCCTAGCATGGAAAGGCTTATTTGCAGTTACATTTTCATTCACACCTTTCCACTTAGTAGCAGAAATAACGTTGAAGTAGCAAGTTATGTAGGTGTCAAAAAAGTCATGCCAGAAGTAGATATTCAGATATATGCATAGCAATAGTCCATATGGACTTATAAATAATTTTTTAAAGTGTATTTTTTTATTCTCTACAGAATTTTTGATGGTTATTATTAAATATGTTTGGAGCATCTCCCTCTGTTAATTTAACTTCAGAAATGGAAAAACCCTTATTCTGAATCATGTTCCTTGTCATCAGCAAGGAAAAGGTCTCCAGAATGTGCTTTTAACATGTGGGATTTTGGAATGCATGAGAGCTGTTTCCCTGGTAACCGATGTGGAAGATGGCTCTGAATCCTACAGAATATGAATGGCGTATCTGAAATAGCTGCTGGGTTTTGGGGGGATGTTTTTTCAGTTTTCATTCCTCACCTCAGATCCCTGACCAAATGTGTTTCTTTATATATCAATGGAAAGATAACTTTTGTGTTGTTAATTAGTAAAAAGTGACAAATAATACTTCAAAATATTTCCTGGCACAGATATCAAGTATGCTCATCAGCAAATGAACAAGAGAAGTGAAATCACATTTTATTTTTGGATTATATCCCTACTGGAAAACAATGACTTCTTATGAGTGGTAGAGATTAAATCTGCTTTGGCTTTCCCCCCAGTCTTGTCACTGCCTTTTAGTAGTGGAAATGGTCATGGATTTGTTTTTGTGTAACTATCTGCATTACATTGTAAAGCTAATTTCAGCATTTATCATGGTATGTCCATGAAAGTGGTTAACAGAATGGGCACAGTAGTCCTCCAAGAGTGCTGAGTTACTATAAAGATTTTCCTTTCTGATAACACTTAAAAATTTCCTTTTGTCTGCTTCAGGTCTCCTTCATTGAAATAAACATTCTGAATACTTTTTCTACCTCTGTTGTGTTAAAAATCTATGGTTTTGTTATAACCTTATGTATTTTCAGTAATTCAGGTTCATTTAATTGAAAGCCTTTTTTGTTCTGTTTACATTTGCACATTAGCTCCATTCAGTTCTGCATATCAAACTTTTATTCCTACAGTTATAGAAAGATGTTTCCTTCTTTTGGTGGAACAGCCCTAACAACTGTAATACAAACTATTGCAGGTCCTGTGTAAAGGTGGTTTATGTTTTTCATGCAGCAGTGAATCTCCTAACTTAATTACTAAATGTTGCTATCTTTATTCTCCTAAACATTTCTGCCCCGTTTTTCTGTAGAGAGTTAGCAATGTGGCCTGTCAGAGAGGTTTAAGAGCAGAGGCTTGAGGGTACTGAGTTTTGCAGAGCTGGTAAGTCCCCTAAAGCTATAAACATGATTCTCTTCAGGACCCTTTTCCAGTGGCCACTCCTAACTGGAGAAAAGATTGTACTTACCTGTGTGGCAGTCAGTATTTGGAAGCAGAGGAAAAAAATATGAATGCTTGAAGTGACTGGAAGGAGGAGAAATATATGGCATTCACTGATGTATTTTCATGTCACCTTTTGTCTCTGAACTGGTCAGTAGAATACATATGCCATATTTTGGCAGTAATGATTCAACAGATAATTTCCTGAAGATAAATCCACTAAATGTATTCTGGGAAAGTGCTTATCAGAAGTGTCAGTGAAGAGTAAAATACAATTTGCCCGTTTTTTGGGTTATTTAAATTTTTTTTAAACACAAATAACATTTTTAAATATGCTTGTAATGACAGAATCCCAAGATCTTGCAGGTATATAGCCATGTTTCAAAGACTCCCATTCTCTAATGCTGCTAGAATGGGCAGCTTTAAGATGTGATTTTCTATTTCCAGGTATATAAAGCATCACTATTTTGCTGTTCTATTATGTATACTTTCTCTGCTACTTACTTTTTATTACCTTTTTTCCGTTTTTATTATTCCTAATGTAACAACTATACTTTGTTTTCTGAAGACATACTGGCTGTGTTTTTAAAATGTAACCTCCAATTTGTGTGTCCATTTTTTTTCCAGCTATTTTAATTAGAAAGATACTCACTCCAAGTCTGACTGTGTATGCTGTTCCATCCTGAATTTCAATTATCTTTAGTTTAATATCTCAGAAGTGTGCACATTGGCCTGAATACTCCATATTCAAGCTCTCTTTGAAAGCCCAGCCACTTCCTAACATGCTTTAAAATAATGCTCTGTCGAGATGTGCTTCAAGAGCCAGCCTTGTCTCATTTTAGCTAATGAGCCCTGAAGAGTTTTATGGGAATGGCGTAACAAGCACCATGTACTGTGGGATTTGCACAGAAATCCAGTATTCAGGGTTTATGTCAAGAGGCACAGAGAGGCCCATAAGGAGTGGCTGGAAGGAAAAACACAAGAGGAAGACTGTGTACTCTACTTAACATCATGTGGGGAGCACAGCATTTGTAAATCACATTGTATTCAGGATTATGAAAGGCCACGGCGTAAAGCAGGATGGCTCTGGTTTTCACCTATGTATTTCACCTATGTATTTCACCTATGTATTCATTTTGTGAATCACTTGAATAGCCCATTTTCTTTTGCTATATGTTGATATAGATAAATTGGATATTAATAGAATATTAACCTAAAATTTCCTTAAAAATTTAATTGGGTACATGCAGTGAAGAACTCTAGCTTGCACTATAGAGGATGATCTCTTCAAACTTGGGTCCATCTGTCTCTGGTGTTTGTGGGGCTTGGAAACAAAGCTTCCGCCTTTAAAAACTGAAACTGGGGGAGGGGCTATGTGTTTATTTCACAGCATTGTTACATGCTCCTGACAGTCACATAATGCTTTTACTTTAACTCGAAATAGAGGGCACTGCTGTAATGTGATAGGGCTGTTTCTTTTGAGTTTTATAAAAAATTAGGCCAGAAATGAAATTTAGATTCAGCAGTTTTCCTCTGAGATATAAGGGTTCCACTGGCAGTGAAGAAAATTCATGGTGGGATTTTGTTAAACTGAATTGTATTTGAGTTGTATTTTTGTTGACTTCTGGAAGCTGACCTGTCAGGACTGCCTTCCTGAGGGTCATGGTATACAAAGTAACATCAGCACTTTACTAAAACAAGTTCCTCCCGAAATTTCTTTTGCATGTGCTCCATCATACTTCTATCATATTTCATATTTCTTTCAAGTAAACCAATACAACACCGAAGTTAAAGACATCACAAAGATTTATTGAAAGAACAGCTATATGATCTTTTTTACATAGAAAAATATAAAATATTCCTTGTTTTAAAAGTTGCTTTAATCTTCTTCTGATGAGTGCTATGGTTGGTGTAACCTGGAGAGAGCAGAGCAGTGCCAGCAATGTCCTTGAGAAGGGCTGTTGAACAGCAGGAGCTTGAATGAGGGACAGATTACAGCTTTGAAACAAAGGCCCCAGTGGATGATGCAAAATACAAAAGAAGGTTATACAGCAAGAATCGGTGACAGTGATAAATATTTTAGAAAAATAGTGGTGATATAAAAGTAATACATAACATACTGCCCTTTCCTAGGTTACCTGGGTTTTGCTTATTCTTAATGGTAACAGTAGGAGCCCTGCAGTTGTGTGACTAAAATGTTGATATGGTCTGCTATGGTACTGAGATACAGTATGATGAGATGGTCACTCTCAGTATTTTCCTGCTCTGTTATATCTGAAGATATGATGTTCAGAGAAAGTATTTCCTCTTTCTGTTGACATATTTTAGACACCTAGTGGTACAAACTGTAAATTACTGAAGGTTTATTAACGGGAATACTACTTTAGCAGGAGTAAATGTTTAGTGGAGAAATGAAGAAAATAGTATAGCTCAAACAGAATGGAGTTAATTGTTACACTTCAAAAAAATTACGGTGAATGTTTTAAGAAGAAAGTATAACAGGTATTATTGTGCTCCAGTACCATCCTCCAGTTGGGGAAGAACAAGAAAAGGCTGTCCATGACTGTCATTTTAAAGCTCTGTGGGACAGGAATGGATTCATTCAGCCACATCACACTGATGCTGAATAACAGGAAATATAGAGAAACTGAAAGGGAAAGAGGCTGAGCAATCAAAAGGAATTTTTCTGCTGAGTGTTAGTGAAATTGGTAAGGATGACTGGAAGTTTCAGAAGGACATTGTAAAAGTAGGCAGTGAAATGGCAGGTAAAGTTAGTTGTAGATCAGTATTAAGTAATGCAGATGGACAATAACTGTACAGCACATGTTCTCCCTCTTCCTTTCCATTGTTTACAGTGCCATTTCATGAATCTAATTCTTGCCAGCACCTTTGGATTTAACATTTTGGGACTTCAGGTATATCTCAGAGGCAAACAGAAGTGATAAAACTTCAGTAAGAGCCTAAGCTTTGGAGTGTTTTCCACATGAGAATCAAACTGACCTCGTTAGAACTCTTCAGCATAGGAAAAGTACAGTGGAGTGAGAAGCAGAAAAGGCCTTGACCTGATTAAACCCTGCTCAGCTGAAACTAAACCAACCCTGAGTTATCAATAGGGTTTCCAGCACAAATCCAAAGCACAGACCCCCAGTAGCTGCCATGAAGAAAATTAATTCCTTTGCAGCCAAAACCAGCACATCTTCTTAACAGGGCAGAGAAGAAAACATGGTGAAAAAATTGATGGGTCAAGATAAAGACACTTACCTATTACCAGTATGGGCAAAAAGGAGCTGGCTTTGGGAAATTAATTTTATTTACTGCCACTTAATAACAGAAGGACATTGTGAAATAGGAACAAATCTTTAAACACCTCCCTCCCACCTCACCCCAGCTCCCATCTTCCCAGGCTTAGCTTCACTCCCAGCTGCTCTACCTCCTCATCCTAAGCAGCACAGAGGAAGGAGGAATGAGGGCTTTGGTCAGATCACAGCATTTCATCTCTGCTGTTCCTCCCTCCTTGCACTCTTCCCTTGCTCCAGATTGAGGTCCATCTCAACAGAATGGTCTTTCACAAACTTTTTCCTCACTGGACCTTCCCATGGGCTGCAGTTCTTCACAAAACGCTCCAGCATGGGTCCCTTCTACAGGGTAACAGGTCCTGCCAGAAAACCTGTGTGGGCTTTTCAGATGCTGAAACTTCCTTCAAGGCATGCATACCTGCTCTGGCATGGGGTCCTCAGCGTGTGGATAGCCACTCAATGGGCCTGTTCATGGGGTGCTGGATAATCTCTGCTCCAAAGTAGAGAACAGAGGCGCCTGGAACACCTTGTCCCTCTCCTTCTTTGCTGTCCTTGACATCTGGAGAGTTGCTTCTCTCACATTTTCTCACATCCTTCACACAGATGTTGCAGAGCTTTGCTTTCCTTTTCTTAGCTTTGTTACCAGTTACTCCCAGAAATGCGGATGGGCTCATCCTTGGGCAGCGGGGCACCTTTGGAGCTAGTGAGACTGGCTCTGTTTGACACGGGTGAAGTGCTGACATCACTAAAGCCATCCCTGCAGCTACCAAAACCTTGCCATGCAAGGGGACACTCTGTAGGAGGCACCAAAACAGAAGTAATCTGTAGAATTTATGGGTTTATTAACTGAAGAACTATATGAAGAAAATGCAGTTGATACCTTACTTTTAATTAAAAAAATATTATCTCATATGAGTGATATGAATACATAAATAATTATCAGACTCTTCATTATTTAAATTGGTTTCTGTTATTTTTTTTCCCTTAGGATTATAAAGAAGAAGGATAAAAATGTTTAAAGTTAAAGACTAGGAAATAAAAATAATTTTATTTTTGTCACAAATGAACACATAGTGTCAACAAAAACAAATTTTGGACTTTGGAGACTGGAGGTACTAGGGTTATTCTTTCATGCATAAGAAAACTATTTTGACAATTAATAAGTCATTTGTAAAACACCTGTGGGTCCTCAAGAAGGCAACCATTACAGAAACAGCTAATCTGATTGACAATATACTTCTTCCTAATTCAGATGTGTATATTTGGGTGAAAAATTATGACAGAATCTATTTGAGGGAGTCTATTTTGCACTGTCTCTTACTGAATTTCATGTTTGGGTTTGTTTTTTTTTTCTTCCTATTAAGAAAAAAATATGAAGACTTAATAAACAGCAAAGTTTTTCTTATTCTGATCACTGAGAACTGGGCTGGACACATGCCCATTACACACAATTTTGGCCAAATTGTGTTCTTGATGATAGCTGTGCTGGCAGTGTCTTCAGGTTTTGATGATTGTAATGCTGTTTTACAGTCAGTGGAGAGAGGCAGACTTTAGTGTTGTGCTTCTTTATCAGAGGTAAGGAAGCACAAAGTGATAAGAGTTTGGCAAGCCCAGCTTCAGTGGCATATAGAAAGCAAAATCACTTTTGCTTCCATACAGAGAAACTCCTGAGAGACAACTTGAAAATAACCAGGCATCACTCCAGTCACTTTACAGAAGATTACTGCATTTTGATCTTTCATTAGCTGCTGAACATAATGCAAAGTACTATAAGTCTTGTAATTGTCATTCATTAATGGATCTTAGGCCTATAATGAAAAACAGCTGTCAACAACAGTAATGAACAAAGAAATTGTGATTCTGCTGTCACAATTGTATTGAAAAAGTGTGTCCACTGCCAATACAAAAATTGCCGTGCATGGTCCCTCACTTTACAGCATGTCTGCCTTCTCGATGGCATGACTTCTTTTCTCTGAAATATTTGTTTTCCTATGGCGTTTTTATTAGTTTTGTTTATCTATTTGCTTTTTTTGTTTTCCTTGTATTCAGGTTTGTGCTCTGACCAGGTCAGGTTATCTCTTTTATGGGCCCATGAATGCTCTGGCTGCTGAATATCTCTCTTTGGTGCTTTTGTAGCAGAGAACAGATTGTTCTGTGCTGAGTGTCTCTTCTTTGTGAGTGTGAAGTGTCTGAAAATCTATAACCCCTATATGGGTAGAATGGCAAAAGGGCTTGTTAACCCTCAGAAAGAAAAGCAAATTTTATAGAAGATATTGAAAGAGGTTTCTTATTGCTGTTTTCGGCTCTAGTTATTCATTTTCATCAATAGCTGCTGAAAGGAGAGCGTAAGAGGGTTTTGTTTTGTATTGGTCTGACGTTTCTCGAATGAAGTGGTTACGTACTACCATCATGCCTCATTTTTAGCTTGGACTGAGAAGGCAGTTTTTACTTAATTTCAGGTCATATGTTTTTTTGGATACTTTGTCTCAACCTCAACTTGAAATTGGAAGGTGTCATATCATGTTTTGTGTACATTGTAAGTGTAAATCCTGCAGATGTTTAGGAATCTTACAATTCATAAGGAACATAAGGAATCATTATAGTACTCTCTAAACTCTACAGTTCTGGAAGGGATTGTTTGGTTAGGGTTTTTTCCTCCTTTTGTTTGTTCGCATTTGTTTTGTTGTTATAACCACTCTGTAAATTTTTCTGCTAGAGGTGAACTCATTGAGGGCCTGGGGGTGGAGGAAGTATTATTTACAGTCTATATATCACTTTTCTCAATGTCATAGAGTGGGAATTGGTAAATTGAGTGTTGGTTGAATAGTCAGTTACATTACAACATAATTTGGAGTATAAAGATAGTATTTTTGTGCAAGAGCTTGCATTAACTACTTTTACAAACACTTCTTTCTATGTGCTAATACAGACTTCCAAAAAGCAAACTGAAAGTTAATGGCAGCCTGTCTCTTGGCTTCTTTGACAAACGGTGCTTGAGTTACTCTGACTACTAATATATGTAAATGAAAGAGGAACTGTACATGTGAGGCGCAGAGAAATAAAAAATCATTTGATAGCACTTTATAGGAAGTCATTGATAAGTGAAGTAATGAAAGCCCTTTTTCACTGTGCAGGGGTTTTTAGTCAACTTAAAGTCAAATTGTAGGAAATTAAATTTCAAACAGCAACAGACAAGAAAACGGTTAATGTTGGTGGTAGGAAAAATATACCATTCTGCTTGTATATATCAATCTTAAAAGGATAATTAAAAAATATATTCTTGGTTGTTTGTTTGTGCTAGCCACTCACATCTTGCTGAATTATGTTAGTTTTTGCTGTTGCTACACATATACAGAAGAAACAAGTCTGTAACTGGAGATGCAACAGAAATTTTAAAACACTAGCTCAACAAAACTTTTCCCTCATCTTCCAAACTAAAAAACATACCTATAATAATACACCTATATAAAAAATATACCCTATATTGCAGGAAAATCACTCTCCTTTTCCTCTCTACTTTAGGTGACAATAGAAATTTCAATTTACTTGCACTGAAGAAAACAAAACTAAAAATCAGAATGCATACACTCAGCCCACTAGGAAGACCTTATGCAGCTGTCCGGGATGAGGATCATAGAAAAGGAATTCAGTCCTGTTGTTGTGGGTTGGTTTGGTTTTATAAATGCACAGGTGAGATGGCAGTGCATATGTTTGCAATTAACAACGTATATTTGTAGCAGTATGAACAATTATTTTTTCCCTAGGGAGAAAAACAGAACACTGTGAAAAATGCTTTTCAGAAACAGGGCATCTCCAAAACATTTATTTCTTTCAGTAGATATTAATCTAGTGTCTTTTTGTCTAGCAAAGTTGCCATAGCATGAGTGTGTCAGCAGAACTAATTTTTTTTTTTTTTTTTAAGAAAAGAAGTACTCTAATGCCAAATTTATTTTATGGGATAGGTAAATAACATATGTAAGAAAAGGGAATGCAAAAGAGAAGTATAGCAAATTCAAACTTGGGAATTACACAAGGAAAACATGTAGCATGGACAAATGGAAAACACAGCACAGAGGAATTGGTGGATTTCCTCGCATGTATGCATTTGAAGTTTTGGAAAATCATGCAACACAGCTACTTCTTCTCTTCATTATTTTAAACCTTAGCAGAAAAAACATTTCTTATATCAGATGCTTTATTTTAAAAGTAATCTGATGGCTAATAATTTTACTTTATGCGTTTAAAAGCATTTTTAATAGCAATTAAATTTAACAAAAAACACAGTACTTTTAAAATTGATTTTCATTGTGCTGGAATTAATTCAGGTAATAAGGGATAGAATTTATGGACAGTCTAGATGTATTTTAGAAGTTTATTTTATAGAAACTCTAATTCAAAATGTTCCAAAACATATTATATCCTGCTTCGTAATAAACATGCTAAGTTATGAGCCAAAGCACAAAGTCTGTGTCTAGGCACTCCTAAACAGAGATTTCAACTTGATTTTCCAAGGACATGGGACTTTTGTGAACAAACTAATTATATCTGTATTTGGACCTTTTGTGTAATTTCACCTGAATTCCACAAAGAGGTTGATGTTAGAAACCTGCAATTCTTGACATCAGAGAATTTAGTGCTGCTGGATGATTATAGAGAAAGGAGACAACATCTCCAAGTAACACAATTGCAATAGAAGGGAAGAGTCAGCAGAGGAGAGGCTCCTTTCAAAGTACCAAAAGAAGGAACATCAGACCTTTTACTTCCTCCCAGGAAGGGCATCGTTTTTCTTATTATTTTTTGTTTTGTAAGCTATTATTTTGAGTGAGAACATTGGCCTCATTCTAGAGCAAAGTGATTCAATATCCACCCTGGGGGCTTAAAGTTGTGTGCTGCTTTACATGACCAAGTATAAAACCTGTTAATAATGAATTAACTGCTTTCTACGTAGAAGTCAGGAAGCAAATTTTCCACTTCTTAAATGGTAACCTTCCTTGTCACACATAGAATGTTCATGTGCTCAGTTGGGACATGTTTGTAGATACTAGAATATGTGGGAGCATGTGTTGTTGAGGATGTGTGGGGAGTTTTTGTTTGCTTGTTTTATGTTGATTTTGCTGTGTTGTTTTTACAGTCGTATTCATCAAAATGTCTCATTGTATTTAAAAATTGCCAGATTCTTAATGACACTGTTTCCTGTAATACCACTGACTCAAATGGTGAAGTTCTTTTTCTGGCATGTCATAGTAAAATTGGGTGTTAATAAAAAGCAACTAATTAATAAAAATTAACAATTAATTCATGTAATTAATAATAATATAACAGATAACATAATATAAAAGTAATTTTAAAAAATTGATTAATAAAACAATGTCGGGCTTTGACCCTGACTAAATGCCAAGCACTTCTGCTCTCTCCTGCCGCAGACATGAAGGAGAGGGGAGAGAAAAAAATTGTTAAACACACACCGGATTCACGCGTTGAGATAGGACACTGGTGGAAGGATGCACAGAAAAAGGACAAACAGGTTCCAAACTTCAAGTTGCAAAGTGATTTAATTACCTAACAGAGTCGGAGGATAAATGAGAAGTAAAAATAAGCTTTTCAGACACCTTTCTTTCACTTTTTTTCTTAAGACACCATTTTGCTCACCCCCCTCTCTCCTTCTAACTGGCAGCTCGGGTAGGGGGCAGGGTATGGGGTATTTTCTTAGTCTATAAATCTATCATTGCAATTCTTCTACTACAAACACTGTTTTCCTGCTCACCCCTCTCCTTCTTAAGATGCTGTTTCTCTGTTCACTCTTTTCTCTCTTAAGACACAGTTTCTCTGCTCATCCCCCTCCCTCTTTCTAACTAACAACACGGGCAGGGGGCAGGGTATGGGGTTTTTTTCCTCTGGTCAGTCCATCAGGGAGAGGGGTTCTCTACTTAGCTATGGGGTCCCTCCCATGAGAGACAGTCCTCTGGGAACTTCTTTGGCGTGGGTCCAATCTCATGAGCAACATCCTGCCTGAATTCTGCTGCAATGTGAATCTCTTTGTCCATAAGGTGCTGTGCAGACTCTCCCTAGCCGAGGCCAGGCTGCTTCCATCCCAGGAGCAAGGCCTTTCTCTCCCTTGCAAGGCCTTTGCAGCTTTAACTCTTTATATGAGACTCCTACTGGTTCACAGTCTTTTCCAGGCATCCACCTGCTCCTCTGGCATGTGCTGTGGGTGGATCTCTACATCTTTGTGGACTCCATGGGCTGCAGGGGGACCTCCTGCTCCCCCCATGGTCTTCACCATGGCTAGCAGAGGGTTTTCAGCTCCAGCGCCTGGAGCACCTCCTCCCCACCTTCTTCACTGACCTTGGTGTCTCCATGTTGTTTTCCCCTCACATATTTCCCCTCACAAATCAATTCCAAGTTTGTGTCATCTTCATGTTATTTAGTTCAAGAGGGAAGGCCCTTTTTGCTTAGTTTTGTGAGTTTTTTGGTTCTTTTGAGTTTTCTACCTTTCTGTCAGTAAAAACTTGTTTTATGTATATTTTCATTTTGATTTTGCACTTTTGCACAGGGGGAGATATTTTAGCTTACTAGAAACAGAGCTAACCTTTCCAGTTATTTAAACTAATTATAATTGACTTTTGGATGCTTCTAGGAAAAAAGAATATGAAAAACTCTAAATGGAGCAATACCACAAGTGGAAGAGCAGAAAGGAGGAAAAAGCATGTCTTGAAAATGTATACTTTTATGGTTTCTAGCAGAGAAGTGAAAGATGGGAGAAAGACTATGTACATATATTGGATTTTGAAGAAACTCTGAGCATTGAAGTTGGCATCACTTGGGTGGCTAAACTGAGTTGCATTCATGATAGTGATGATTTTTAATTTCTTACATCTTATCTTTGAGGCAGGTTGATGATTCTATCTTTAGAAGGAGCATATTTTCTCATAAAATACTGCCACAGGCATCCCTATTTAAGACTGGGCTGTTTTTAGGAAAAGTAAATACTGGTGAATACTGAGTTAATGGTGAGAAAAGTTGGTGTTTTTTTCTGGGCAATAATATGGCCTATGTTTTCATAAATATGGGCATTTGGCCAGAGGTACACCCATAGATCTACAAAAGCCATGTACTCCCCGCAGAGCTCCCCTCAGTATTGTGTTAGACTTTTTTCAGAAAAGAACAGAGTCCAGTTATTCTCTGAGCTGTGGCTTGAAGAGATTAAAAGTGTCAAAACTTTGCTACAGAGACTGAAATAAAGTCACTGTGCAGAGACAACTGTGGCTGAATATGTTTTTTTCACCCAGCTTCTCTATCAGAACTTGATGCTTCCACATCAGTAGCCGTATGGAAGTAAATGCCTCTGGCTCTGTTGCCTGAGTACAATCTGGCGAGTTCACATCTGCAATTGGCACAATAAAATCAGCCAGAGTACATCTCTCACAGGTCTTGGTCAGCAGAATAAGAAAAAAAATCTCCATCAGTAGGAAAGAAAAAATTGTCATTTTTAAATTACTGATTTGTCAGAAACTCTAAGAAAGTAAATTAAAAACAACACAAAAGTCTGCATTTTTAGATTTGGCACAAGGAACCAGAGGTTGAATCAGTCTTGAGAGGAAGATGCTTGAAAATATGTGTCGCAGCTGGAGAGTTTTGATATCGGCACACAATTGGTTGTATGAAACACATGCTGCCTGCGTAAAAGCCACGTGACCGCTATTCCTGACAACTTTTTCCAGTTCATTAAGTATTCTTGTGAGGTCTTGCTTGCATACTTTGGTTTTAAGATAGAAATGAGTGAATGTGTACAGTTGAAAAATCTGTATTCTTAGAAGAAAAACATACTATATTACAAATATATTTACTGTAATATGCAAATAACTCCTTGCAATGGAAGATCTGAGGATTTTCCTTTAATCAAAAGTTTAATGGCCATGTTTCTAAAGAAAAATTGGCAAATTTCTGTGTTGCTGCAATTAAATCCCTTAGTGAACAAAAAGACAAAGAAATTAATTGCAGATGAAAAGACCAATTAATAGCAGCTAAGCCAAAATCACTTAAATCAGCATCTGCTCTCACGTTAATAATGAAAGAGCCCCTTCAGAAAGAGATCCAGTTGGAAAACTCCTCTAGGCCTGCTGTTTCCTTAGTGCTAGAGCCTGTAACACATTTTATGGATTTATGATCTGCCAACAAAATCATTGTTTGGAATGAATTTTCCACAATGAAGAAGTGTTTTTTGTGCTAGTCTATTTCCTATCAAACACCATGGTTCCATTTATTCACTTCTTTTCATCCCTGTATGTGTATTGAAACATGATGCATACTGTTTTAATGAATCTGACTTCAATATACCTACAATGTATGAAGTGGCACCAGAGACCATTATATAAACACCATTCCAGTCAGGAAATCTGTGTATCTGAGCATCTTTCTTTGAAAGAATACAGACCATTTTGTGGGGCAGAAAGTGCAACTCTCTCACTGGATTTCTCTTTGCATGTTGGTGGAGCTTTTTTGTTTTGTTAGGAGGGTTTTGTTTGTTTTGTTTTGATTTCTGGTAGTGGTGGGGTTTTCTTGTGGGTTGTTGCTGGTTTGGTGGTTTGAGTTCTTTGCATTTTTTTACTTGGATTTTTTTTTAAGCCATTTACACGTCTCTTTGTTTGGCTAGCAGATGAATTCAGAGGCATGGATACATGCCTGCTTGCTGCCTGGAGGCCACACTGCCAACACATCAAGGAAACTCCTCTCTTCTAGCAGTGATCATGGCGTTATCTATTTGCAAGGGCTGATCTTCTCTGAATAGGTGTTGTGCTCAGTAGGTGTCAACTAGAGTCTGCAGAGGTCCTGTCTGAAATCCTGTAAAATACGGATTTCAATGGCTTTGGCATTTAAAGCAGTATTTATCTAATCATTTATAGATCAGCATGAGTAGAGTAAATTAAGGCCAGATGGAATTTCATGTGCAAACCTTATTCACTCTGCTTCATGAAATTGTGATGGTAGCACTCACTGGTGAGTTTTGGCTTTGAGGATTATGTGTGGTAGCACTGCGGGGTGCACAGAGAAGCAGCTCATCACAGGAAAAGGAAGCTTTGACAAAACTTTTGTATCCTTTAAACAAAACAGCTTTCTTTCTGTCTCTTGATTCTTATCCCATTTACTGAAAATTTGCACCGGTATAGAGTACCTTCTATTTGGATGCAAAATACAATGGAGAAATCCTGAATTAATTTTTTCAGTTCTTGCTGAACAGTGAAAAATTGTATTTCTTAGATGAGAAAGATAAAGTAGTATATTATACACATATATTGACTCACTAAATTTGTACGACATTAAAGAGTATATCTCATGGTTTTCAAGTATTTATATATTACTACTTAAAAAGTAATTTGTTTAATTTGCCACTAGGCTAGAGTGTACAAAAAATTCATAGAAGCAACAGAATAAATTAATGATAGGCAATTCAGGCAAAGAGGACAAAGATCATAAAACATCATAAAATCATAGAATTATGTAACAGCTCAAGTTGGAAACTGCCTTAAAAATTTAGCATCTAATTCCAACCCCCTTGTCATGAGCAGGGATGTCACCCACTGTAGCAGGTTGCCCAGGGCCCCATCCAACCTGGCCCTGAATGGGGATATAAAAACCTGTAATAACATGGGCTTTCAGGAACTGGCTTCAGGTCAGATTTTGTCTCTGTAATATACTATTTTCAACAGGTTTCATGAAACAAAGTCTTATGCTAGAAATTCAGAACAAAATTAATTCTTATTTGGGAATTAGAATTGTTTCGGTGGGGTTTTTTCCCACTTGATTATTTTGTTTCTTAAATAAATAGGTCTCTCCCTCTGAATCCCTCTCTAGATTTTATTGTATTTCTCAGAACTTAAGTATATCTGAGTGGGCAGATACTCTGTTCTGAAGGAGGGCAATATTAATTTACACAGGAGTCTCTGAAGCTGAGATTTAATGATAGGCATTAACAGGGTAATCTTATGCTTTATGGCTTGTATGTTTCCCTCCTGCTGTGTTTTTGTATGAATTTGTGCTGCTGCTATTTCTTCTTTTATCCTCCCATCTCTTACTCATTAAAAAAAAATTAAGGAAGTCTGAAATCTGTCATACCTTAGAGAATTTTTGTAATTTGCAAGTTTCTGAAAATGTTGCCTAAAATATCTTGTGTGAAAATTCTTGGAAATTGACAAGCACTCTTTTAAAACAGAAATCTAAGTGCAAGTGTCCAAAGAAAGAAAAATTGTGTGCATGGTCAAAACATTTCTGAGAGAGGAGCTCCAATAATAAAAACCATTGTGGCATCATCAGTGGAAAGGTACAGACACTAAACTTCACACTTGCACTACTTACTCATCCCCACCATTGCAGTGGAAACACTCACCATGGTGCACGCCTTCTGCTACGTGTGCTAGATGGCAGCTACCCTGGCAGAATTTCACAAAGACACTTGCACTTGCCCACCAGTGTCTGAGGTATTTCAGCACTTTACGTATATGCTCAAACCATTTGCACTACAATGAGTTCAAATTATCCTCTGGGGGAAAAGAAAAAGTTTTATAAGATGAGCAGTTGAAAGAAAGAAAGAAAATAGAGGTGAGTTTCGTAACTCTGGGTGACCTCCACAGGTCTCTTCCAAACTCAACCATTCTGTGACTCTTTGAACTCTACAGGGATGGTGACAGACAGACCAGGGAGAGGACAGAGTCCTGAGGGCAGTCTGAGAAGGAGCAGTCTGGGAGGTAGATAGTGGGGGGGATCCATAGGAGATCTATAGCTTTAGTATGTTTTTGAGCAGAGAGATTTTGATCTGAGAGATCTTTTTGGTATTTGCAGGCTTGACCTTCTCCATAGCTGTGAGCCACAAGATCATGTGTCCTGGGTTAGTTAAGTGCGCGACAAAGCTAGGAATATCTAGCATTGATTTTGTTAGTCTGAAAGAGAGTTGACAAGATTTACCAAAAATACTAGGCTTTTCCCTTGCTTTCTTTTGTTCCTTTTCCTTCTACTTAAAGGGACAATTTTTGTCTGATGAACAGAAGCAAGGTAATTATACAGGGCTACAGATGTTGTGGTGTTACAAAAAGAAAGTTGTGAAAGTTAAAAGCCTCTTTCTGCTTTACCAGTAGAAAAAGAAAGTTGATTATTAGTAGAAAGACTTGAGTGACAAAATTCTTAATTTTCGTTTTCCTCCCCAAGTCAAAGTAGACAAACTGAGGGATTTTCAAGGATAACCCCTTGAAGGATAACCCCCTTTCAAGGATAACCCCTTGATAAGACCAGAGAGTATGTTACAGTATTCTTGTACCAAAAAAAAAGTGTTTGTGGTAAGGGACCAGAAAGCAGTTGAGCAAGCTAAACAGAAAATTGTAGGAAGCCCAGATAGAAGAGGGACAAATAATGAGCTAGAAAAAAGAGCAGGATTTCTAAAACTAAATAAAACTTAGTATTGTATGAATTGGTATTTTATTCCTATCTGTCCTCTATTAAATTCCTGTTTGTTTCCTTTTCACAGAATCCCAAAATATTCTGAGTTGGAAGGGACTCAGAATGATCACTGAGTCCAATTCATAAGTGAATGGCCCCCACAGGGATTGAACCCGCAGCCTCGGCATTGTTACCACCATGCTTTGACGTGGATATATGCTTGTTTTTCCCCTGCTCAGCTGGCTTCTGCTCTGTGTTCCTGTTAGCAACAAATCAAATTAAATAAATGGAACATAACACACATTACACTGAATTCTAAGAGATAACATTTCTTAGAAGTCTCTCAAGAGCTGACAGCTATTCTTTTGTCATGCCATGTCAATAAGCCCCAAGAATGCCTGGCAGAAAAGTGCATTATAGAACAGCATAATGGACTAGAGAGATATTGCGGCAAATATCCGGTCTAATTTGCTCTACAACACAGACCATAGGACGGTCTTTCATTCCAGCTTGGCTGTTTTTCTAAAAGCCATGCTCCAATTAAAAATAAAATGAGCATCGCTGTAATAGTAAATTAATGTCAATTCCTGGTAAAGTACTCCAGTGATAGGTTACTTGTGGCTAGCACAGGTTCTTCCCGTGGGAACATTTTGCTATATTTCATAAACAAGATAAAGTTTGGATGTTTTGCAAACAGTTTCTCCGGATTGAGTGAGTTCGGGCTTGGCCAATTGTGCCTAGGGGGAGGTCTCGGGCTGACCAATCTGGGGCACTTCTGTAGACTCTATATATATGGAATTCAAAACAATAAAGCCTCTTTTCTCCTCTCTTCGCTTGTCTGAGAACTTGGGTCAGTCCTCAGCTAGCCGCTCTACAGCGACAGTTACTCTTATAGGAATGGGTGGAAAGTTCGCCCTGCTCTGTGTTCCATGCCAAGCTCCCCTGTTGTTGTGTGGAAATTATGGCATATTTGCTGGTTATCTTGCAAAGTAATCTGTTACTTTCTCTTCTACACTTTGAGTGATTGAGTTATTTGTGCTTATTCTCTTTTGATCCCTTAATACTTTCAGTTCTCAGAAAGACATACATTAGGCGTGGCTCTAGTCCTTTAAACAGGATCCATTCCAAGTTTCTTTATGGTGAAGGATAAAAATCAAGCTGCAGGGTGGCTAAGCCAGCTTTTCCCCAGGTTTCATCGGCACCCCCAAGCCGAGCCTGGCTCCATGCTCTGACACCCTCCCTTCAGATACTCACAGACCTTGATGAGGTCCCCTCAGTTGCCTCCCCTCGAGGCTGAACAGGCACAGCTCTCTCAGCCTTTTCTCCTAACAGAGATGCTCCAGTTTCCTCATTGATCTTTGTCCCCGTTCTCCCTCCCGCTGGCCTCCCGGCGTGTCCAGCCGCCGGTCCCCGGAGCTGTCCTGAGGGCCGCGGTGTCCGAGAGCTGGTCAGCCTCCCCCCAGGGCAGCGTGCTCAGCACAGCTCTGCCCTGCGACACCCACGGCGCTCCCCGAGCCATGCTGGCAATGCTTTTCCTCTCTGTCTCCCTTCTCTCCCTCTCTCTCTCTCTCTCTCTCTCTCTCTCACCCCCCCATTCCTTTTCCATTTTCCTTCCTTATTTTCTGTCTTTCTTAGACATCTTTAGTGGGACTGTTACTTCTTTTCGGTTTTCGTTGCCAGTAAACGGGTCTCAGATACAAAGTTTGTCTCGGTTGACTTAATTTCTTTCCGAACCATCTAATTCTAAAAGAACTCCTCGCAGTTCCTCTCAGTGGAATGTGACAGCACCCCAGGACACCACTGGCCTTCTTGGCCACCAGGACACACTGCTGGCTCATGGACAGCGTGCTGTCCACCAGGACCCCCAGCTCCTTCTCCACAGAGCTGCTTCCCAGCAGATCAGCCCCAGCCTGTGCTGGTGCCTGGGGCTATTCCTCCTCAGTGCAGGACCCTGCTTTTGCCCTTGTTGAATTTTAGACAATTCCTCTCTGCCCATCTCTCCACCCTGCTGAGGCCCTTCTGAAGGGCTGCACAGACCTCTGGGGTATTGGCCACTCCTTGTCCCTTTCTGTCAAAAAAAACTGTCTGAGGCAGATGGTGTAAGCCAAATTTATTCTAAGGCTGTGGATTTTTCTATTTTACCACTACCACAGCTCTCTGTTGAAAAGTATTATGATGTCTTCTCATTCTTAGAGCAAAATTGAATTACCAGAAAGTAATAAATGAGCCATAAATAAATGAAACAGCCATTTTCCCAGCAGAATTCTTTAGAAGGCATTTGTAAGGTATTTTCATTTTTAACAGGTGTTAATATCTAAGGTAAAGAGGACAAAAAGAGAATCTGGACTGTAGACATCAAATCTTGTAAGGGCAGAGTATTCATAGCTTGAAAATAAAATTATATACACTGAAAATATTGATCAGCATGGTATTCGTCTATTCAAATATGGTATTCTGGAACTGTTCTCATAAATGAAAAAACTTTTTGGCTTAAAATTTCACGTCATCCATTTTGATGACATATGTAACAGGTTATTTTAAAAGAAAAAAGAGTATCATACTGTACTGTACTGTAAATATGGGGTTTTAAGCAATGAATTGTAAGTGATGACCCCTATTACAAACAATATTTTATTCATATAAATGTGCAAAACTAAAGAGGTAAAGTTTACTATATGAACTCAGAGACCAGCATAGAAAACATAAAAAGTTGTCATGTATGTTCCTTGAGAAATGTTTTTTGAATAGTTTTCTGGAAAGGTTTGCAACACCAGAACAGTAGCTGATGATGTAAAATCTTGAGAGCTTGAGGAGATAAAATGTTTTAACAGAAATCTAACACAGGATTCTCCATATTCCTGTTTGAGAATAAAGACATATTTTTGAATATAGAAAAATTATAGTGACGTTTATTTTCCACTCATCTCCACTTTCTTTTCTTCTGGATACTAAAACAAAAAGTGCATCTGATGCCATACATATGTTGAAGGGGGAAGGAGAAAGTATTTCTGACTTGTATATGTCTGAAGCCATATTTACTTGGGCTGTGCTGTGAGGTGTCTGAAGTGTCTTCAGAATGCAGTCTCTCAGGGCAGGGTCATGTTATATTTGGCAACATTCACTTGCTGTTCAACATGATATACCCTTATAATCCTACATAAGATAACATCCAAGGAATTCACTCAGCAAGGAAATTAGGCAGCTGAGTAGCTTGGCTCAGTGGGAAAGCATCCACTTTCAAGGACATTGTCCTTAACACCAGTCCTTACTAATGAGTTAACATCAAAAAACTTGAATTCATTTTAGTTTAGATAGCAATGGCAACTAAACTAGTTATGTCTGCAGATACAGACTGGAAATACAGTAAAGCAGATTGTTAGATATTGTTAGATATCTGGTACTTCCTGTGCTTAAATCATTTTAGAAATTCAAGTGGTACATTACTTCACAATGATGGTAGATTTATTACTTTAGAAAAGAAGACGGGGAAAGTTTGGAAGAACCAGCCCAGTACATAGTGCAGTGTAAATGCTAACACTAAAGTGTGAAATGTTAACAAGAATCTCATAAGCTAAGATATATTTTGCAGAATCATCTAACATATATTCAGACTCTTTTCAGTTGAGGCCTAAATGTTCTTGAAGATGTATTTGCACATTTCTTTGTATACTGAATTAACAGGAGTATTGAATACATGGTGTCTAGGCCTTCTAGTGAATGGAACGCAGACACTTGCAACAGAGGTTGCTGAGAAGGCTGAGGTACCGAGTGGCTTTTTTTGCATCAGTTTTCACTACCAAGGTCAGCCCACAGGTATCCCTGACTGAGGGGAGCAGGGAAAAGTTCTGGATGAAGGAAGGTTTCCCCTTGGTGGAAGAGAATTGTATTGGAGACCATTTAGTCAAACTTGACATCCACAAGTCCATGAGCCCTGATGAGATGCATTTACAGTTGCTGAGGGAACTGAAGGATGTCATTGCTTGTTCACTCTCAGTCCGTTTTGAAAGGTCATGGTAGTCAGGAGAGGTGCCTGAGTACTGGAGAAAAGCAAATCTCCCTCCAGTTTTCAAAAAAGCCAAGAATGTGTACCCAGGGAATTACAGGACAGTCAGCCTCACATCAGTCCCTGGAAAAGTGATGGAACAGCTCATTGTGGCCTGCTTCAAAGGCCGTCTTTGAGCATGTGGACAAGATAAGAAGGTGACAAAGAATAATCAGCATGGATTCACCGAAGGGAAATCATGCTTAACCAAACTGACTGCCTTTGCTGATGCAGCCAGGCTTTTCTGAGTGATGTTGAGCAACAGGACAAGAAACAATGGGCAGAAACTGATGCATACGAAGCTCCACCTGGATATGAGGAAGGACTTCTTTACTGTGAGAGTGGCTGTGTGCTGGAACAAATTGCAAGTAATCATACTCAGCTCTGCTTGATGAAGCTGTTACATGTCTTAATGGAGCACACTGAAAAATAATGTCCACAATCCAAAAGTTTTTCTGCAAATAGTTTGTATCCTGTAAGAACACTAGTAAGGATGCAAGAGAGTGAATTCTTGAGGGGTGGTATGACCGGTCAAATATCTTGAAATGTCTATCTCTTTTCTAAAAAGAGCACCAAAACATTGCAGGAAGTGTTAGGTAAATCTTGCATTGTTTTAAAATCCTGAGTGGTTATGAAGATGCAGCATTGTGTCCTGAAAGGAATATGGAACTGTATTATATTTGCCTCTTTTGTTCCTGTAGTATGTTGCAAAAAGTTAAGGTGGCAAGAAATTTAATTTTCTCCAGATGCTCTTAACATGGAATCTCCAAGGACATGATGCATTCCTTGTTATTTTCAAGTCTGACATTCATATGTGTCTTAAAAATGAGACAGCATGGGACTTCATGCCACGTGCCTGCTGATGGCAAGTGATGTCATATATTTTGTTTATTCAGGTCAGGATTTCTTGTTTCAGAAGTAATGAAGACAGAAGTAAAGAGCACCAGGGATGGCAAGCTCTGTATAGAGACCAACTGAGACAATCTCATTCCAGGAAAAAAATTAATTTTCAAGAGGGTCTTCTTTTATTGGCACTCTTAGCCCTTCAGAGACACAGAGACAAAATTGCTGCTTTGTCTAGAGCTGTTTGACAAGAGATGACTAATAGGTCTTGGTTTTCCATGTATGTTATCTTTTTATGAGACAGTCCTGGAAAAGAGAGACATTTAGCTTTTGAGTTCCTCCTGGCTCCATCATAAAGTCTAAATCGTTTGAATCTTGTCTCAAGCTGCTTGTAAGGCATCTTGAGACAAGATTACTCTATACAGTAATTTTAAGAAGCTGGAGATAGAATGCAGGAATCAATTCCCGAAATTTTGGTGTAAGTATCTGGAATAATTATTCGTAATTATTGACTTCATAACTTCCTTTGAAGAATGTGTTCTCATTCTCTACAGTTGAAGAATTTTCTGTTTCCAGGAGGTTGAGATATTTGCTGGTAGAACTGCAGAAATAATTGAGAGGAAATTAATCTTGCAGTATCAGGGTTTACTCCTGCAGAAATTTGATATATTAATAAGAGCAAAGATCTGTGGTTTTGACAGAAAAGATGAAATCTAGCAAATTTGCACCAAACTCAAGAACTTAGACATCCACAACATCCACATTCTTGTCCTTTTCTAATTTTTTCCTTTTTCCGTTGTGTGTGTGTGTGTTTATATGCATAGCTTCAGTTGGTTTGATAACCTCCTTGTGACTTCCATACCTCTTACTAATATAATAGTCACAAGTTTTAAAGCCTTTTAATGTCACTTTTATCCTACACCAGCTAGTTTCCACTGTGAAAATTACAGTGTTTTAAATCTGTGCACCCCAGAAGTGAAAAAATTTATGCAAGTTCTGTCCAAAAATTTTTGTTTATTCTGAGTAATAGTCGAGTTTTTTACCTTGCCAGAAGATCATTCTTTTTCATCTTAATGCTTGCATTTTGATTTATAATCCTTTCCTGACTCTGAAGTCACTAATAGAATCTCTTCCTCAGCCTAGGAAATCTCCAAGTAGTGTGTATCAGCCAGAGTCCTCCGTCTTCTCCCACTTGATAGTTCCCTCTACACACAGGGTCGTACAGAACAGAGATGCAGGCTTTTGGATCTGTAAACCTTGTTACTTTCAAGGAAGGAAATGAAGGCATGGATGAATTTATTATTCTTAGCCTGCTGCATTTTGCGTTTTGCTTCAGTTTGATGTGAATGTTATCTAATCATAACTTTTTTTTCTCACTGAATTTGTTCCCTTGCTTTCAGGAATCAACACATCTTTTACCTCCAGTAAGCTATTCATATTTTTCCTGATTCACTATGAATCTGAAAGAATTCCATTGCCCTCTCTAGTGGGATAAGCATACAAAACAACCAAGTCAGAAAACACCCCAGTAAATTTCTCCCTGATTTGAATACATATTTACTGAATATCATTACTTGGAAACGTATTTTCTTCATAGAACTTTTCTTAATTTGCTGTGACTAATCAATAAAGCTTTTCTATTGTTATGTAAGGCTGGAATAAATTTAGTTAGTATTAAGTCTGATTTCTTAAGCAAGAAGTATTCTGTGATCACACTGTGCATGACTGCCTTTCTTCACCACTTGTATGTTTTAAACCCATTGATATGTGTCAACCAAAGTTAAAGTGGAGAGAGATGTCAAAAGTAATTAGGTCCTTGCAGGTTTTGTGATAAAATTAGTGCAAGTGTATTAGTGAAGGAAAAGGAAGTGACAAGAAATTATTGAACAGACGAGGAATATTTTATTAGTTTTTGTGCTCCTAGAGCTATTTCTCTGATGTAACCTTTGAAAAAAATAGAGACATAAATTCACATCCTCACTAAACTTCATTGCATTTTCTCATAATACACTGTGAGAATACCAGAAGCTATGTGCAGGATTAGCTGGATTAAATTTTGTAACTTAAATTAGTCTATGTTCCAGGGTTAGATAATCAGAAAAATTTATTCAAGAAAAGAGACAATTTCTGTTATGGATATATATTCAGATATTTAAAAGGGATAAAAATTCAGCTTAATTAATTTTATAAGCACTGCTAGAAAACAAAGAAAAGTGATCCCTTTAATTTTTCATGCCAGTTGCTGTAACAGTTATTATTCGTGCACTGTTATTTTTTGTTCGATTTTGAAACAGCACTGATTTAAATCTGTATTACTGCTGAAATTTGCTAGGGCCTGTCTAACTAGAACAAAAGTAGGAATAAGGAATATCAGAATGTGTTCACTTTTTAAAATGTCTTTCTTCCTCTGATTTTCTGGAAGCCATCCTTAAACAACAAATCCTAAAGGAGTATAAGATAAAGTTATCTCAAAAGCTGTAGTACAAACAGGATATAGACATATGAAATGGATTCTTTTTATTATCATCTAATAAAAGTGATCAAATTAAACTAGAGATTTTTGTATCACAGACACAAATTTTCCTGAATAGAACCTTCTCAAACAGTTGATGTCTTCTTGACTCACCTCTGCTCAAAATCACAGCAATGAGCACAATTGGAATCAGAGAACTGACTATCTGGAGATGTCAGGGAGGTTTGAGAGGATAAAGACTATGGAGCAAATTTCTCAAATATTCAAGTGCAATATGAATAGAGAATATTAATGCTTTACCCACATGTGAAATAGCATGTGTGGTAATTTGTGATCTTTCAATAAAATGTACACTTTTTCTCTCCTTGTAAAAACTGCATGCTCTTGAAAAACAATGTGGCATTATTAAATGAATGATATCTGTCAGATTATGCACCTGGCAAGAGGCAGCCCTGAATGTACAGACTGGGCAACAAGAAACTGGAAAGCAGTGCCATGGAAAGGGACCTGGGGGTCCTGGTCAGTGACAAGTTGAACCAAAGTCAGCAGAGCCCTGGCAGCCAGGAGGGCCAGCCCTGTCCTGGGGGGCATCAGGCACAGCATGGCCAGCTGGGCAAGGGAGGGGATTGTCCTGCTCTGCTCTGCACTGGGGCAGCCTCACCTCGAGTGCTGGGGGCAGCTTTGGGTGACACAATATGAGAAAGATATTAAACTATTAGAGGGTGTCCAAAAGAGGAACAAGAGGATGGTGAAGTGTCCAAAAGGGAAGCTCTATGAGGAGTGGCTGAGGGCTCTTGGACTGTTGACCCTGGAGGAGACTGAAGACAGACCTCATTGCATTCTGCAGCTTCCTCAAGAAGGGAAGAGAAGGGACACCCTTCTCTGTAGTGACCAGAGACAGGACCTGGGGGAATGGCCTGAAGTTGTGTCAGGGGAGGTTTAGGTTGGATATTAGGAAAGGCTCTTCACCCAGAGGGTGGTTGGGCACTGGAACAGGCTTCCCAGGGAAGTGGTCACAGCACCAGCCTGACAGACTTCAAGAAGGATTTGGACAGTATCATCAGGCTCATGGTGTGACTCTTGGGGCTGCCCTTTGCAGGACCAGGACCTGGACTTCAGTGATCCTTGTGGGTTCCTTCTGACTCAGGATATTCCATGATTCTATCTTTTCTCCATTTCTCTTTCTGAAAATCTGTTAACTTCTTTACTTCTGAGCAGATATTTACTTAAAAATGAATAATTTAAAAAAAATACGAGTAATTCAGCAATGTTGAAGTACAATTAATTGATGTGTCATCAGAGTTACACTTGATATTTCCACATTTCCACTACTGGAACAACACAATGACAGCAGATTAAAAACTAACCTAACTCAAGTAGAATGTCCTATAAGAATGCCAGTGTCTGGCATTGGTCAATGATAGGAAACATCCTTTTTGTGCTGTTTCAGTGTTATTTCATGTAGTACTGACTAGACCAACGTGGTGGGTTGACCTTGGCTGGATGCCAGTCAACCACTAAGCCTCTCTACCACTCCCCAGGTGAACAGGGGAGAGAAAACCACAGGGAAGACAACTCGCAGGTTAAGATAAGGCAGTTTACAAAAGCAAAAGTGAAGTTTGCATGCATATAAGCAAAGACAAAAGAATGATTATTCTCTATTTGCCATCAGCAAGTGATATTCAGTGTTCAGCCTCTTCCTGGGAAGCAGGGCTCCAGCTGGAGTAGAGGTTGCTCCAGAAGGCTAATATTGTATAAATGACAAATTCCTCCCCCCTACTTCCTCTTCCTTCCCTTAGTGTTATATCTCAGCTGACATCACATGGTATGGAGTGTCCTTTTGGTCAGTTTGGGTCAGCTGGCCTAGCTGTATCCCCTCCCAGGGCTTTGGCCACCCCCAGCCTTCTGATGGGGCAGCATGTTGAGAGATGTGGCTAACGCTGTGCCACCTTGATAGACCCTTCACTCCAGTAGTTGTAGAGTGATAAGGTCTCCCCTGAGCCTCCTTTTCTCCAGGCTGAACACACCCAGCTCCCTCAGCCACTCCTCACAGGATTTGTGCTTCAGACTCTTCCCCAGCTCTGTTCCCCTTTCTCTGGACACATGTCAGGCCCTCCATGTCTTTCCTGCAGTGAGGGCCCCAGAACTGAACACAGAATTCAAGGTGTGGCCTCACCAGTGCCGAGTGCATGGGAACAATCAGTGCCCTGGTCCTGCTGGACACACTATTGCTGATCCATGCCAGGATGCCAGTGGCCTTCTTGGCCACCTGGGCACAGCTGATTCGTGTTCAGCTGCTGTCACCTGCACCCCCAGGTCCTTTCCGCCAGGCAGCTTTCCAGCCACTCTGCCCAGCCTGTGGCACTGCCTGGTTGTTGAGACCCATGGGCAGGACCCAGAACTTTGCCTTGTCAACCTGTATACAATTGGCCTCAGCCAACTGATCCAGCCTGTACTGTGAAGAACATGCTGTAGCTTCCAAACATTAATTTTGTCGGGAATTCTGTGGTTTGTTTTGCCCAGCCAAACAAGGAAAGATTTGAGGAATGAAGGTGAAGTGCAAAGACAGTAAAATACAAATGCTTAGAAAAATAGGAGCTTCATTAGGTCTCACAGCACTATTAAAATTAGTAATTCCTGTCTATAACACTGGGCATTTAGGAAATACATGACAAAATAAATATGTATATAAACTCAGGCCTTACAAATAAAAAAAGTTTCTTAAGGCAGCACATAGAGCCATTTTGGGTTCTATTTAGCATTTAGTTTCTTAAGAAATAGGACAGAGGTGCAAGGTATCAAATCAAATACAGTTTTTTTCCAAGCATGGTGATTCAAATTCTCCAAAAAAGACATTACTGAAATAATAGCATTACATGTAACAGCTGGAGATAAAATTTATTTATATATTTTCAAAAACTTTGGTTTTCACTTGCAGTGTTATCCATTTGTTGCCTGGCAAAGATTTGTTCTCATTACAAGATGCATTTAAAATTATTCTTATTCGTCTGGCATTTATGCCTCTTTCTTGTCACTTTCACAAAAGAGGGAAAGCTGCCTTTACCCAGTGGTATTGTTGATCAAAGTGAAAGAGAAATACTCAAGACCCCCTCCTGATTATTTTGTTTCTTTTTTGTGTCACTTTTTGATGAAAACAGATTAACAATTGAACTTTGCAGTATTGCTTGTTATTCATCATCACTTGCCCTTTAATTGCAGAATGAAATTTGATTCCCATTGAAGAATAATGTAACAGATTTTTAGGAGACTAAGAGATTTCTAGTATTCAGTAGAAGTTAGTTAGAGGTTTTGAATTTATTTGGCAAATGATTTTGCTACTATCTTTATCATACATGATCAGTTTTCTTTCCAGGACTATAAGATTGGGGGTTTTTGTTTTGATTTGTAATGTGTTTTTTATTTTTAATGGGACAAGTATATTCTCCTGCTTCTGTGTATTCAAAGCTGTTTATCCTTATTTTGTTCTCTGTATTCTTTTCTCTGTCTGCCCCATGTCAAGGGAAAGTAGAGGTCTACTTACAAAAAAACCCCTCAGCCTGAAGTAAGGCAATTTTGGAATAGATATTGCAAATATAAAAATTTTATAGCACAAAAAATGTAACTTTTGCTGTTCCTGATGGTACTGTGTTTACAGAGAACATGTTGTGTTACACATATTTCAATTAAGAGGGAATCCTGGAACTCATCTGTTGCTTGTATTGCATTAACAAAATATTCTGCCAAGAAGTGACATTAACATGTGCTTGTGCTGTTTTGCATTTTCCCTCTTTGTTCCTTGGTTTGATCTCTAATGATTACAGATTTGCTTAGAGCCCTTTCTGTAGAGCAGCTACTGCTTATGTCTTTCCAAAGCTGCATATTTCCATAATGTCTCTCAGGCTAACTTCTTTGTGGTGAGACTTCTATAAAATCCAAATCTTGAGATAATTTAAGGGTAGTTTAAGTCCTTTCATGATGCACAGTTGGAAATGCCAAAATATATTTGTTAAAACGTAAACTTCTATCATTACTAAGTGTTGATAAGATTTAATAACCCTTTTCTAGGCTTCTTAGTACTGAGATTCTATAGCAAAATAGCAAAAACCCTGTGAGCCTCATGGCACATCTTATCTCATTCAGTTACCCTTCAGAGTATTTGGCCAGAAGGGGAAAATAGGACATTTAAGCATTTTATCAGACTAGCTTGAAGAGCTATAGCTATAGATACAGCAATTGCTAGAGCTATAGATTCAAAGTCCACCTACTTGCAATAATCCTCAAAAACCCTTCAATGAGACAGACAAAACAATGTGAAAAAAAGAAAATCATGGTTAGCAGAACTGGTTCTTATATACTGGAGGAGCTGAGAATAGCACTTGGGCATTTACTTAATTTTGCAATGATTTAGAGATTTTCAGTTCAGTTGCAATTAATATTTGTGTTGACCATGAATGCAAGACAGAAAATCTGCAATTTAGCTACAGCTTATATTAGAGGCTGATAATCAGTATTATTTAAAACTAGATCTAAACCAAACAATTAATTTCCAATTATAATCTCATTTCACATGGATATTTTCTAGCATGCCAACACAATTTTCAAGAAAAAGTATTTATTTCAATCATTACAGTAGTCAGGCTGAAACACCTGACATAGCTCAAGTCTTACTTACAATGAATGTTTCCTGTTAGTAGTAAATTGTCACAGACAGCCACGAACACATGCACACAGGCACAGCACTCAAACAAAACACTGAGACACACTTGGTTAAAATGCTGATACTCCCCAGTATAAAAAACTACAGAACTCTCCTGCTGCCCAGTTTGAAGGACCTTCCGCTGCTTCTGAAATATATTTTAGAGTGTGTTTCAAGTTTAATCCCCTCTTCCATCAGATCCTGGCTGGATTATGGTATGCTGTTTCCTAGTATTGTACATTACTCATTTATCCTGAAGACAGCATTTTAAGGACAGTGAAAATTCCGGTATCTTGCTTTCATGTCATATTACCCACTATAATCCACACCAAAGGCATTTTTTATTAGTAATCGGCCTGTTTACTGAGAGTGAGGAAGATATATCCATGGCTTTATACTGTAATCACTTGGTGCTTTAAATAATTTTTCACTTCATTGTAGGACTTTCCTTTTCTTTGAATTATAGCATAAGACTAGCTGTCAGTGCCAAACTCCTTGTGTTCCATACTGTGAAACTGATGATTAATCCTGATGTTACATGGCACTTGGCCACATAATGTAACTGAGGTTTGCAGATGTAAATGCTTATCAAATAATTCTTTTCACAAGACCCTGATTACAAAGCTGGTTTTGCTGCTACAATTACATGAAACCCTCTGGGATATGTGCAAAGTTTTAGCATGGAATGAAGACAGAGTCAACCCCAGTCAAAATGCTGTGATGTGTATTTGCATGACAGTGCCCTTTAGTTTCTCTACAAAAGGATGGCTGTTCTGTGACCTTAGCAAATTGAAGGGTTATTCATAATCTAAATTATTCTGCACATCTTTCCCCAGGTAAGATTGAAAATGTGGAGAAAATGTACTGCTAGGACACAGGGCCTCTAATCTCTCTAATAAGTGCTGATGTAAGAAGTGTTTTTGTTACAGCTGAGTGGTGGTTACACAGAGGCAGGGCCTTTTCTGCTTTCCATACTCTCATGCTGTCAAGGAAGCTGCAAGGTTGGGAGGAAAGCAGCCAGGACAGGTGGCTCCAGCTGACCAAAAGATGGTACAGCTTCATCCTCAGTATGTAAAGCTGGGGGGGAAAGGAGGAAGGGGCGGTCGTTTGGAGTGATGGCATTTTTCTTCCCAGGCCACTGTAACATGTGATGGGGCTCTGCTTTCCAGGAGATGGCTGAACACTTGCCTGCCCATGGGAAGGGGTGAATGAATTCTTTGTTTTGCTTTGCTTCTGTGCTTGGCTTTTACTTTCCGTATTAAACTGTCTTTGTCTCAGCCCATGAATTTTCTACCTTTTACCCTTCCAATTCTCTGCCCTATCCTACCGATGGAAGAGCAAGTGAGTGGCTGTGGAATGTGTGCCTCTTACGTAAAACTAGATATTTCACACCGTTTTGTTCACACATACACAGCCAGCCCTTTGGAGCCCTCCTCCAGGAGGTGAGTTTGTGGCAGAGAGGATGGACTGAGCAGGAGTCTCAAGCAGAAAAATAGGTCATCTCAGCACAGACCCGCTCCTCCAATCACAGCTTTCCTGTCACAACAGTCAGAATGTTTGAGATAAAACATGGTTATGCCTGGTCCTCCATAGACCCAGGAATTCACTGCTCCAGATTCAAACCAGATCTGTGCGCGGCTTTACCATTTGTGACTCTCTCAAACTTCAGTAAGAGGTTAGGAAGAAACCTTTTTTCCTTTTTATATTGGACTTAATTTTAAAAAGCATTGATGATATCTATCAATGTACTGGGAAATGTGCTGACCAACTGAATTAGGGTAACTGATTTGTTATAGTCCACCCACTAAATAATTTATTACAATATGAATGAATTTTAGAACAGTTCTTTTGCAGACGACTAAAGCTATTAGCAAACATTAATATATACCTGTTCAAGTTACAGAAGACAACAGTTCCAATCACAGAATGATTTGGTTTGAAAGAGACCTTTAAAGATCCTCTAGTCCAATGTCCTACTATAGGGGCACTTTCCACTACACCAGGTTACTCAGAGCCTCATCCAGCCTATCTTAAACACTTTCAGCTATAGGCCATCCACAGCTTCTCTGGGCAACTTGTATCAGTGTTTCACCACCCACATCATAAAAAATTTCTCCCTTAATGTATAAACCAAATCTACCCACTTTCAGTGTAAAACCATTGCCCCTTGTCCATTCTCTCCAGGCCCAGGTAAAAAGTTTTTCTCTGTCTTCTGGACTTACTCCAAGGTCTTTCTTGTCCTGGGGATTCCAGAGCGGTATGGAGTATGGTAGGATGGGGTTTCAAGAAATCTCTCTCAACTTGCTGGTCACAGGTCAGTTGGATGTAATTGCCTTTCTGGGCTGCAAGTACATGTTGCTGGTTCATATTTAGTTTGTCATCAACCAGCATCCCCAGTAGACTTCTCCTCAGGGCTGCTCTCACTTTGTTTTGTCCCCCAGTCTATTTTGATGTTGAAGATTGCCCCAGCCAAGATGCAGGGCCTCACAGCTCACAGCTGGCATTATTGAACTTCATGAGGTTAAAACATCCATTAACAGTTGTTTACTTGAAAATAAAATGCATTTGAGGATTAAAACTGCTGGATTTCTTCTAAGTTCCTTTGTGATACCTAGTCTCACTGATGGGAAGAGTGTAATAAGAAAAGGGAAATGTGCTGCATTGCGTACCAGCAGCAATCTTTTCTCACAGTAGTGTAACAATTTAATTGATTAGGTGTGTGCCTAGATGATGAAAGAGGTGGAAGTGAATAAAGTGATATTGCTGGAAAGACAAGTTTAAGCAATCAAGGAATTCTGGGAAGATTCAGGAACTCAGAATAGGATGGGGGGAAATGGTGTTAAACTGAAAGAAAGTAGTTTTAGATTAGATATTAGAAAAAAAGTTGTTGAGTAGTTTGTGCACCTCCTATCCCTGAATCATGGCCAGGCTGGATGGAGCTCTGAGCAACCTGGTCTAGAGGGAGGTGTTCCTGCCCTTGGCAGGGCGGTTGAAACTAGGTGATCTTTAAAGTCCTTCCAACCCAAACATTTTTATGATTCTATGAAGCCAAGAACGCTACAACAGACAGAGGGAATACCATCTCTTAGACTCCTCTATGCAATATTTACCTTGCCTAATTACAGCAACAAGCAAGACTTCAAGAAGTTAATAATAGAATTGTTTAGTTTTGGAAAAAACCCTGAAGAGCATTGAGTCCAACCATTAACCTAACACTACCAAGTCCACCACTAAACCAGGTCTCAAGGTGCCACTTCTGCACAGCACTCAAACACCTGCAAGCATGGTAACTCAACCACTTCCCTGGGCGTCCTGTGCTCTGGAAACCCTTTCAGTGAAGAAATTTTCCCTTATATCCAATCTTACTCTCCCCCAGTGCAAACTAAAGCCATTTTTTCTCATCCTATCACTTGTTACTTGGAAGAAGAGGCTGACCTCCACTTCACTACACCTTCCATTCAAGTACATGTAGAGAGCAGTAAGGTCTCCCCCAAGCCTCCTTTTCTCCAGGCTAAACACCCCCAGCTCCCTTAGCTGCTCCTCACAGGACTTGTGCTGCAGACTTGTGCTGCTCTCCAGCTCCTCAGTGTCTGTCCTTTAGTGACTGACGGGCTCAGAACTGAACACAGCACTCGAGGTGTGGCCTCATCAGTGCTGAGTACAGGGGGACAATCCCTTCCTTGGTCCTGTCATCCTTGCTATTGCTGATCCACGCCAGGATGCCATTGGCCTTCTAGCTCGCCTGAGCACATGCTGGCTCATAATGAAGAGATGGTTTCACTCTGATTTTATTAGTTATACCTGTGTTTATGTAGAGGTACCTCTGTCTGTAATCAGTGGTACACAGCAAATTTTAAGCTGGAGTGATGAAACAAATTAAGTGTAGGCTTTCTAAACATACCGGAACCATCAATTTTCCAGTTTCTGAGGTCAACACAGCTGGTACATAACTGAGTTTCCCGAGGGGAAAATCATGAAAAACAGCTGTACAAAATATATTGACAACAATCAGGCAGGCCAGACAGTTCAGTTACATGAAAAGTTTCGAATATAAATAAGAATCAAGATTTGTTTGTCCCCCAGTTTTCAAATAATATAATTGGCAGGATGGTGGGAGGGAAGCTTGTTTCTGATAAGAGAAAAATTACATTTCTATGTCTGCCAAGGCTGAGAAGAACAGGGTTAAATTTCAGCAAGGAATATTTAGATTATGCATTTATGGTAAAATTTAACTCAGATCAGTTGCACACAGGCAATCTGCCCCTCTATATCAAGCATTATCATTCTTGTCATATGTTTGTCTGCATTTTCCTTAAATAATGCTACATTGAATAAGAAGGATGTCGTTTAATGGCCTACTGTAGCCTCATTTTCTAAGAAATCAGTCACAATCAATAATTAGTTTTATTTTGAATTTTGTTAAATCTTCCTTTACTGTTTCTTACAATTGAAATCTCAACAATAGTTTGCCACATTACTGAAGAGGAGGCATTTTCTTAAGAGAAAACTTTTCTGAGCAAGTGGTTACACTGTAAGTATTTTTCATTCTGAACCTCAAATGTGGGGGATGCTGGGGCAGAAAGGGAAGACTACATTGACACCCTCCCGCTTCCATAAAAGGGAGAAAGAAGTTGGTGTTTAAATAAAGGAAGGTTTGTGCTACACCCAGGATTTGGAATACACCTTCTATATTTTGTTCTAATCCTCCTAGGACGCCTGTCCTTGTTGGGGTTTCAGATGATCTAACGTTGACGTCTAGTGGTGGGAAGGCAGATTGCAGAGAACACTCTCGCTCTGCTCACACACACACGTTTTATCGAGGCACCCGAACGTCATCCTAAAATTTAAATCCAGCCATTAAAACCACGAGACTTGGGAAACTAAGGAGAATAACGTTAAGAATAACTGCATTGTCAGACAAGAAACTAAATGCATCCGCTTTTTTATTAAAAGTATTTAAGTCTGAAGCATTCAAGTTTGCAGTCTTTCACTTTAGTGTGTGATACAGACAGAACAGATCAAGAGACAGAATGGACTACTGTTAGGAAACATTATAACTAGACTAATATTTATATTTGTCTTTAGACCTTAATACCTATGTTTATTTTGAGGTAAATCAAAACTTATTCAAATAAAAGTTAAAATGTTTTATTGTTTTATATCAGCAACAACTGGGCTAAGGCCATGCACAACTGAATTTCTATTTATCTGCTTCCATGGGGATACTTTGGTGATTGCTGGCTAGTACTTCGTGTTTGAGTCTATGTAATTAATTTATGATAGTGCCTTCATCTTGTTTCTGTTATATGTATTAACTTCTCAGTTATCTCACTGACCTTGGTTATATTGTTATGTCCTCATTCGTGCCAACTTGTCAAGAAATTCTTGGAGTACTAGTTCAACTACAGGAATTATTAAGTGTCCTTTTCACTTAGAAAATATTCTGTTTAGGTAAGATGACATGCCAAATGATTCAGTATACAATTATAAAAGTAGTTGCTGCAGCTTTCCTTCTATGGTCCTTTAGCTTTTGCATTCAATGTGTTTTGTGTATATGTGTTTCCATTCCTTTCAGTCTCCAAAATTAACACAGTAACTTGAATGGTGTTTCAAAACATTGCTACAGAAAATTTACATTATGTGCAAAAAGCTTTCCAATTCAAGCAGCCCAATTACTGTGTATGCTGAACTATTAGTTTAATAAAGTCTTAGACGGGGGGAGAGGTGTGGTGCAGAGGCAAGGTAGTTGTAGTAACCTGAGTGCTCCTATTGGAATGCAGTTTAATTCCATTTAGAGCTAGCAGTTTCTGTCTCCTTACTGTAGCTGTTCGGAAGAGAGGACCCTAGTAACCATGCTAAAGCCCTGAAGTATGTTTACAACTTCCAGTTGGATAAAGTTAGGAAGCTGGAGACACTGAGAGGAGGAGGGGGAAAAAAAAGCAAAGGGTCACAACAGTAGATGCTTCTATTCCTGCCATATAATAGACATAATTAAATGACAAATTATGTTCAGCAGACTTGAGAGAAAATGTCGAAGTTATAAAAGGAAGCGGAATAACTTTCCTTCACAAATGTTACAACTTTACCAAAAAGGTTATGAGAATTTTCACAGATGTTTTCTGTTAACCAATACAGGATTATATTCAGCAAGACATGTATCAAGCCTCAACCTACACCAGGTGAGCTTGAGGAACAGGCTGCCCAGGGAGGTGGTGGGTGGAGTCACCATCCCTGGAGGTGCTCCAAGAAACTACTGGATGTGGCATGCTCTATTTGACAAGGTGATGATCAGTTAAAGGTTGGGTTCAATGATCTTGGAGGTCTTTTCTAACCTAAATGATCCTATGATTCTGTGTTGAATCCTACAATCAGAAATTAAAAGTGTTATATTAATTAGCTATAGAGAAAACACGTATTCCCTTCTTGGCCAAAGAGAATCCTCTTTACTCTATGTGTTTTAGAAAACTTATTTTCTCTCATGGTCTTTGACAAACAACGATAGCGCAGCAAACTATAAATTTCAGTAGGTTTTGGAAAACAATTACTTTGACCTGGGAGGTCATCAAAAAAAGCATACTCCACACATTCTAGAAAGCAGTGTTGCAAACACTGGAGCTTTTGTTCCACTAACATATGGATGAGAAAAAGCTAACAAGGGACTGTGTCTTTATGGTGGATTGATTTTAAATACAAAATTAACCTGTTTTGATACTGTCCACATTTTTCTTCCTTAACCCATAGCTTTTAACTGTGCAGAGCCACTTATTGTCTTTCGGACTATGATTTAAACAAGATGTCAAAACTGTCAGAGACTTAATTTTTGAACAGAATCTGAACAAGAAGATAATCTTTCCCACTTCACTTGTGCCACAGACAGAAAATACTCATTTTGTCATTGCTGTTGTTTGTCAAGCCATTAAACCTGAGGCAGTTTGACCTGCTTTAAAGAAAAAACATGGTTGCAGCCACAAAGTGTGGCTTGCTCATAACACAGCCTGTGGTGATTAAAGAAAAAGTGTTTTTTTAAATACCACTTACATAAATGGAAAGGGTATTTTTATTTACTGAATAAATATGGAGTAAAATAATTTTAAAGAATTAAAGTTTACTTTTTAACTTATATGTTTAAAATATTTTGTTCATATTTCCCATTTCAGTTTTGTCTGTGAGTTATTTTTTGACAGCTATAAGAATTAGGTGTATTTAGAAGAATGGACAAAACTACATTGCTGTCCAGCTGGTATTTTATTGAGCTTGGTTTTTTTAAATTTAGCATTTACAATCTTAGCTTATGAAATTTGAAACAGTAATGCCTTAAAAATGACAAGTGAGGGGTTTTTAGGGTGCTAGACATTTTTATTTTTTTGTTCTGAGCAATGTAGTTGAAAGACTAGGGTAAGCCTGTTACACTTTATAGAAGTAGTTCTTTGTAGCTGTGACAGACCAAGGTCTTGGTGTCCTAATAATAATTACAAAATATTAATTATTGGTGATTCTTGCATATCACTACCTTTTTGTTCAAATGCTTCACAATACTACTTTCTCAAAGAGCAAGGCATTTAGCAAATGTTCTCAGCATTCACTGCCCTGGGAGCTGAAAGATCATCCACAGGTACCAGTGAGAAACTAGACCTTGAATTCCTCCTAATCACTAGCATAACTTGCTTTTTGCACTTTGCATCTCCTCTGCCATCAAGCTTCATGGGTAGTTTTCCGTGGATTAGAGAGCAGTAAAGGCTGTTCTTTAGAAGATTTCCAGCCATTTTCCTACCTTCTACACTTTCTGCCCAACTACAAACTCCTCCACTAAAGATGTCAACACCACTAACAGCACAGTCAGTTATCCTTCACTGGGTCAGCCATTCTCAGACAAAATAATGAAGACATGAGGGCAATTTCAGAAACTCTTCTTAACATGCAAAACTCGTGGGAGTTCCTGGCACTTTTTCAGCTTGCCCAGCAACACTGGTAAGTACAGCATGTTAGTAGAACAGCCTCTTAATAGCAGTAATTAAGCTCAAAAGATGTGCTGAGGTTCTCCTACACTTAAATGAAAATGCCATTTTTCTAAGAGAAAATAATACAGCAATAGCTTTTACTATCAGCATAAAATAGCAATTTCTGTGCAGCACAAAAAAAATTATACTGATTTTTCAGTCTGAGTCGTGCTTTTGTGTATTCAGCCAGGTGATAGCTCTCACGGCTCAGTCCTGGGAAAAGCACACCCTGACCTTTCTCTGCTCATAAAAGATGTTTGCAGTTTCTCATATTAAACAATACAGATCCATTTTTACCAGCACTACAGAAAGATTAGTGTTTCCAGGAGAAAACAGTCTGTAACGTTTGACTCATCTGCTTTTTCTTTAGTGTTGGAAAAAGCAGGAGAAGCCCCTTCTTACAATGCTTTTATGTTTTTCACGAAGTGAAGGACACTGACCTATAACATTGCGTCCATACTAGTGAAAGGCAGCTCTCTGTGCTGAGGGAACAGTGAAGAACAGCCTGGGATGAGGTACAGGGCACAGAGCCACTTCCTGAATGAGAGACAGCCAAGGGGGGGTAGCAGAAGGCACAGAAAAAACCAGCACAGTTGTGTGAATATTGTCCATGTTCCCGACACGTCATCCCTACTCTCCTTTAGAACAACTGACACCATGGTAAGTCCTCAAACCTACTGTTCTTAACTAACCATTGCTGCTCAAAGAATAATTCAAAAGCATTTCTTGTCATAAGAGCTGTAGATAATGGAGTTAAAAAATTCAAGTCACATGAAAGGACATCAACAGAAATACTTTTCTAGGGCAGCAGATTCATTAGGAGAAAGCATATGAAATGCCCAAATGCTTGGACTGCTTGGTCCAGTTTTGAGCCCCTTGGGAACTTCCAGAAAAATATGTTTAAACTCTTAGATGTTTCCTCTAAGAGTCAAGATTTGTTGTTTATGTGTGTAGGACACTGGCACCATGAATAGGGGAGTCTGGCTTTGCTGAAGTGTGAGTTCTGCAGATGGTGAGACAGTTAAAACTGCAGGACCCATCAGCACGAGATTGCTTTACTGTCACACTTCACAACCAGCCATCAAAAGCACACTTGAAGACTTGAAGGCACTTACCCAGACAAACCTCTGCACATAGTTCTATTTGCTTGATGCAGCAAGGCATGAACATGCAAAAAGATTTTAAAAAAAACACTTGGAGACATCTAGCAAAATGAGAATTCCATTTTACCCCTTTTTGCCTATTAGTGTCCTACCTCATCATGCCTGTTCTGGCAGTCACATTTCTTTCAACCTTTGATGTACCATGATGAGGTAAAAAGAAAAAATGACATAAGACATTCTTTTACATCTTGTTGGAGCAGACATAAAACAAATGTATTCCTCCCTTGAAGTATTACAAGAATATTTAGAATTCTTGTTCCAGATTTGCCATGAAGACAATGAAATACTCACTATAAATCTTGTGTGTGCAGTCGGTGAACTTTAGATTCTTGTAGTCACAAAAGTAAAGATTGTGACCAAGATCATAGTTGCACCGATCTGATAAAGATTTGGCTCTTAAGTGATGCACAGATGTACTTGCATATTGTGGGCAGAAAATTCCCAAGTCCACAGGTAAGAATAATTTTGTGAAATGCTAAAGATAACAAATAGCTAATGCCATATATACAGAATCTTTATGGGGAGGGAAAAAAAAAAAGAGGATTACGTAATAATTTAGTTATTCCAAGCGCAAATACAAGCTGGGTAGAGAATGCATTGAGAGTACCCCTGGACTTGGGGGTACTGGTGAAGGAGAGGCTGAACATGACCCAGCAATGAGCACTTGCAGCCCAGAAAACCAAACGTATCCTGGGCTGCATCCAAAGCAGTGTGGGCAGCAGGGCCAGGGAGGGGATTCTGCCCCTCTATTCCAGTTTCACAAGACCCCACCTGGAATGTTGTGCCAGCTCTGTGGCTCCCAATAGAAGACATGGACCTGTTGGAGACAGAGGAAGGCCAGGAAGATGGTCTGAGGACTGGAGTGGCTGTCTTATGAAGAGGGAGTTGGAGGTTAAGCCTGAGGAGATTCTGGCGAGATGTAGCAGCCTCCTGTACCTAAAGGGGGCCTACTAGTAAGCTGGAGAGGAATTTTGATAGGAGCCAGCAATGACAGGACAAGGGGGACAGGACAAGCTTCAGACTAAAAGAGTAGGTTTAGATTAAGAAATCAAGAAGAAATTGTTTCCTGTGAGGATGGTAAATCAGTGGAACAGGTTGCCCCGGGAAGATGGGGATGCCCCATCCCTGGAGGTGTTCAAGGTTGGATGGAGCTCTGAGCAACCTGGTCTGGTGGAAAGTGTTCCTGCCCACAGCAGGGGTATCAGAACTAGGTCATCTGTAAAGGTACCTTCCAAACCATTCCATGCTTCTATCATCTGGCAATATCAGTATGTCTTTTTCAATAGAGCAATGGAAGAAAATAAAAAACCAATAAAAAACCAACAGCCAAACCCCCCCGCCCCACAAAAAACCAAGGTTAGGAGCTTATACATGTTAATCCAGTTACCAAAATCTTGTCTTTATAATAAACCAAAGGTAAATTCTAAAGTCTGTAGTTCTTTTTCCTGAGATGGCTGCAACATAAGTTTGACCATGTGTTCTCAGAGACAGGATTTGGCTTGACCTACAAAAGTCTAAGTAATGGTATTATATGTTCATTAAAGCCGTATATAAAGAAAACAATAATCACGTTTCAGTCAAATAAAATTCACTTTCACTTTATTCAAGATTAAGGGTGGGGGTGGGGATGGAAACCAAGAGAGCCATGCCATGAAAGCCATGCAGCTGAACAAAAAAGAAGTGCAACAATTAGACTTAAAAATGTTTCAGCAATTTCTTAGAGGTAATTGTAACCCTTAGCATACTGAGAACCCAGATTACATTTCTCGAATGTATTAAGTTTACATAACAGTCATATAGAAGAGAAACTGTTCTTCAGCATTTCAGCAAAGGCCAAGATACACTTTTAAACACCACAGTGGGCAGAACAAAATGCCTACATCATAGTTTTTATAAGCATCCCCTTTTCTAGTTGCATATACACTTTCAATAAAAATTAACATACCTATTCAGCCTTCCTGTCGAAAAAAATACGCATATTGCAATAAGGAATGAGGCACAGCAGAGTAGATATCTCACACAACCTGCAGTAATCCAGAAAATTACACAATGGCACAAGTCTGAATACCTTTCTCTTCGCGCCAGGGTTATATATAAAGTTAAAGAAGACAACTGGTGTTTGCCAAGAAATGGCAAAATTCTTTCATGACTATATGGAGAAAGCTTTATTAAAAAAATAAAGTCAAAAGACACAAATTATGGACTAGAAAAGGGACTTAATAGAAAATAATTTTTTCATTACAAGTGGAAACCATGGGACGTGGAAGAGAGGTCCCACATTGACTTCTGAACATTTCAGACCCTGTCTTAAGGCTTTTAGTTAGCAAGAAGATCGAAGTATTTTATACTCTATAAGAAAAGTGCTGTTCTGGGGGAGTTGTTATGTTTTCCAAAACACGAGCTGCTTAACCACAAATATGCACATTTAAAATAAATCCTTCAACATTAAGGGTTAAATTGCTCAAATAATACTGAAGAGCCAGCTGAGATCTAAGAATCAGAGTTTGTTGGAAAAATAAATGTAAGAAATAACCAAAATAGAAGCTCTGTGAAGGGAAAACTTTTAGAATCAGGTAAATTGAAAAGATACACACAAATGGGAACATACGAAGTACACACAAGAGGTATTGTAGTGAAATTTGTGGCAGGTACTCTATAAATGCTGGGGATGAAGAGGAGACCACACACTTATCAAGAACATTATGAGGCTATTAAATGAACTATCATGCCTAAGACGGAAATGACAGACAAAAAATAAGTGACAGACAAAAATGGTACTCAGTGCACCTAAAACCACTACTTATCTAAGGCAAAGTATGGAAGTTTGGCATGATATAACCTGAGTTAATACTCTTGGTATGTACTTGGTGTACAAACAAGTGGAGTAACACCATCACTATATTATTTTGGAATCCCCTTATAATATTTTGATTCCATTTACAATTTAGGGGGAAAAAATTGCAAGATTACATGTATTTTATAACCCGCTAAATGGTCACTCAACACCAATAGCAAGACTTACAGTAAATTAAATATCTGCAACTATAGCTTACATGCTAATTGTTTTAGATTTTACACTAATGGAACGGTTTGGGTATTACAAGCATCATCGGCAAAGTTAGAATTCTATCCTGTAGCTATAAATATTCCAAAGTATTGTTTGGAAATAATATTTTGGCAGTAGGTACTTTCTATATGTACAAGGTACTTTGAAGACTTTGATATGGGAATTTATGGAAACCTTTATGTAACACTGCATTGTTTCATGTACTTTTTGTATCAACTACAGTGAACAGCCATTCAACAATACTGTGACTACTACACCTAAGAAATAAAAAGAATTGCAGACATTCAAGCTATAAAGTTCTGCTGTCTGGGTATGAAACAAAAATGTCTCACTGGGTAAGAAAAGTTAATAAAAGCTACTGTGACATATTATATTTATTATTTAATATAAATTTGACTTCATTAGTCACTTGCTTAGCACACAATATTGTATAATTCAAGGCATTTATTTTTGGTATGCAACAGTGCACTTATAACCCCATAAACTCCTTCTTGAGTTACAATACTGTTACTAACTTCTATTTAAAATAATAGGCTTTTATTAATATTTTTAGTGCAGAGTTAATTCTCCCCAATATGCATTTTTGTAAACTGTTAAATTTTCTGTAATTATTGATAGAGGTGCTGCAACATTTCCTTGAGTAGCATATAAAAAAGTTTACACTAAAAGTGATACTGTATTGAAAATTAATTGTGACCTGGTCCATTCATTTACAAAAAAACCTAGTATTGTCTACTAAGCAGCCACTCGTGATCATCTAAATTCAAATTCTCTGATCAGTAGCCTCCTTCTTATATTTTGAGTTGTAACACTAGTGATTAAGTTAACATTTCCTTTGACAAAGAAATCTGTACTTCAACACAGCCTCAAGTCACATTAAAACCAAGACGTACAGTAAGTATTGATTTTCAGAATCAAAACTGCAAGATTTGCTCTGAACAGTATCATAAGAATTACATCAGAGTTCAATTTCAGTATCAAAGGTTAAGACAAACTCACTTTATACTGCTTATATAAAAAATGAAATCTGGAATTCTTACATTAAAAAAACAAGCAAACCAAGACAAAACTTGGCAGAATTTTTCTTATCATTACATAATTTCTTTTAAGCTAACATCATCTAATTTTCTGATATAGACTTTTGTGACCATAATAAACAATTGGATAAACATTCCCTCCCTCCTGTTTTTGCTTTTGTTGCTGATATTCAAACAGTTCTGCTTGTGAAAGAGGGGTTAAAAGGTAGCTGGTTCAGTGTTCTTCATAACTTGGTGCTTTTCCATTCATTACAATTTTGGCTGATTCTCTCTTACTTCTTCCAGTTTAGACAGGATCCACTGTGTGAAGAACAAAAGACAAAATAAAAATCTGCCTACCACCTGGAACAAAACTAGGAGTAATTTACAAATATTTTCATTCTATTAAAATGTACTATTTTAATTCATGTTCTAGATTGTTCAGCTTTTCTCAGCACTACTGTTTAATCAATCTTTTGTCAGATTGCTGTAATTCCAAAAAATTATGTAAGGAAAAGTCTGGTGTTGGAATTGAGTATTTTTGAAATTCAGTACTGAGTAGATTACTACTGTTTCCATCTCTGTAATGGACATGTGGAAATACTGAATTTTAAATATACACAGTCGTTTCAGGTTAGGAATATTTCTGTTTCACTTTTAAAGTCAAATTTACCACAGTATAATTGTAATAGAATTTTGACTTTACCTTAGCATCCTCTGGACATCTAAAATTAATAATTTTTCCAAATTCTTTGGCATGGAAGACAGATTTAACTCGTTCCTAAAAAAACCAAAACCAAAACAATAATTCAAAATTGAAGTCAGTTAGTTCAGGCTTTAAGACTATGACGCTACTTACTATCAAGGCAGCTATAATGGTTCAAACAGCCATGTGTACCAAGAACAGTCATCTGAGTATGTTTGCATCACATGCACATACCCTGAGAAAGACCATTTTCTGTATGAAAGCACAGTAGAGTGAACGCTCCAGCAATAACAGATTTTTACCATGGAGTCCCTGGATAAGGGTCTATAAAAGTGTGTAGGAATGGAAGGCAGATAATGGAGTACATGTGGTAACAATATCCATTACTCCCCAGGGTTTTAATTTGTATTTCTTCTTCAAGTCATTATTTGAGTGGACATGCCACCAATCTTGACTTGCAAGTAGTGGACTTAGGTAGTGAAAACACCAACTTAGGCTTTAGAAAGAAAAACATTAGGAGTTATTTGCAAAATACAGTTTGCAACCACAGATTTCAATAAAGAGTGTACTGGAGACGTGAATGGATTCTGAAATGACTGCTGTGTAGGGGTAAAGATGGATATGTTATTCAGCATTGTCTGAAATGGCAGAAACGCTAACAATTATTTCATCCTGTAAAAGTTCACTTGCAGTCAGAAATCCAGTTTGGAGGATTCCAAACCGATATGGCTCTGCCTTTCATGCTCTCTGCAATAGAAACAAATAATCTGAGTGAAAAACTGAATGACGTTGTTCACTGTCAAGACTGTCCTGACAACAAATGTGGGTAATTACACACACTGTTTATTAAAAACAGAAACAAAATACTCACAGATAAATTTACTGAATAAACCTAAATTCAGTTAACAATTCAATAAGAATTTAAGATTTAAGAAAATGCCTCTGTAGATAGTCATTTGTGGTCATCTTTCTCCTTATGTAGTTGGCCAGCTTATCAGGGAAAGGAATTTTAAGGATTTTTTTTTTTAAGGAAAAATTGCAGCTAAGAGCAACATTCTTCAATTTGTATTGAGATGGAAAACTATTTGTCATTATGGTCATTTTTGAAGACATTAAAACCTTATTATATGCCCCAGAGAGCAAAATAAAAATATACTGCAATCTTCTGAGCCTTTTGTTGTATGACCATTTTCCAGGCTATGAATACACCACAAACTGGCGCATACCAACAAAGAAATCCTAGGGCTCAGGAATAATCTCCTCTGCAAAGACCAAGTCGCCATGCTGCTTAGAACAGTCAGACGCTAGATATCTGAGGAGTTCACCCATGCCAAATTTCAACTCCCTTCTCTGAGTCAATCTCAAACACAAAAGAGATCAAGAATTCAAAGGAGAGCGAGCAGAAATTCCAAGTTCAATTTTATAAACAGTAACACAAAAAGGCAACAAAACATGGTAAAAGTAATGTACCTTGGCTTCAATGCGCAATCTTCGACCATCAACGATGAATGGTTCTTTGGTAAATTCATCGTAAGTGTATTGCCATTCACATGTCAGCTGTCCAAATGCCCCTTTTGTCACAAATAACACACCACTAGGCACCAGACAATAAAAGTAGTTTTAAAAATTAATGTAAAAATACTTAAAAGTTATCACATTACCCTTGCACTAGCACATTCATTCATGGTTGCAAAATACATCTCATTTCATGATCTCTAAATATAGAGCACACTTTCCAAAAGAGTGAATTTTGGAACTCCCTCTAACATTTAAAATACTGTTTCAAAGCAAAACTGTAACAGTACTTCAAGCTGTATTTGAAACGGATGCCTCACGTAGCACTGCTAGACATTGACTGTTTCTGTATTACCCTTTTTTCCTTCAATATACCATTGAAAGTGAAGCCCACAGCTCAGTTGATTTTAGCCTAACCCAATTAATAAAATCCTTCTCAGCTAAAGAAATCTTAAAACCAATATTCATTTCCCCTTCTTAAATAGGAGAGAAATAGCACTGAACACTCTTCTATTGAAAAATGACACTGTTAAAGATTATTAACCACACTTTACGCATGCCTCCCCCATTATTTTATCTAAATATACGGTGACAGCGCAGTTACTGATTAGCAATTACCAAGGCATTCACATTTTGATGATTGTTTTAAGTACATATTATTCAGAATCAAAACTGTTTACCTTTTTGTTACCATTAACAGATCTGTACTGTTGACCATAGCATGGGCAATATATCTGAGTTTTGCAAATCTTCCGTTTTCAATTTTCTAAAAGAGATAAAAGTTTTATAGCTTTCAATATGCTAGCAAATTAATTTACTAATTTTGTGCTTAAAATGTATTTATGCTCCAAAAGTATAAGTTATAACAAAGCACAAAACACATACTTTTAAATAAAAGGCTACTTTCCTAAAGTCAGAATATAACCAACATCTGTAACATCTAATGTCCGTAACTACTTGGTTGCTGTTAACAGAGCTACGCAAATAAAATTCAATCCTAACCAAAACTGTCAAGGAACAATACACTTTCTTAAAACATTTCAGGACTCAGTTTTCTAGATACTTTTGGTACACACTGGACTTCTGCTAACTAATAGAGTCTGAGACAACAAATAGAATAAAGATTCCTAATTTACGTCATTGCCTCCAAAACATTGACTAACTCTGAGACTAAAGCTATACCTAACTGTGTATAAGCACAGTGGGACTTACAATAGTGCCCTTGAGGTAATACTTAGCATTTCTCCATATTCTTTTGCTTCCCCATGAACTTAACCATTTCCAACAGTTAATGTGAATACTGTAGCAGAATACACTTCATAAGCAATATATTTTAAACATTGATGACAGCAGATTAATAATTTTTAAAAAACAGAAGCCCTCTACCTCTCACATGACTTGGCAGACATTAGATTTCTGATTTTCTTAGCTTTGAGTGATTAAACTAGTGGTCAAATTAATATTGCTGCAACTTGGTTGGGAATATCAACATGAGTGCTTGCATGCTTCTCAGCTGTTACAACTTGGAAGCAAAACCAGATTAGAATAAACCAGTATGATTCAATAAAGTTTTAACTACAAACATACAGCTTCAGATATGTATGCCAAGATTAAAAAAAAATCTAGACTAGTTCTTAAAACAGTTTAAAAAGCAAAGCCATTTAATATGTGTTCCTCAACACAGTAAAATGATGAAGACATTCAATTAGTGTACCTTACAACTTCAGATATGACTGCATGGATAATTCCACTTGCCCAAACACACTTCTTTAAAATTATGTTTCCCCAAAGATACTGATTTTTTTGTGACTAATATGCATGAATATTTGAGAAGCAGGTTACACAAAAGAAAGCTTTCCAGAAAGCTCTTAGAAAGTTGAAATTATTTCTCTTTCCCCAACTCAGGCTACAAAATCACAGCTATTGATCATGTGACTACTTACATAAGTCACTGCTTGCATTTATTTCTGCAAGATCTAGTGTCATTAGCAGGACGAATTCAGCAAGAAGAATGGCATAAGAAATGAGGAACTAAGGGCTTGGAAAATAAGGTGGGGTTTTTTTAGTTTTTGGAAACTTCTCATTCAAACTTTATCGAGGCATTGCTATGCCTCTGAACTGTGTCTCTCCCTGCCTCCTGTATTAAATAGAAGTTTGCACCTAAACAAGTAAATAACTAAAAAAAAAATCTCTACAAGGTAGCTTCTACAACATTCCAGTACATAACACACCAGATAGTTAGAAGACAAAGGAGGATGTATGGACAGACAGTATGGATAGGATACCTGACCCACAGTCAGGCTACTGGTCTAGGTCTATGCCCTGACAGATTTTTGTTAGTGGCCTATCAAGAGAGACAGGGAAATGGAAGAGAAGACTGACAAGAACCTAAATAAATATCACGTGTGGAAAGAGCAAGGGTGGTTCAGAAGAGGTGAAAAATACATAACTGCACTTAACTGTGCGACACTGTGTCAATGACAGGGATTTATCTTACTGACCAAACCTATAAATATCGCACAGAATGACCTCTATCTCTGTTCTACTAGAAGTATAGGGCAAAAGCATTTAGCATTCAGCCTTATTAGGATGGAGAGGATTTCCCATGTTGAAGAAGGTAACTTTCTTATGCTTCGCATGACACTGAAGTAAGGCTCTCAATCCAAATACTAATCCCCCTTAAGTGGGTCTTAGGAGAGGGGTGTTACCTCCTTCTGTCTTCTCATTAGCTTGCTAGTTAATTTTCATGCCCCCCTGCTGTAACTTACTCAGCTTACTAAGGTAACAAATGGGGAATTGTGAAAATTATCATGGAAATGTAGCAGTTAACTATCACAAAAGTGACAATCCTAAACAAAAGCTATTTGAATGTCTACCAAATTCCACAAAAAGCATTTCTTTCTACTACTTTCTACTAAGATTCCCAAATATGTGATTTGTGGTGCACAAAAAACATTGTTGGCATGTCACATGCACTAGATATAACTAGTCCTCATTGTTAGCTATGAGTCAACAGTAATATTCAAGTTATCTGTGTTTATTATTTTGTAGACAACAGAAGCTAATTGGCAAATAAAGCACAAGAAAATGCTGCACAGGCTATTTTCAAAGGGAACACTTCTACCTAAGTCAATGTTGAGCAGTAACTACTTCTAAATTCTCTGCCATTGGATTTTTCTACCCTTCATTTATAATCTTTATCCTTTTTTGCATTAGATTTATACCTATTCATTAGGAAACACATCACAGAGGGATACTCCTAACAATTCTTGTAACAAGCTCACTACTGCATTCTGCTACCAAAGTGCCTAATACAACTCACACATAAAAGGATATATAATTGATCACTCAATAAAGATGCATAAATAGTTTTTAAAAATTTTATGGTATGTAGCTATTGTTTGGACAAAGACAGCAACTTGGACCATGTTTTGGTGATGCAGAACTATGAAAGGTAACATAGATCAGTAATTCATTGTTCAGTATTTGTTTCAACACTGCAAAAAACACATACCCATTTTTTTAAACAATGTCTGTATTTCAAATTAAAAACATTTTAATAACCTGATTAAGTATATGCAAATCTAATTAAAAAAAGACATTCCAGCAGCTGTAAAGCATGAATAACACAAGAAGAGATCACCTCCTTTGCAAATTCTTACCTGTAGTACAACTGATTAGATGTCACTGCAATAATCTAACAGTAAATGTGATCATTTATGCACAGATAAGCATAATATGCTCAATGTCTTAAAAGTGGCATCTCTGCACTTGGAGAGATTCCTTATCACATCATACACTCTCTATGTAATGAGAAGCAAGCAGAGAGGCTGTTGATAAAGTTAGAAATGAAACAGAGCAAGGTATTAAATAGTGGAGACAAAATTTAAAATCTATGATGCTTCTGGTAATAGTTCTAAAAAATACTAGTAATATGTATGATACTTAAGTCACAATGTTCGATATCCTTCTTGAACTCATCTCAACTGAAGCAGTATGTAAAAAAAAATACTGCAAAGGCTGTTACTGCATAAAAAGTGGTTATAAATCTGCTGTTCTCTCTTGACGTTCAGATTAACTTTCATCTGGATTACTAGTCTATTTTCTTATGAATCAGTTACTATCCAAATATGTGAGTTCTGAAGGCAATCAAGTTGTTGCTAGAAACTCCAACCCTGAATGGACCTTTCAATTCAAATTGTAAGGTAACTTCTTCAAAGCCATAGACTTGGTAATTTCAGCAGGCTAACTGGGTATAATTATGTATCCAGTCCTTCCCAGAGAAACATCTAACAGTTATAAGCATTTCTGCAGTGACTTGTTAAATGCAGCTTGAATGAGTGTGGAAAAAAAAGGGGGAAAGCTGTTAAAGTAACATGTAAAACATTCTCTTTTCGACATTCAAAATTCTCTCCTCATCATTAATAAATAAGAACCAGCAATAATCCTTTATGACCTACTTTTTCATTTCAGTTATCCTAATGTGCAATGTCATACAAAACGTGAAGGAATGTGCATGATGTGTTAGTGTCTGAATTCAGGATTCCATTTTGCCATGCTGAACAGTAACTCTGAAACCAACACGGTTTTATTAAAATCAACAGAAATTTGTGGTCATAGTTAACATTAAAATCTAAGGCCACAATATGCAAGAAAATAAAAATTCAGACAGCAGCTTTCTTTCAGAACCCATTTCTACTTCACAGTAGAAATACAATTTGCCCATGCTGACTGACAAAATTGTCTTGATCAATTTTTTATCTGAATACACAGGAGAATTTGTTTGAGCAGGTGAAATGGAGAAACTATACTGATACACACTTTCATCATGATGACCCTATCTAGATGTTCTGTTTTCTGCCAAAACAACCAAAACGCTTGGCTTCATAGCACTTACAGCATGATAACTTCATCAGCAGGGAAATAGAAGAATATTGCCTTTATGCTTCAATCACGATCAAGTTAAAATGAAACTGAGTCATGCAAGCTTCCATGTTCCTCTGGAACAATAAGTGTTAGCTGGTTTCAGGCAGCTTCCCATAAATATCTTCTATTTGGGATTAGGCAATGGCTATGCAATAGTATCCAAATACTGCACATTTAAGTGGTAAGATCCTGGTTTTTCCTTTAACCTAGACAGAGAAAGCTTTCTGAAGGAGGACAGATCATGACATCTGCGACTCAGTAAAGGGAGCACCAAACTAGATGGCATGCATGAATATCCGGTAAGAGTCAGGACAATATCAAATAAAAATGAATTTATTTTTATTTCATAAAAAATATAATTTTATTAAGTGAAACCTCAGTTTTAGGGTACTATAGGATATGGATGTTTATGTTTTGATTTGAACCCAAGTTCAAGAGCAGTGAGGGAAAGAGAGAAAGGATTAGCATGACATACTTTTCCGACTGCTCAGATGTTCCTCCTGGCAGACCAAAGTGTGAATGCCAAGGAACAAGAGCCTGTTCAAATCACTTCAAGATTCTACCTGGTCTGAAGCTCATGACCAAAAAGAATCACTAAACCAAAAGCTAAATACCTCCAATATAACAGGAGGTATTGAAGCACAGCTTTGAAGAACTGTCTTCTCTAAAGCTTACATCACTGCAACGTAATTGTGCAGCAACCGTATACAAGACAGTAAGAGCATCCTCACAAAATCACACACTATAAAAGCACATTAAAAATAATAATAAAAAATATTTTGCACGTGTTTTGGTTTTGGGTAGACACTGACACAGAGAACCACTGAGTGCATGGCACAACTGCTAATGACGTAGCTTCAAAAGCACAAAACCAGTCTTTCAGCTTTATTCCCTGGCAGGGCCAAGACCTCACATATCTGTTGCTTCTGGAAATTACTAGTAACAACACACATTTAAATGGTCTATTAAATGATCCCAGAAACTGTGTAAAGTATTCCCTGGCACTGGTTGAAGTCTACAAAACATCTTGAGAAAACAGACCACCAGAGAACCCTGAACAAAAGGGATGTACTGCATAACATCAAAGATAAAAGTTATTTATCTCAGCAAGGAGGAAGCTGTACAAGTCACTAAAAGAATAAACCCAAACACCTTGGAAAAGCTGAATTGTCAACTTGTCAATAGCAGAAAGTTTAGCAATCTGAGACAAAATAAGGGCACCTAGACCTGGAATTTTCAGAGACAGTACTGGACTTCAAACTCAATTCAGCAGTTAAAAAGGGATAGGTGGGGAAAATTATGCAGCCAAAACTTAAAAATTATGTAGCCAAAAATTAAAAATTAAAGAAAAAAAATTTGAAAATATGTTTTCTATTTTTTGCTACCTTACTTTGAATACCTAAAGAAAATAATCTCCAAATCTTTTAGGTTTTTTGTTTTAGTTTTGGGTTGGGGTTTTTTTTCAATCCTGAAAGAACATCAGTTTCTGCTATTACTGTTCACAGCTTTTTATTCCATGACCTGAAGAGAAATTAAATACTAATATCCCAAATGGTACTACTTTTTGTTATCCCAAATCGCCAGGTCCAGTTTATTCAGTTTATTTCTTTTTCCAATCTATATTCAGAGAAGCCTAGACTAAAGAGCGAAACAACTAATATACTTGTAAAAAATTACCATCTTTTTTTATTAAGAGAAAAACTTCAAAAACAGAAAAATAGAATTATACTCCACCAAAGAAACAAAATACTCTAGGGCATATAATCATATTGGCCAACTCCTCTAGCAAATTTTTTAAGTTATATTGGGATTTTTTTTTTTTTTTAGTTAGCATTCTACAACCTTTTAATCCAGTGAGTAAAGAAAGAGCTCTTTCCAGTTATACTGGAGTGTAACTTGAATTAGGAATATGAGACCCAGAAGTACTACCATTCATGTTTAATTTGCCTCCATGGTCTGCATAAACTTGTAGTATTTTAAGTTAAAAAATTTAAAAGTTAGGTCAATTTTTGGTCAAAAAATGATGACATTTCTAAAGCTATTTTAGAATGAGGAAGAAATGAATTTTTTCATAAAATTGCCATGCACTTTCTAGTAAGACTGGTCATTACAGAAGAAAAACAACTTTTCAGGATAAAAAAGGAAATTGCACTAAAACAGCACAAAGGAAAAGAATAACGTTAGGCAACATTATATCAGATTTTCAAAACCCAGTAAAATTAATAAAATGTCACAGTAACCGTTCCCTAATGTTACACGTAACAATTTCCTCAACTTTTTGACATGATGTGTCTTTTTTCGGAACTGAAGATCAAAATTATTTCCTATGCTCTTCAAAGAAATATGGGAGATCCATTTGTACCTGAAACATTCAAAATCCTTCCCACACTGTTTCAGGCAGTAACACACTGCAGTACAGCCTTTCATCTATTTCTGCAAGGCATCCTTTTGAGGTGACAGCATGACAAAACAAATACCAACACATGACCTGTAGCAATCATAAGCAACAGGAATTTCAGCTAAAATCATCTCTCAAATTTAGTCTCTCCCCTCTTTTATCTGTCAGATGAAACACAAAGGGCAATTGCCCAAAGATCAGCCTATACAGCTGTTTTTGGATGCACAGTGCCAGAATAAGTAATCTTAATGCATTTTAATGGTTCTTCCCTCAGAATTTTGATAACTGGAAGTCAACAGACAATGAAAGACGTAACATTACCTTGCTAAATATGCAAACATTTCACAAGTTCTTATTGCTTTAGAGTAATTCTAACTGTTCAGACGTTGGCAGAAGAATTAATTCTCATTGTAATACTTACTGGTACAGAATTATATATTACAAGATATTTTTAAAGTGCAACGCAAAAATCTAAATTTAGTAACAAACCACAAAAAAGAATGAGAAAACTCTGCAAGCATTCCAGTGAATACAGAATAAATATTTTTTAAAGAAACCAGTAACTTGTAAAGGTATTTGGTAGAATTTATAATACCAAGTTGCAGTGGACCAGTGCTGACACTTGCCCCTCACCCCCCATGTCTAGGTAAATAAAAAACTAAATACTTCTGAATATTACATGTTTTACTACACAGCGCCTTGAAAAACTACTACTATTTTTTCACATCTGTCTGTGGTTTTTGCATGGAGTTTATTTCTGGGGCAGATTTTTTACTTTTTTTGTTGGAATGAAAACAAAAATACTGACTTGCAAAACAAAAATTTATAGTCAGAATAAAAAACCAAATAAACTGTTACTTCACATGTTTAAGGATACCCAAAGATACATAAAATAAATACTTACAAATTATGGTAAAACAATGGTAAATGAAAAATTAAAAGATCATGTTAAATGTTTCTTGTAAAATGTATGTATTTTATCTTTTAAATATCTTCATAAGTAATCTAGTGTTCTTACACTACCTAGTTCCAGGAAACATGAGAAACAATGTTGGAACAGAACAGATGAATCCATTTTAGATATACTTTAGACATGTTTATTGTCAAGAAGAAAAGCAGACAAAATACTTTTGAAATAGTAATTGAATAAAACAGTCAAACAGCATTTTAACACCAATAATGACTGTACAACTCAGTAAAGTTTTACTAAACACATTTAAAGCAATTGTAAATAAACCCTGTTAAACACTTACATAAATGCAAAAACATTAAACACAGCTGATAAAAATACATCTGGAAATAAACTCTTAAGTCACAGTATTACTTATTTCTTCATATTTTTCAATATTATTTTACCTAATGTCCAGTTTTCTCTGTAAGACCATTTTTATTATATTATTTGCTTCTTTGCCTAGCACTCATCATCATACACTTTATTATCCCCACTTTTTTTTTCACAGTTTAAAAAGTAAGAATTTAGTATCACAAAATCCCGGTTTCTCAGAGGGAATTATAGCAGCAACATTTAAAACTTAAAGGTCAAAAGAATGTGACAAAGGCCATGTATATCTGTCTGTTACAATTCACATTATCCTAACTGTCATCATCATCATCACTACTACTGTGAGCCACAGTCCACTCTTTGTAGGCCTGTCTTTTCTGAAAGCATGGTAAGGGAAGAAGAAAGCAGAAGTATTAGTTTAAAAGTACTAGTTTGCCTGGTAAGTTTGTTAATTAAAGCAAAATAAAACCACAGAAAACAAAGAAATTCTGATGTAACATCTTAGTTTCGGGCGAAGTATGAGCACACAACATAACTTATATCCTATACCTTTGGTCAGCATATGCAATATCTACATCACCAAAAAGTTTATGCCAACTTAACCCTGTAATCTGTTGAAAAGCTACAATACAGTGACTGCAGTGGGATCAGTCACCAGACCTGTACGCAAAAATGGGAGAATAATATTTTTACCCATAAGAAAATATTATTCTGTTTAAACTGTTTCTAATAGTGGACATGCAACATATTGACTCATGCAAAACAAAGTAACAGCTCTAGAACCACAAACATTAGGAAGCAAAAACCTTAAGGGTTAAATTTAGATACCAAATATCCTATACCAGAATTTAATGTCTGGGGGGAAAAAAATCTCTATTTTCTGATTTCACTGTCTACAGGGAGAACTGTCTACTCTGCTTGGAGCTTTGAAAACATTTCTTTAAGAGCAGTTCTGCCTTAGAATCATCAGTAATAAAAACTAATATTAAGCTAACAATTTTTCAATTTTAGCTACTTCCAAACAGTGGCTCCCATCACAAAATATCAAAGGCATTACACAAGGCCACACCTCAGTGTTTTAAGTTGGATAATGGAAGGCAGTGGTACTGTACTCAACCATACAACACAGAAGATAGAGTAACATGTTACGTGGCAGAATTTTGTAAATGTTTCTCAGAAAAAACCCCGAAATATAAAAATGTACAAATTTGAGAAGCAAAAGCAATATATAGTCAGCTCATTTGAGCTGACTCTGCTGTTTGCTAGCAGTTGTTTTAGCAATATACTTTAAAACAGAAAAGGGGGTGTTTTTAAATTTATTATCGTATGAAAAAGAGGATAAAGATTAGTAAGAAATTTATGCCATTCATCAGTAGTAGCTTCTAACTATCCTCTAGTTAAGGCAATACTGCTTTATAACACCAGTTATAAATTGGAATGCACAGGTTAAAGCCATCTCATTACAAAAAAGGCACAGGTATACCATTTATTATCAAAGAACTTCCACAGTCCACTGAACTACATCTCCAGTGAATGGTACAGTGAACATAGCTAAGGTGCCCCCAACAGGTCAATCCTCTTCTACCAGAAAATGAAAGACAAACTAATGAAATGCAGGAGAAACAGAAATAACAAGAGTGGAACTCAACGTGGAACAAATAGCTGTGGCAATAATCAAAATAAGTCATAAAATGCTCTCCAAAGGCTACTTCATTCTTATCTGCTTCTCCGGAAAGGTTATTCCTGTATGACATTTTCATGGCACACTGTGAATCCTTCCACATGTATTTTTAAAATTCTGTTTAATTCATGCAATCACTAATTACTACTTCATCTGTTATGGTTGAACATTTCTAGAAAGAAGTTTTATTTCTAACAGAGGAAAAAAACAGAAACTCAGTAAGCTGTGTGCGTCACAACTGAAATTATTTCCCTTTCTGAGGGGTATTTTTTGAGTCAAATTTGCTTAAATGGCAGATGAATCATTAAAGAATAAGTGCTGTTCAGCAAACACTTCCTGCAAACAGTACTCCACTTCAGAACTGTTTATGTTCTTTCAATGGCTTTAGAATGACATAAATACAACTATTCCTAAGAGTCTTTAAAATGCCATTTTACATAAAATAGAGACTTAAAAGTCACCACTTAAACTATGCGTTATAAAATTACTGAAAAAGCTGTATATATTTGTCAACACCTTTAACACAAAAAAATAAAGGCATAAAAATTTCATTTCCACATATAAACTTTTTCTTCTTCCAAAATGCCCTGTGTCTCATGTGAATTTTTATAGACATACTGATGTACTTCATGGTGTCTTCCTCAAACAATGTATCACAGCAGCCAAATCCCCAGTGTGGTCATATGCCTAAGAAACTAAATGAAACTTCTTGACTACTAAGTTACTAAGAGGTGAATTGGAATTTAACAAGTGGGAAGTTCTAAAGTACTTATTTCTATGTAAGATGAGTTTAAATGTATGTCAAATAATCTTTCATTTTCTTCACCTGTAACATTTGACTTCCAGTTCCATCTCTTAATCTGTAAGGTCTAATAACTCCATCTTCACCAAAGAAGCGAGGTGGGCGCAAGCTTATCACATCTTCTGATGAATCTGCAACTCTGAAAAAGCAGAAAATTTATGATGCATAACTATCTCTACTCAACTGTAATATTTAGCTAAGGCACTAAATTATTTTGTATACAAATTAAATTCAAGTACGACAACTGCAGTTATATGCAAAAGTGTGTATGCACTTTTGCATAGGAACAGACATTATATGAAATAGTAATTAGCTCAGAAATCTATTTTAGAGAACCACTATCAGAAAATTAGAGGGCAAAGTGCAGCACACACCTGCAAATACTTAATTGGTGTCTAACTACTGCACGTCAGAACTACAAAATTAAAGACAACTGTACCATACAAAACTCTCACACTGATATTTTTCTTGCATTTCTCTGCTAAGGAGCATAAACAAGAAAGCTTTAAAAGACACTGGCATTCTTATGGTAGCAGAAGCGATCCAACTCGCTAAGAAGAGGGCCACTGAACAACTGTATTCAAAGTTACTCTTCAAAACACTGTCTCCTGCTTCTTTGCACATACCCATGTGAGAAAATCTTCAGCAATGAATCTATTAGAGACTATCACAGTATTTAAATGTAGTCTTAACACAGTTCTCAGATTGGCAAAATCTGGGATTCTTGGAACTCATACAGTAGTAACAATGCATAAAGTAACTTTTGATTCATCTGGGAAGTCCTTTTTTCCCTGCTTATTTGGGGTAGTTAAAAATCATCAGTTGAAGGAAGTCAGATCGCTGAGATTTTTAAACTAGTTTTTTCAGTAATGCTAGAAATACCTGAGATTTGTGTCTGTGTTTTTTAAATGCTATCAACTGTGTATTTATTTTCAAAGCCTCCTATTTATTAGGTAAATAATACATAAGTGACACAAAGACTTATAAGGTGTAAGGTAAATAATAATAAGGTATAAGGTATACAGGTAAAGAATACAGAAATGACAAAAAAGACAATATCTTACAAGTACTACTATTGCCTGTTTCATACCATATGGTATTCTGTCCACTTACTTTACTTACTTTTTTATTCCCTGAAATGTGCTGCTTGCCATATCTATGATTCCACCAGTGGGCCTAGCTACTGCTCCCACTAAGCCTTTTCCAACACCTTTGAAAAAACCAGCTGCTCCTTCTTCCTGAGCTCCTAAAAGCAGTAAAAGCAGTAAATCATTATAAAACACAGAGCTTTGCTTAAAATCTTAGCAAATTTTATTATCATTTAATTACAAATCTTATTTGATATACAACTACGAAGTCTCCATGTAAAGTTCATGTTAAAAGCATTTAAACTGTATGTCAGCAGGAATATAGATAAAGACTTTTATAACTCTGATTTACAATGTCTCATCAAATGCCAAGAATTAACCATCACATGAACAGTTAATGCATCAAGACCCAAACTTACCTCTTATTGGTTTTGTAACTATTCCTGTTATGCCACTGACAAAACCCTACCAAGATAAACAAAACAGACATTACAGATATGCTTCCAGATACTATTTTTCATTTTTAATGTTTTTCTTTCTATTTCATTGGTGAATAGCCTGAAAGTACATGTATTGGAACTATTCTAGAATACACTACAAGATAACAGAATTAGAGAAACCTGCTTCACAGTTCCTACCTTCTTTTCTACCCTCTTGTATTTTTTCTTTAATACTATCACTAGTTGTAGCTATATATCTATAAAACCAGAATTAAACAAGTAACAAAAAACTAACTAAAAAAATTGAAAATTAAAAACCCTCTGATGACTACAACAAGTGCCTGTTACTCTTGACTGTGTAAAATTAATTAATTTTTGTTTTCCTCCTTACAGAAACTAGTCCTTTTCCACCACGAGTGATACCCTCTCTCAGACCAGTGGGTTGTTTATTCATGGCTTCTCTCCTTTTTTGCTGGTAATCCTCATCCATAGTTATTGCAGCTACTCCTTTTGCCATAGCACCTGTGATTCTCGAGGCAGCTCCTGCCAATCCACCTATTGAAATATAAAGCAAATTGAAATTCCAATGCAATTTACAAATACTCACTTCTGTTTTTCACTATTAAGCCAACTACCATCACAATGCTGAAACTTACCAACAGCTCCCCCTACCAGTGCTTTAAGTCCTAGTGCCATTCCTTCTATAAATTCCTCAGGTCCCTGGATGGCTCCCTATGAGAAAAAAAGGACACCTTTATCATGAGCTTTGAATAGTATGCATTATATATTTTTACATCTTACATTTTTATTGGGATTTACATGTAACAAAGAGAACAGGACGACACAGAATGATAAAGTGTGAAAGCACCCACAAAATCTCCTGTGACAGAAAGAAAGACTATTTTAGAATACTAATTAATTCTCTGAAGCTGCTTATTTTAAGGAGAATGCAAAAGTGCTAAGATTTATTTCAAAACAAGAGTTGTAAAGATAGGCCTTTTGTCAGTTAAGTTATATAGACTTCTCTGTCCTTTTTATCTCCCTTGAGATTTCCAGGCATTTTCACTTGAAATTTTCAATTGTAAATCTAAATTTAAACCAAAATTTATCAATATAGATTTTCAATACAATCCGTATCTATCTACTTGTGCTACATTTCATAAAGACCAGCAGAGAATTTTACCTGGTAAGGTTCATAGAAGAAAGCTTCTACTCCTTCAGACAAGCCTCTTATGAATCCAAATGGATTACCCAACACATCAAGGCCAAGAATAAGAACGTACATCTGTTTAATAGCCTAAAATAAAATTATTAGTGAAAATATTTCCTAAATTACACTAAAACAAAGGCAAACAGTGTAGTATCTCAGATTAAAACATGTGAAACAAACATGAGTTTAATATAACACCTTAAAATTGTTTGGAAAAGTAGAAGTAGTTGTACTAAGATGATGAGAAAACCAGTGAGTAAACCATATTAAGTCAGCCAAGAAACAATAGTACTTAAAAGCAGTTCAGTAATAAATGTCATTAAAGTTACTGAGTATTTACAAAACAAACACATTACCTACATTTCTCTCATACTACAGGACAAACTTTGGTCTGTTTGCATATGCTGAGAAAATTTTGTTGATTGTCACTGCAAAATGTTGTAACCACATCTATGTGAAGTGCAATTTCATACAATAAAAAATACATCTCCTAAATATCAAAATCTTCCTCTGGGAAAAGTCAGGCCCAGGGAAAAAGAGATAACTCATTCTCCAATTAAAACCCTGGATAGGTTTTTTTCTCCTGTAAAATGTCCAAAGAATCCGTTATTATTAATGATGGATGGATAGAAGAGGGCAAGTTCTTTTACGAAAAAGTATTTGTGTTGGATTCTCTCCACTGGATGACAGGACTTTTAAAACTACAAAAAAGCCAAGAAGGAACCATAATTCACACAGTATTAATGTCCAAGAAAACGCATTACTACTGCTTTGTGCTTGCTTCCCATTTCTAATCAGCAAGCTTTTTTGTCATCCATGCCACTTCGCAAGACAACAAAATTCAATTAATGAGTAATTGGTTTTTATGTGTTTATTTAACCTTTGTACATAGACACTAGGATTAAAGTAATTTTATTTAGTTTCATAGAATCAAAGTGCACAGTAGCACTTTCAAAATATAAATTTATTGGAATATTGACTTTTGCTTACCTGTTTTGAATAATGCCTAACAACTGACGATTGGAGCTGCTGTGTAGTACAGAAATGATACCTGAGCTCAAAGAATGCCAACCTAAAAAAGAGAAATCAGAAGTAAATCCTTACTATTCTGAGAAAAATAAAACCTCACATATGTAATATTGCCATAATCTTTGCAAGTGATTTTTACATTCTTATTTTTAACCTACTTAAAGACAATATCTTGTACATCTGTAAGGGTGGCCCCTATACTCTTCAGAAGGAGATTCAAGGACTGAAGTGGTATCAATTCATTCTTTCTTTCTTCTTTGTTACTATCTTCTCCACCCGCACTAAGTGAAAAGCTTAAGTGTAACTGAAGGATAAAAATAAGATTTGGAAATAACATAGTTAGTTATTGGAAGTATTATATTTCTGTATTTATAATCTTTTAGGTTATTTAAAAATTGAGTTAAGACATTTCTAGTCTGACTGAAACCAGTCTGACTTTGTAACAGAGTACACATATACACCACAGAGGCCAAAAACCCCCGCTGACATTTAAAGCCGAAGTGAACAGTTTAAACTACCTTTAATAAACAAGAACTTGAAACTGCTTACTTATGTTTTCAGAGGAGGTCTCCTGATTCTTTCAGCTATAATTTAGGTTATTAGCTCATTATTAAAACATTTTGTTTCTCTAAGTAATACCCAAAATCAAAGCAGACAGAAAATGGTAACACAGCATAGTGTCCAAGCAAGAATGTAACATAAAAGGCCGGAAATAAATAATTACTAATACAAGTTTTGCAGGTGCTAAATAACTACAATGGAATATGCATACAGGAAAAATCCCACCTGTGCACACATGAAACAAACAAAGCATTTGTTTCACAGAAATTAGGGTCACAGTATCAAAACAAAACAACATTCAGGAAAATTGTTCAAAAGGCTCTATTTTGGCATAAAATGGCACAAATCTATGCAGCAGTTTTCAAAATCATATTTAGAGAAGTTATGCCAGTTTCTGAATTTCTGAAGGCAATATCACACACCATTCATTATGTTATAACAGAGTTTAACTATAGCTCATTTCAGTGATACATAGCTCACCTTGCAGAATCATGGTCTCTCAATTCATAACCATTAAAGATTAATCTTTTACAAAAACCTCAAGCCCATTTATTCCATCCTATTTCCTCCATGCAATTTTTCTTGTCAAATATAATTTCTAACATCTCACAAGATACTGCAAAGAGGTGAAACTGAAATCATCCTTTGATCTCCTTCCCACGGGATGGAGGGGAGATTCTCTTAAGAACTGTTACAGAGCCTATAAAGTTCTACCACAGCTGTAACAATGTCAGCTACATATTAATCTTCTACCCCAGCTATATATGTTTTTCAGAAATTACTTCATTCTTTTATCCACAACACACTGTTTGCACACATACCAGAGCATTTTGCAAGGAACTCTTAAATAATAAAAAGAAAGTAAACTTTTATAGTAAACTATTATGAAAGTTTCTAAACTTCTATAACAAAGAAAGTCATAGGAATGCAACCGTAAATTACCAGTAACAACGAAAGTACTTTCCTGGTGCTTTTTTTTTAATCAACTGTTTCAATCTTTCTTTATTTTCAGTGCCTACTACTCTGCACAAGACAAAAAATTTTCAGAGAGAAAACTCCATGTATAATATGAAAAAGGAATACCTTAATTGGAGAGATATGGAAGTATTCATACAAGCTGATTTGTGACGTATCCATTGATGACACACTCATCAGTTCTTCTTGAAGGGATTCAACATCCTTTTTGAAAAGTTGTAGCTGTAAATGTATTTCAAAACAATATTACTTCAAAATTTAGAGTATATAAAACTACTGCTCATTTGTCACTGGTAGAATACATTGACTAATACTGATTATGCTCTCCTATGTATAAACTGATTCCATATACCACAAACTTTAAAGCCTACTTTGCATAGCATGCAAGATGAGCATAAAGGAAAGAGTCTGTCTCGGCAACAGTAGTTAAGAACCTCATAGCTTCATATTATTCCCAGATATACAGCAATTAACCATGTTTATGGACACAGAAATTTTTTTTTCATTACAAGTTGAACAATTATAGATTTAAAATCTATTTATCTTAAAACAACAGAACGTTTCTACCTCTTGGTCACTAAGCACATCAGTCTGTGAAAAGAATTCAGAAAGTGCATACAGGAAGCCAAGATCTAATCTGAGATCCATCTCTTGAATCAGGACCTTAAAATACCTACACAAAAAGCCAAAAAATAATTATTAAGATGGTCTATAAAGACATGTAATACTTAAAACTTAGTCTGGGGTATTTAGACAACTTACATATTACTTCAGGTATAGGTTTTGGTGCGTTTTTTGTTTGTTTGGGGGGTTTCGTGGCTTTTGGGTGGTTGTTTCCTGAATATGTTTGTATTTTGTTGTTGGTTTTCTTTTTTTGTTTGCTTTGGGTTTTTTGAGGGATTCATCATTACTGGTGAAAAGAAGCTTCCCATACAGGTGTAAGATAAACACATTTCCAAGTAACCAAAACTGTTTTAAACACATAGCAGCATTTAACAGTGCACATAGCACCACTATAGATAGACTTTTAACCTAAATTAAAGACAACTAAAAATCTGCCTTAAAAAGACATCTAAAAATCCTTGCTTTACTCTTCAATTATGTGGATAGTAAAGCACACTGAGCTTTCATCTCTGTTAAAGTGCTTTGAGTTTCCAAGATTGAGTTTGTGTTAAAAGTACCTTTCATTATGTTTGCCTTTAAAATAATTTTAATTTTAAAGCTTGATTAAATGCAATCAATAGCAACAGAGATAGAACATCTCTATTGTCAAAATACTTACTTAATATGAGATATTTGTGAATGTCCGGCAGTTCTCATGACAATACTGACATCAGTAAATGGTTTTGGTGCTATGAAGTTGTAAAATAAAAACAGATCAGCACAGATTGTTATATGACATATGTAACTTTATAGTTTTATTATGAAAATGTCATATGCATTCAGGGTTTTCTCAATCCTGTACAACAGGATTACATAATGGATATGACTGGCAAACAACTAAGACAGGGAAAAGAGCAGGAACAGAAAGTAATAGGAAGACAAGGATGAAATGGAATACCAAAATGCTGTTTCACTGACCTCTGAAAATGCATCCTTTTCATTTAAAAGCAAATTAATTTTTATGTAATCTTAGATTTATATAATTTCTTTAGTCATGGAGTAAGTATTTCCAATGGCTGATACAAAAATAGAAATTAAACAACAAAGAATTCTGCAGATTCATGCACTGTAGCTTAAAACTGATCATAATTAGAATGAACAACTGACATCCTACTAGCTTCTGTACAAAACTGCAAACACTATTCTTTGTCTCAATCCAGAATCCCTTTTGATATTACTAAGGTTTTACAAGTGACTTTGGTGGGGAAAAATTAATGAAAGATGGCAGTTCATCACACAGTATAGTGACATTGAGCTCCATGCTCCAAGCAATAGAGAAGTCTACATACAAAAACCAGACAAAATATAATTTGCCATCTTCAGAGCTTATAAATGGTGCCTCATTGAACAACTTTGTGTTTAGGCACATTTCTTTTCTTATTAGTTAAGGTTACTTCAGATAGGTTACTAGGTCATGCACTGCAAGATTAAGATACCGGAGCAGTACGGAAATAGTGGAAGACTAAAGGTGACAAGTGAATCCTCAATGCCCCAGAACTCCAAATGCAAGTAGCACAGAAACAGTGCAACAGATTCACTGCCTTCAAGATTAGCAAGACCTATCTCCCAAACAGACAAGTCTTCTCATATTTTAGTCAGCATTAAATTTTAGTTGTAATCTGAACATAAAACCCCATTTTAAGCTGGATTCAAATAAAACATTCATGTTCATGTTCTCCAAAAGCAATGAATTAATGAGCCGAAAAGATGCTCTTAAAAGGTATGATAGTGACAAATAAAAGACATATCCTTTTTTTCTGACTGTTAACTGTTTAAATGGTTTTCTATATATCTTCTTTGTAGACGTAACTGCTTCCTTACTTCTAACACTAGTATTTGTGTTATCTGATGTCAGAAAGCTCATGCAGACTTCATTTGATAAAAGTGATAAATCTCATTAAATGGTTAACTTTGGTACAAGCAAGTTATCTTGTCATTTAAAAGGAAGGATTATGTTAAACTAGAACAAACCTGAATCCAAGGTGATGGACTTTGGAGGTTTAATAGGATAGAACACAAAGGGAAATATGGCTCCAGGAATCTGGTTTTGTATCTAGTAGGGGTAAGGACAGGACAAGGTGCAGCACATTAGCTTCTCAATAGTGAAATATTTTAAAATCTGGACAAACTCTAGAATTATGATCATTATGGATTCCACCAATCCAAAAGCAGAAAAAAGCCACTATTGTACTTAAAATGTATCTATTTTAAAAAATTAATAATCCAATTCAAATAATTTAGAAAAGCTTCTTTAAACTGGTAGTAATAAATGGTCCACAAAATTTTTGCAAAGGATTTGTTTTTAAAACCTTGAGCATTGCAAGACAAGAAATTTTACCTCTCTTTTTGCTTGTTATACAGAAATGCTTCAAGAAAAAGCAAGGAAGATGAATAGCAAATTTTTTTTTCTGAACAGTCATGGCTGTCTTCCTTTTTTCCAAGAAGCATTTAAGTAGTATTTTCGAAGATTGAGCACTGATGTAAAAGCCAATGATTACGATTAAATTGAAAACATGAGAAACCCAAACAATTCTGGAAATGAACCCAAGTTTCCATAAAAGTTGTTTTTTCTGAATAAATAACTCAGTACTTTTTGATGTGACTCACTTGTATCCTGTAAATTTGAATTCTGAAAGACTTCTGATGTGCAGATGAACTGTATTCCACTTTTAAAGCTGGCAGATAATTTCTTCTGATAGGAATCTCATTTGGCTGTTGAATTTTCATGTTCATTCCATTAGGAGTTAAACATACCTATCGTATTATTAAAGAAAATTTAGTATGCCAAGTGTTTTAAAATCCTACTTTTTATAATAGACTTAAAAATTTACATTGTTCACCAATATTGTAAAGCTCAGCGGCTTTTAAGTTAGAAGTCATAATTTTATTTAAAGCAAACAAATCTTGCCATAAATTTTAATAGAAATAAAACTACAAAATAATGCTTTATTTGGGGGTTACTATCATTTAATACATAGCTATCTAGAGGAAAGCTGAACAGTGTAATGGACTATGACTGAGATAAAAAATGGATCATTTATGTAGCCCATGTTTATTTTCCTACATGTCTAAGGTGTATCTAGAATTTATCCATAGACAAGGACTGAGAATTTGGAGCATAATGTGCTTTTACATTCCAGAATAATTTCTGAAATTATTTTTTCAATTGTACGTGATTGAATGACAGCTAAGTCATTCCGCAACAAGCCACTTTAAAAATACAAGATTTTAGGCTAAAACAAACAACCCCTGAATTAACATATTTACCAGTATAATGTATGAACCAAATGCAAAGCTTCCTTACAGTAGTTTATGTATATTTAGTACCATGACCTGCAAAAATGTTACACCTCAATTTCAAAGTTAGGCACTAAGAACAAAAAGTCTGTAGCACGATTTCCAAAGTTGGTGGATTTTTTTTCCATCTTTTTTTAAGACAAAGAAGGGTTTTCAAATGGAGTAGGTTAAATCAACCATCTCAAATATCACCACAAGTTTTATCAAAGACAGAAAAAATTGATATATTATCTTTTCCTTGTGCATACACATAAGTAATAGAAATAGAGAACTATCAGTATTACCAAAACATTCGATTCCAGCTCAACAATCTTATTTTCTGAAGGACTTAGCTCACTGTAATCTTTGAATTCTTGTTCTAATTTATCAATTTGCTTAACGCTCATCGGTCTCCATCTTGACTTCTTCTTGGGTTTTGTCTCCCAAACCACATCAGAACTTTGAAAACAAAACAAGGGACCAAAAGAAAATTATTAGCTTTTAGAAAAGAAGTTTTGCCTACTTTAGTGTGACTTTAATAGGTTAAAACTAGAGAATGAGAAACCACAACATAAAGCACCTCTGTAGCAAACAGAAGTGACCCAAATCACCTACTGCCTTCTTGGTACTAAGCAGAAGCCAGTCTCTCCAATATGACGCAAAAAACTCCAAAACTTAACAAGTCCTGTGTAACTTCTTCACTTTGATGAAGATGGCTATGTAACAATGCTCAAGGAAGCTCCATTCCAACAGTATTGCCACCCATTATTCTACAATCTTAACGTAGTTTTCTGCTTATACTCCTGCATTTATTTTGGCATTTTGAATTTACTACAAATTCAAACACAAATTACAAAAAAGACAAGATAAAATGCCCCCTGCACTATCTTTTACTTCTGATAGCTTGTTTATTTAGTCTTTCCATCTATATCAATAGGTTGGTTTACATGTTTCCTCTAGTGATTTTACCGTGGGAGTTTTGGGTTTGTTGTTTATACGGTTTTTTAAAAGTGGTATCCTTTCTTATGTCTCTCAGTTTTATTAATACAAATAATTAATCAACCTTAAAGGGAATTAGACTTCTTTCCACTGCTTCTGTGAGAAGCTCTTGTGTCTGATTTCACCTTATAGTCAAACCTAGGGCACAAAACAGGGCACAAACAACACTACCAGGGAGGTGGAAGGTACTGCTTTCCACAAATTACTATACAGCCGACAAATATATAGCTTTCCAGACACAGACACCTAACTTCATTCAGCTACATCTGTGTCTGTGTTGACCTCAATGGCAGAAAAAAAAAGTAAGCTAAAGTTTAGAACAACAGAAAAAACAACCACAAGAGAGTACTATCTTGATTGGTGGGACTTTCCCTTTCTTTCCCCCTCTTTTTTTACTTTTGTTTTTGGGTTTTAGGGTTTTTTTTTGGTTGTTCCTAAAAAAGGAAGCTCAATTTCAATACTACTGCCATGCATTTTCCAGGAGTTTGACATACCATCAGGGTTTGACAAGGAAACAATACCAGCTATAAGCACTGCTAAACTAATGACTATGGATGACTGCTTCCAAAGAAAAACGATTTAGTGAAATCTCACCACTGTGAATCTAGGCAGTTAGCTGCCACTTTTAATGGAGTGTTTCCACTGTCTAAATATCAGAGCACAGTTTCTCAGGTGAGGGCAAGGACTGGAATTTTCTTTGTCAATTATAGATGTGACTACATGAAGCATATATGTACGTGAAGTTTTTGCTTGTTTGTTTTGCAGTGCAGTGCAAAGAATTAATCAAGAAAAAACAACTCTCATTTGGTCAACCTCATGACTGTGAATACACAGAAGTGTGTGGATTATGGCAACTATATGCAAGTGTCCCTTGAGGATTTTAAAGAGCCCTTGATCAATGTATGATAGCACACATTTCTGAAGCATTACATAATTTATTTTCTGACTCCCTCTGAAATTTTATAGTAGGAAACCCAAGCATTAGAGTCCTGGATCACTATAATCAATCAACCAAAACTAAAGAGACCTACAAGCTTTTGCATCAAAATTTCCAACACAGAATTCAGCAACTGTTTCTGAAGTGAAGACAGAAAAGCCCACTGATACTAATTACCCACAGACCTTACTCCTTAAAGTTCTATTATCACTTCTCTAACTATAAGGAAATACTTCTGGGGATGTATTGGGAAGCCAGCCACATAGAGTTTCAAATATATGTTCCAAAACCACACACATCTAAATACAGAAAATATATGCATTAGTGGAAAACAGTGCAAACATGTCTCTTGACAGCAGGAAAATACAGTGATTATGTTGGAATATTACCAACCCAGACCTCTTTTTCCTCTTTCATGGCAAGCCAAAACGAAATTCACAAAGTGAAAACAGCTGAAGTTAAACATTTTAGATTGTTGCATGCAAAATAAGTTACCTTGTAATTCCAATGTAGGACACCTCTTGTTTTGTATAATTATTAACCAATGAAATTCCAACATCTTGCAAAGACAGAACAATTTCTTGTTCTGCTAGTTCTGCTTTTACACTTTCATACGTCAATTTAAATACATTCTCATCTTCAGTGATCAGAACAATACGCTGCAAACCTTCATAAAATGACATTAAATAAACTGCTTTTCTAGAATCCACACTGAGTATTTCCATTTTGTCCTACAAACAAGAGAGGAAAAGTTTTTACAACTCTATTAATCATTCTACTCCACAAACAAATGCAAAAGTCTTAGCAACAAAACAATGGAAGACTTTTTTTTAAGGTACAGGAAAAAATTAATTGCAAAGTTTCATGACAGCCTCTCACCACACACAGACAGATTTCAACTGAGGACAATGCTTACTGGCACAAGCTCTGGCAAACAGGGTGTTGTTACTGTTCTATGTTTGAAACTCATATATGAGACTAGTGATAATACCCATTAAATACAGAGTTTCAGACATACACTGATGAACACATATATAAATATAAAATTAGACACTATAAAAAGGAGATTTTGATTTAAAACATACCTCTTTTGGGGAAATTTCCTCAATTCTGTTTCCACATCTCCATTTCAATTTCCTAGATCCTGTTGGGTCTGCCCAAGTATACAGTACTGCCTTATTTGGCTGAAGGCAGTCTTCCAACTCACTAAGAGAGCTAGAACAAAGTAATTTTAAATTCAAATGTCAATGAATATTTTGTGTCAGACCTTTGCATTTTAGCATTTCAACAAGAACACTATGTTTTCAAGTAATGAAAATGAAAACAAAACCAACATTATGTACAAAAAAGTACACACAAAACTGTTCTCAGAACAGTACTAAGAACAAGGATTTATACTTCAAAATACATACATATACTTTAAAAATAAATGTATATACAATAGATTTTAAATACTCGTTATCTTCCTCCCTTGTGATGAACATTTTCAAACAAATGTGTTTTAAACTCCATTCCCTGCCCATACAGTTCAAAACTGGCAGATTTGTCTTCTACAGCTCTCTGAAAGGAGGCTACCCCTGGAGAAGAAGTGGAGAAATGCTGATCTCTTCTTGTTGGGATCCAGTGATTTGAACCATTCCCTTGTGTCCAAGCTGTGCCAAGGGAGGTTTAGACATTAGGAAGATTTTCTTTCAAAACACTGGAACAGGCTTTCTTGATAGGCAGGAGATGCCCCAAGCCCTTGATTTGGACAATAGCCTTAATAACATGCTTTTAACTTTTGATCAGGCCTAAAGTGGTCAAGAAGTTGGACTGAAAGATTGTAGGCCCTTCCAACTGAAATACTGTACTCTAATTAAATTGACACTATGGATGCCCACAATTCATCTAAAAAGATAAAATTTACTAATCTTTACAGAGAAAAACCAAACCAAACAACCATATTCTTCAGACAAACAGGAAGCAAAAAGGATTTGACTAGCAGCTCTTCTACTTTCCAAGTAACAATCTTTAAAGAACACTGTTTTGACTGACTGAAGAGAAAAGAAGAGTAGAGGCTGTTTGGCTTCTAAAAAGAAACAGTTCAAGAATACTCCAAGTAGACACTTCTCAACACTGCACAGTATCTGCATACAGTGGCAAAGCATTACAAAGATACTACAGCTTGAGAACAGAACAAGTATAACTGTGTGCAGGTGCAGAACTAAATATTCACTGACTGCAGAAAACTAATATTTGTTAAAATTATCTTAATTTTGGCCTGGCTTGGCGAAAATTATGTAACTACTTCTCACTTTCCAGTACATTCCCTCATATCTCACGTAACTTTAACCCATTGTTTCAACTAAATCTTTGTTACTTGTTCTGCACAGTCAGCACCTGCACGGTTCCAGAACAGCAAATCCTTTGCCCCCACCAGGAATGCAGATACTAAGGTCACAAAACACATATAAAAAGACACCGCAAAAAAAAGCTGTAGAACTACCTAGCACTGTATAACATTGCTAACACTTCATTCTCTTCACTTTACCAAGCAAGAGATTTTTGGGTGCTCTGACAAAATTAGACAGCCATTCCTTTACAATAGGGTTCTTTAGAGAATGCATGCTTGCATTATACGAAATTACAGTTCACATGTCTCCATGCAAACATCCACACTAAACCTCTTCATACATACCTTTGTCCATACTCAATAATTTCCTGTTTAGTATGGTTTATCAACAGAAATGGAGCTGCACCATCGTGGTAATTAGAAAAGGTAATCACTGTAGAATGTTCAGTCTGATTAACATCCACTGCAATTCCTCCAAGCTATCAGTTGTAAAAATTACAAAGTAAATAACAGTGGAATGGATTTCCAGCAAAGCAAATGTAATTTAAATATTTCAAAAAACATCTTCCCTCATCATCTGATAAAACTACCACATAGTAAAACCAGTCATTTTACCATATATTCAAAATATTTCCTTGATCTAAATAATACACAGCAGGTATTGCACTTGGTAATTAAAACTATGCAGAAGTTCTGTACTGTGGAAGATTGGGCTGGTAATAGAGGAATCTTCCTTATACAATCATACACAGTAATGTCCTTAAAAATATTGCACTACTAAAACTGCTGACATACTTAAAAACTACTGCTAGATGAGACTATCTGCAACATACAAGTACATTTAGTGGAGACAAAATTACTTTTCAGAACACCTGAGTGTTACTTTAGAACTAACATAAATATTTGTCAGAAAGAATACTTGGAAAACAATCTATGTTTAAGCTTCTGTAGAACTGCTTCTCAGAGAACCACTTAAAACAGAACACCTACTTATATCTGATTGTACACACACAAAAAAGAGAGCATGAGAACATTTGCATAAACATAATCTTTTCCTCAGCTAAGGTTTTGTAATACTTGATTGCATGGGAAAACAAAGTTTTGAGAATGAGAATGAAACAATGATTTATACCATTTTACCTAACTCCTGAAGGCAACACATTACCTTATTGTCCAAATGTAGTAAAAGACAGTTTTCCTGTCGATCAAAATTTATCTTCTTTGGAGGGAGATCAGAATTTTCAACTCTAACAAGCAGTTTGTTGGCATCATTTTCAGGCCAAAAGGGAATGCACTAGAAAAGAAAAATCAGAAATTTCAAAGTGAGAATACAAATGAGACGTTAAATGCCACTCATGTTAGCCCAAAATTCACCTACTAAATTCTGTCCAAAAGTCTATCCATTTGGATCAGAAACCCTATTTTAAAAAACCTGGAAGTAATTACTTACCTGAGCACAATATAACTGAAAGGAAGTCAAGAAATAATTCAGACTACAAGAAGAAAGTGGGGAGTTAAGGAGCTAAAAAGAAAACAGTAAGATTCCATATTCACACAAAGAAGTACATTCAAAATGGATAAAGTACATAAAATCCAGAGTATAAAATAACTGAAAATGTCAAGCTTGTTAAAAAATACATAAATAAAAAAGACAAAACTGTTCTTCCATTAGCAGACCCTTCTCCAAATAAGTATAAATTTCAAATCAATCTTACAGTGCCAAGGAATGACAAAAAGGGATATCAGCATAAATGCTACTCTACAGAAACTAGAGTACACAGGACATCAGCTACTAGCAGTTCTTTTAAAAGTGCTTCATATAGATTTAAAAGTACATATACACACATATGTATGTGGGTATAAAACATATATAAATAAGGTGTGTGGCATTAAGGACCTAAATCAGAGAGCATGTTCTGCTATTCACATTCACAACTGAAACCATAACCACTATGGATTTAAAAATCTCACAGACAATCTCTCTTCAATAGTTTAATTGCTAAATGGAGACAACCAGGAGGCAGGGAAGACAAAATGTTTTAATTGTAACTAAGGAAAAATCTCTAACCAATTAACAGAGTCCTGTCACAAGAACAAGCTATGACTAGCAAGTAACTCTCAGCTATCAAGATCCAAAGACTGTTTAGATAGACCATCTCTCCTGTATTTCAAACTGTTGACATGCAGCACCCAAAATTTTAGAACTACCTTTCTCTAGCATAGGTTAAGAAATGAGATGTCAACATTTATTGCATCTGAATCCTAAAATTAATTCGTCAGTGGTGAAAGACTAGTTCACCAACTTACCATGCCACTAAGTTCCCTTTCCCATTGTTTCTCACACCACAGGAAGCAGGAAGACAAAGGAAAAAAATATAGTTAAACGGTAAGACTGAAGGTGTTATTTACATCAACATGTATCCCACAGACAAAGGAAATTTAAATTGTGTTGTAAACTAGCACAAAACACAGCAAGTAAATCTCAATGGGAAATTAATGGAGCCCAGAGGAAATTCAAGGAGAATCAGTTAACAACAAATGAAAGTTAATATCCAAACCAAAAGAAGTAAAAAGGATTAGCTAAACAAAATGTTACAGAATCAACTACAGAGAACTGAAAAATTAATTTTTGTAGTAAACTTTAGACACAGATTGTGTCGCATAATGATATTGTTTTCAAGCCTTTTACCACACACTTGCTAAGTGCTTCACTAGATGTTATATTTATACAATTTTGCTTCCACAGTGGGATCTTTCATTTATATTTAGCAGTGGTCTTATCAACAGCCTTCATCAATGCCATCTTTCTCTAAGGATAGATGTTGATCAACTGCCTTGCACTATACATAATTCAAAGGACTGTCCTTAGCACACCAGCGCACACTAATCACTGTCCAACAAATTCAATTGAATCTCTGAAGAACAATGGATTCTTCTAAAAATAGTGATTGAGTTTTCTGATATATTTACTACTTTCCAGACACGGAAGATATCCCAGAGGAGATTGATTCTACATAAGAATCGCTTTTTTTCCTGAAAGGACATGTTATGTGTCACTAAGAAAGAAGAGTGTATTAAAAAAAAAAAAATGCCACAGGAAAGGCTCTGCTTAACTTAAACTGACAAAAATAGAATAGCGGGAGAAAGGAGCAAGCCAAAATATGCACTAAGATTTCAGCAAGCTGCTTAGTTTTTTGAAGATCAACCTAATGTAAGAGAGTTATGTGAGAAATACTCATAAAAATCACAGGCATTAGTTCAAAAAATAATCAAGACTAGCAGAACAGCAGAGCTCCCCATCTCTGCAACAGGATCAGATGGAAACTTGCTCCTGGACACAAGCTCTATTCTGGATTAAGAACGGAGACAGACCAAAGACAGACAAACAGAGGCTTGACACTACTAACATTTAGAAGAGATGAAAAACATATTGGATTGGGCAACTGAATTACGAAAGAATAACCCTGGCAGACCAAGTTGTCACAACATGGATTTTTAGAGACAGCCTATCAAAGGGAAAAATATCAGCACAATGTGAAAACAGGATTTAGAATGGGATACAGATTCTTCGTTGACCTGTACTGCTCTATTTGGTAAACTGCCATAGGTAACTGTTAGAAAGGTTTTAGGAGTGATTCTAAGATCCACAAGTTTTCCCTGGATACTTTATAACTGAAAGGAGACTAAAATTAATACAATTATGAAACACTAAGGAACACTGACACTTGTGGGACAGACCAGAAAATCCTGTAGGCATAAGAATAACACAGCCAATGTGTGAAACCTAGAGATGATACATGTAGAATGTATTTCAACTATTACCTTTGAGTAGTTTTTGCAGAAATTTCAGAAGTTTCTGTAAATAATTTGATTTATTCTAATAGCAGAGCCATATCAAATATAAACCACAAAACTAGAAATAATACCATCTGACTATATTTCCTAAGAGTAAGAAATCAGATATGAAGTTGCCCATAATGCCATAGATGAACCTGTTGTCATTTCAGACCTTTATCAGTGAACTAGATGAGGAATCACACATGTAAAGACCCCAAAAGCTACGTAAGGCCAAGCAAAAGTTTGATTCAGTCAAGCATAAGAATATTAGGAAGTAGAACAAACATGTAGGCTTATGTCAAACAGTCCATTGTTGAGTAAAAGCAAGGAAACTTCTATTGAAAATAATAAGCATCATGGGAAGCTGAACTGACTTCAACATCTAAAGATCTAAACATCTTTATGTACACTTAACAAAAATCACAACGGAATAACATATTCCTTTCAGTAACTGAAATAATGTTATTCAAATGGCATGTCTCTAATGACAGTATCATTAAAGATAATATGCACAGCTAAGGAGCATGTGCTGAAGGTACAAAAAATGTAACAGAAAGATCTGGTTAAGAATATGATTGAATATATTCTTTTAACTTTTGCAATTTAGTTTGCAAGCATTTTTGGTAACCACTTGAAGTATTTACTGTGATGACACACTGAGGGGCTGGAGAGTGTCCAAAGAAGGGCAATGGAGCTGCTGAAGGGTCTGGAGCACAAGTCCTAGGAGGGGCAGTTGAGGGGTGCTGAGATTGTTTAGTCTGGAGAAGATGAGGCTCAGAGGGCACCTCATCACTCTGCAACTGCCTGAAAGGAGGATGTAGAAAAGTGGGGGTTGGTCTCCAAGCATCAGGACCAATGGAAACAGTTTCAGATTGCATCAGAGAAAATTTAAATTGACTATCAGGAAAAATTTCTTCACTGAAAGGGAAGTCTGGCATTAGAACAGACTGCCCCAGAGAGTGGTGGAAGCACCATTACTGGAAGTGCTCAAAAAATTTGTGGATGTGGCATTTGAGGATCTATTTTAGTGGTGAACATGGTAGTGCCAGGTTAGTGGTTGGACCTAGAAACTACCTTAGAAACTTTCTCCAAACTTAAAAACCCTGTACTTCTGGGATTCTAAAGCAAATTAACAGGGCCTTCAATCATACTATTTGTTAGGCTAAACTCTACTTTGAATAATACTCTCTTCAAGGGGGAAGGGGAAGGGGAAGGGGAAGGGGAAGGGGAAGGGGAAGGGGAAGGGGAAGGGGAAGGGGAAGGGGAAGGGGAAGGGGAAGGGGAAGGGGAAGGGGAAGGGGAAGGGGAAGGGGAAGGGGAAGGGGAAGGGGAAGGGGAAGGGGAAGGGGAAGATTTCACTCCTCCCAGAAGGCAGAACACATCACTTAGAGCTTTAAGAAACATCCAAAACTACCCCAAACAAGCACTGCTTTTTCCTACATGTCCAGGAGAAAGGCATGATGGCTCCAAGATTCAACACATATACACAACGTAATTGTGTGACAGTGCAGTGCAAACAGCCAAGCTGCCCACCCAGTCTGCAATAGTCGCCACCTCTGCAGCATAGACAAAAGCCCTAAATCCACTTTCACACCACTTGGCCTGAGGGCCAGGAATCCCTTTCTAGGAAGTATGTGTTGAGCAATTAAAACCAGAAGTGAAACTAGATCCAGAACAATTTGGACCTATCTGAACTTAACCATAAGGGAATTTCTTCCCATACCAAAGTGGCTTCATGCATACCAGGTCACCCAAAATACGCTACCACATACCACTGCTAAACTGAACAGAAACTCCAGTGCCACTGCAGAGAGGTAATACAGTAATAATATAATATAGTGGCGGTCTTTTTCTCATACTATTTATGATGCAAGGTGACAGAATAAAAAATTTCAATTAGAAGGTAAACCAGCCTTTCAATATGTCTCAATGCAACACTTGAGAACTGGTAAAGGACACAGATTGTTTACTGAAAAAGCATGATACAATCAGGTATCATCACTGAACACTATATATGGCTCATGTTTTCCATCAGTGAGTGTTCAAACCAATTTTTTTTCCTTAGACATACACTTGGAATAGGTTCCATTATAAGTTTACCTGCTGCAAAACAATGGGAATCCATTTTTCCTTGCCTTCTTCAGCTACTTCCAAAGTGTATTTACTTCTATTTGAGATCATAAAAAATGGAGTGAAGGTTACAATTCTAGTAATATTGAAACTGCTGTTGTTTATAGTGATACCAACCTGTGAACAGAAAAGCATTATTTTAAGTATACTTTTCTTACCCCATATATATCCTGAAAATAACGATTTTGAAAGGTAAATTTAACTCACTTGATACTCTTTTTTATGACTCTTGCATTCCACAGAACCATGACTTCCAACAGTGTCCAGTGAAAATGGATCAGACAGTTCACTGTCAGTTACCCTAAGCTGCACCTGTGAAGAAGCACCCTGCATTAATTTCCAATTTACAAGTCACTCACAACATTTAAAATTATATATAAAGTATGCATAAACATAAATGGGAACACTGATGTTTCTTTTGAAAACTCAAGACATAACAACTGCCAGTATCATCTCACAAATGTATTTTCTACCACACTTAGTTATAATGTACATGGAATAAGCATTCTAAGTGTAAGACACTACAGAGAAATTAATCACATAAGGATCCTTTAGAAACTTATCATAGTTAAAATTTCAAAGGAAAATCAGTAATCTCTCTCACATCTTCTTGTAATCTCTCTCATATCATTCCTCCATCAGTAACATTCAGCATTAAAAAGCTCAGCAAACGCAAATGGTGAACTTAACCTTAGCATCCTACGAATCCAGAGCCAACCTACCAAACACCATTGCAAGCACTCATTTTTCAAGTAGCACTCATTTTTCAAGTACCACAGCTTCACATTTCCTTCACAATTTCTATGTCTTATTTGGAATAAGAACCTTTACTGATGCAGTTTAAATGTAAAAGGAGAACATTTTATTTAGAAAACACTTCTCAATGTACCACAGCTTCCCATTTCCTTCAGTACCACAAGTACCACAGCTTCACATTTCCTTCACAATTTCTATGTCTTATTTGGAATAAAACCTTTACTGATGCAGTTTAAATGTAAAAGGAGAACATTTTATTTAGAAAACACTTCTCAATGTACCACAGCTTCCCATTTCCTTCAGTACCACAAGTACCACAGCTTCACATTTCCTTCACAATTTCTATGTCTTATTTGGAATAAAACCTTTACTGATGCAGTTTAAATGTAAAAGGAGAACGTTTTATTTAGAAAACACTTCTCAATGTACCACAGCTTCCCATTTCCTTCAGTACCACAAGTACCACAGCTTCACATTTCCTTCACAATTTCTATGTCTTATTTGGAATAAAACCTTTACTGATGCAGTTTAAATGTAAAAGGAGAACATTTTATTTAGAAAACACTTCTCAATGTACTGTTTCTTTCCAAGTGAGGATCTCTTTCTTAACAACACCTCTGATAAAGAAAATTTATCTCAAGCATATCTGACAACACACTTGCTTAGAAGACTGTTTTTAGACAGAGATATTGTAGGTTTCATGCCATTTACAGAGCATAGGATAGAGTACATAGATTTTAAAGTGTAAAAATGCTTTTATACAACAACATAAACAAGTACAGAGTTGTCAGGTTTGCAAAATACAATACCTTGTTATTTTGGAGGAAGTTCTTAGGCTGGAAAGAAAAAAGGAGAGGCTTTTTGTAATCTGGAGGATGCTTGCGGTGAATACCATCAGCTTTGTATTGTAACATTCGACCGGTTTTATTCACCATCCAGTAGGGACTGTGAATTGCTATAACCATCTGCCCAGTTGTGTAGGTCACGTGGACAGCAATATCCAGTTCAGTTTTATCCAGCTCTGTGATGCAGTAAAACGTTGTGAAGCTGATATCAGGCAGATTGCTTTTTATATGGTACTCGCTTCTCCAGTTTTGATCAAGATAGTTAAGCAACTGCAAATCTAGTTTTGTTTGGTCCAAGACTGCATTATGAATCTGGGCTGAACATCCTTCTTCGAGAGTATCGCATTTGTTCCCATTTCCCTTAAAAAAAAACAAGCAAACACCAGAGTGCACTTACATGAATCACACAAAAAATTCTTACCAACTTTTATTTTTTAGCTAGTTTTAAAAATTAAGATACAAGCTATTTAGACACAATTAAAAAATACCTTTTGTTTTATTTAATTATGTTACTTTCTTAAACATCTACCTTAAACAAGATTTTGCAAAGAGAACCTTAATGCATGGTCATCAATATTCAACATCAAAAAGCCCATCTGTCACCAAATTTAAACACATAAATATGCTTACATGACAAACTTCTTCAACAGAGTATTTTCTTCACTAAATTTAAATTTGTAAGAGACATACAGAGAAGAACCTGCTACTTCCATACATTTGTTACAAGCGACCGCCTCAGTCCTAGTAAATTTTTATTTGTGACAAACTTTTGCTATGAGATTCTACTATTTGCATTCAAATACTAAATATTAAGACCATCTGAAAAAAGTCTCTGTCTCCAAACTGTATTTCTATTATTCTAAATCTGTATCAGTAAGGAGTGGGACACAATTATACCAGATCCATAGAACAAAACATACAGTGCTGAGGAATCAATGTCTACGCAGCACATTTTAGGGATTTTATTCAAGACTGTCTTTCATCTGGCAATGGAAAGAATGCCTATTAACAGTGAAAGTTCCCCTAATTGTTTAATTTCATCTGGAAAGAATCTGAAGTCTAGCATTAAGCTGCAGTTCAAGCCGAAACCTGGAAAAAAGCCAGGCCTGTGAGAATCCATTAAAAGCATGCTACTGCTAAAAGTGACTGCACATAAAATGCTAACATAGGATGATCCACTTGGAGGCAGTCTTCAGAGAAAAAGCTGCACTATTTAATTAGGCTCAGTTGCACTTGAGTGACTGACTGCCACCAGGCCAAACTGTACACTGTTAAGTTTTACTTTGCATATATCTAAAATATGGCTCAACAACAGCACATTTCACACTCTGACAATATTTCATCTCTGAAAATACAGACTTGCCCTTATAAGATCTGTGAACTTGCTTCACAACTACTGCAACAGAATCCCTTTGCTTTAATCTCCATTTGAACCAGCTTTCACATTGTAAGTGGGAAGCATCACTAAAATTCAAGCATTACGTAATTACCTCCACAGAGTAAGTTATTTGATAAGGAAGAAGATTGCGGAGAAGAACAGAAGGCCATAAATGCACAACATATGGAAAATCCCATTCATCTTCTGCAGATAATGAAGATGTCAATGAATCTTTTACAGGAACAATATTGATGATAAGTGAGTGGTTAGTTGACCTGATAGACTGGCATTTCCTTTGTAGTAAACTGTCAACATTTTTCATAATTTCATCAAATGTAATTCCTTCACACGTATCATATTCTCCACCCACTCCATTTTCATTGGCTAGTGGTTGCAAACTCAGTATGGATCTGTAAATGAAAACATTTTTAGACATTTAATACGAGACTGAATTTTTCAATTATTAAAAACTACTATGCAACAGGGACAGTCTTATATTATTTGGATTTAGGAAAATTTCTACCAGTAATTAATTGCCTGCCTTTTTCTTAATAAAAGGAGGAACCAAAAGATAGACTGGATCCTAAAAGTTCATGCTATTGTAATAGCTGGGATTTTTTGTTCCACTTTCACATGCTCTCCTTACAAAGAAAGGGTTATTGCAGATTTTTATGAAGAGACTACTTAATTTCCTTACAAGTGCTGCTCTATTCCCATTCCAAGCAAAAGGTCTGGATCAGCAGCTTGCTCCCAGTAACAGATGGGCAGAAAGTGACCTTTTCAGTCACAAAAAGCATCAAGTTCATTAATTATTTACACACGTGGCTTTTGTAAAGCAACGGCTTTAACCTAATACAGCTGCTCATGACTGAAGATTTTTTGTTTTGACATGTTTTCTGACTGCCTAGTGGAACTCATCTGTGCAATGAATCAGAACATCACTAAATCTTATTAAAGAAATACAAACGGTTAGAAATATCAACGAATTAATTAATCTACAGTAAAATGTAAATTGAGTAATGAAAAAATACAGAACTTCTGCTGTAGAAAAATGAGGAGAGTGTTTGGAGGAATACAGAAGGAAAAAAAATCTCTGCAATCATTAAAAAAATCAATCAAAGCAAACCTACCTACCTACCTACAGTTTGGTGACAGTTTAGCTAAAATATACATGCAAACTCATGCAGTTTTGCTATTAGCTTGAATGTGATAATAGCATAGCTATACTATAAGCCAAGTCTTTTTAAGTTGTGAGTCTTTTTTTACATATTTGATAGAGTTTAAGTGTATTACTTTCAATCTTTTAATTCAGAATCAAAAAATCAGAAGAAGCCTTTTCCGAAAAAAATGAAGAATCTGCACTAATTCACTAGACATCATCCCACTACAAAGAAGTGTACCATGTGGATTACAATCACGGTGTTCCAGAAGTACCTGAGCTCAGATTCTTAAAGTAGCTTAGGTAATTTAACTTGTTTGTAAAAACGGATTTCAAAATACTTCCAATTCAACAATGAAATACTATTCTGTTTAACTCAGACTACAGACTCTGAGAAGATCCTACCCAACAATGACAGCACAGTATTATTTCAGTATTAGGTAGCAAAGGGAAAAAATTTTTTTGTGTGTAATTGTATAGATACAATAATCAAAAATGTATAAACATATTCCACGATAAAAGAAAAATACAAAAAGTACCTGTAAGAGGAAAAGGGTATGTTGAACTCATTTGCTGGTGAAGCAGTTCCTAAACATCTTCCTTCTTCAAAAACATTGAAAGGGATTGAAAAATGATTCCTTATCTATGTAAAACAAAAATCCAGCAACATACATTAGCAAAAACTGGAAAGACAAAGTATTTTGAACTTAATAAACCAAGAATGAGAACTCTTGTTTTTCATCTTACCCATTTACCATTCAAGGTCAAGTATTGCAGAAGAACTGTCTCTAAAACAGCAAATCTTTTTAAATTATCTGGGTCTGCAGTTTAATGCTATATTTCATTTATGAAATAAATATATTAACTGCAAAATGCTTTTCAAGGAGAAACACAAGACTTTGAAAAACAAAAGACAAGTAAATCTCAACTGTATGGTGACTTTCCAAACAGTGGTCTCCTAAAAATCTAACAGATACAAGGTTCAAAAATCCATATAGTGAAAACATAAGGCAAGTCAGAAATTTAAGGTTAAATCATTAATGTCCATTATCCTTCAGGGCATGTAGCTATCTTTCTTGCAAACATTGTTTTTTATTTATTTCCAGCTTAATTTAATGGCATTAATTAGCCCCTAGAAAAAAAATTATTTCGAAAATAATTAAACAGTAAATTTGGTCATTAATCAAGCCATAAACCACTTCAAGCAAAAAGTGCTTGAAAAAAAAAAAGCAACTGAAATGTAACAGGAACACTATGACTATAGAACACTAATATCTGAATGATCACTGCACCTGGAAACCATACAATGGCTATAAAAAATGCTCTTCAATCAAAAGACATATGCACTCAAAGGTCTCGCCTTTCAACTGTCACTGTACTAAATTTGAAATTAACATATCAATGCTAGTGGATGAAGAAAATGAAATAATCTAATTGAATTATAACTTGTGAAACCAAGGTAAGATTAAGAGAAGTTTGATCACTTCATACAAAGCAAATAGTTCAAGACTAAAATTAGGGCCAGTATTAGCAAACATTACTAATGAATTATCCTGATCCAAAATCTGGTTGATTTCCACCTGCATCCAACCCGTCTGTCATTTGAAAACGTTTTTTATTCTGGAAAAATCATACACAAAGCAAAGTTATAAGGACAATTCAGGTAAATTTTTAAAATATGTTTTCTCAATGTTTATTTAAAGACTAAAGGATCATTTGCATTCATTAGCAAATTAATTGTATGGATATATAATGACCTGAATTGGGGAACGTATAGTTATCATCTTGCTTCCTTCAACAGTGTCAATTTGGCAGACAATGGACCTTTCAACACCTGATTCCTCGTGTCTCACTTTGTAAATACACCGACCCACTTTTGTCAATGGAATCTTTTCCACAGCAGAATGATTATGCGGACCTAGAATTTACAAGATGAGACATGAAACACTCAAAAGGAGCATAAAGAAATATTTGAAAGACAAAAATGTGCAATCAATAGAATTTTTTGAGTTATTCAATCTAATAATAAAAAACACCCACTAGATAAAAAAGTACAATCAGCACTCTTAATATGCTGATCTTGCAGTGTTACTAAGGACACATCAAATATTCTTTTTTTGCCACAAGAGAAAGAGTAAACGAGTCCATCACTCAAATATTTAAGTGGATTTTACTACTGCAAATAAAATTAGTGCCTCACAGGAAATGTGTACAAGATGTAGTAGCTTATTAACTAGGTACAGCTCTTGTACTGTAAAAACAATTCACCTAATACATCATATGGTTGAGTTTCAAAAACTGCCAATTGTTATAATAAATCAAGTCAAACTGTAAACACATACACCATTAAAAATAGCTAAATTTTAATTTTAGCTTTAAACTTTGGTTTGTTTAGAATTATTTAAAGCAATCTTTTCTTTAAAAATGCCTCCTTTAGACTAGACATCTATAAACACACATATGTATGGACTCAATTCTGTAATAAAAAATAATTTTGAGCAGCTGAGTTCGGCAATAACATATACATGCAAACAAATACCTGACTGCAATGAAGATAGGTTGCATCAATTATTTATCATAGTAGCAAACCTATGCTGCAAAAATTAGGAAGCATGATACATATAACTTTTAGCTGTAAAGGCTAAAGCAGGATTTCAAATACAGCTACACATCTAGAATTCAAAGAAATGCTCCTTTCATGCTCTGTAGTCCTCCAATATTTATTGACTTGTACAAGACAGGGTATTGTGCATGATGAATATTTACAAAACCAGGAAATGTATAAACTTTGGAACTTACAGATCTGAATGTAAAATCTCTTGCTACTCAGTGTTGTCATTGCTGTGAACTGGTCACTCTCATTTTTAGTTCTGACAAATTCCATATTTAAATTCTCTCCATCTTCTAAGTGAAATATTTTTGCTCCAAATTCAACATTAAGGACGCTAAAGGAATCACTAGGCAAAACTGTGATGGGAAGTCCTAAAGAATTTTTTATTACAAATGGTGCTTGGTCTTTCTTGAAGATGTCTGAAGTTTTACTAGCTGCTTCAGCAAATGCCTAGAAGGCAAAGAATCGATACAAAACAAACATACTGAACAAGACTTTACCAAGATGATCTCTGCAAACATTCATTTAGCTATTCTAACACTCCACAGTTAAGAAATCTTTCTTACCGTGCCCAAGTTACTCAACATTTGCAGTCCCAGCTTGGACAGTGTAATGTTGAGTTGGTCTTTTGAGGAAACATTTATTACTGTTTTATATTCTGGAACTTTGTAGCTCTCTTCTTCTTCATCATCTGATTCAAACAGTGCTTTTTTAGCCTTCTTCATCTGAAAGGAGATTTTTAAAGAATTCTTATCTGACCACTCATTCTGTAGAAGCAAGTTTCACCTCAAGACTCTCTATGTCTCCCTTTCCCATTTCTATGTCCTGCCATGGTTTTCCTTTTTTTTTTTTTGTTGTTCATGTTTTTATTCTCAAATAAAAATGAAAGAGGGAGAGAATAAATTAGACAAGAGACAAATTACATATTCTAGAAGTCAATGAAATTCCAGTAACAGTAGTTATATTTGTGATTATTCAAAAGTAAACAAAATATATATTAACCACTAACATATCCAGTAAATACTTTGTGATAACATTCATCTTAACCTGTTGAGTAACACTGTGAAAAAACTTACACATAATTTATTTCCTAGTTTCAAAACAGTCTCCACATTTAATCCTTGTATGTTTCCAAGTCAAATACCTACTTTGTTTTCATTTGATTGAAGGCAAAAATAAAAGTCTGATGAAATACATTTATATAGCCTTCAACATTTCTGGCAATTATGTATTTCCAAACATTGTGTTTCATATCTGGCTGAGAAGACACGAGGTTTGATTCACTATCTTCTACCTACAGGTCTAGTACCTTTCTGGAAAATTCTTGGGGATATTTTTAATAGTATTTTCTTAACTGCAGTATCTCAGTCCACAATCTTTATCCTTCTGAGGCTGCTGTAGAAATTTTTTTGATAATGATAGTCCTAGTTTATCAAGAGAAAAGGGAAGGTTTTCAATTCTGAGCAACCTCTCAGGTTAAAAATACTTGAACAGTTTTGAAAAAAATCAGAAAACAATGAAATAAAACAGTTAAGACAGAAGGAGGAAAAATGAAAGGTACCTCCCATCCTTAGATAAAGGCTTATCTACTTTAAGACCAGAATCTATTTGCATGAAAGATGAAAATGAAGTGGTAAGAGCACTACTCCCATAGTATTCTTTGTGCTGTCAAGCACATAGTCAACAGCTATCAGTTTCCCCAATACATTTCTGCTATATATACAAATGTGGAACAAGATCAGTGGTTTGTCTTGACAAAGTCACAAAATGCATAACTAGCATATGGCCTAATAGACTGATATAAAGCCATTACAATTATCTGGTCGAACTAGAATCAAATTTTTCTTCTTGAAAGACAATGTTTAACAGATCTTTGAGTCTGGATGTTTCCTTGTACAAGAACTGGCTTCATTCACTACTTGAGAAGAAACTCTCAGTAACCAACAACAAGAAACAAAATTGTTAGATTAGTTTCAGCAATGAAAGGTGGAGAACACTTGTTTTTTTCTAAGGCATTGAGATGCAATATTTGAGTTCAGCTTTGGAAACTATACCTTGATTTCAAGAATCCATGGCTTGAATAAATCAGTCTTCTCAACTTCTAGCGGTTCAAGCAAAGGTTCCCACACACCAAACATCTCATTAAAATAATGTACCTATCAAAAATGGAGTAAGCAGTTAGGAATTTACATACAACTTAAATAAAAAATTCTGTTTTACAAGTATATTTATGATTTTGGTAATATAAAAGATTCAAAATCAGATTGCATTTTCAGCTGCCACCATATGATGAAATAAATACATTAGAAAAATAAATGAGGCAGCTAAGTCTCTATTGCAAAGACCCAGTTCCAAATAAGTGGTAAAAAGTGTGCCACTGAAAAGATAATTTTGGCTTAAATGGTAGGCACTGGAATTCAAAAGAACTACAAATAAGGAACAATCTACCTTCAACAATCACTGAATTTTATGTCACTAATTTCCACATATGAGTCAGTCACGATGTTTTATGAACAATACTGGTACCACATAGAATTTTACAGAAAAAATACATTATATATTCAACTATAATATTTACTGAAAATTATTAAGAGAGTTTCAGCCTGTTGCCACTCTCCAAGAAATCACAATTGGAAATGAGAAGCTAGTACAGAAACAGCTACTTTAAGAAACAAACATTTAATACTGATGCCACAGGTCTTTAGGAACTTGCAAAGAGGCTAAATGTGATGCTGCATAATGACAATTACTGTGCAATTAATACCACTGCATCTGTTAACTACCTTAACACCTCGTTCCCACCATGCTTTCACAACACACATTTCCAGGAGTTTAGCCATCAAATATATGAGTTATTTTTCTTTCTGCTGTCTAAGTAACACATATAAAACATTCAGACATTTAGGGTTTAGCATTATAGGAAAACTTTTGTTTCTTTATGTAGGACTCCTCACCTCCAGCTCAAGATGAGAACGTAGGTTGATTAGAGTACTCCAGTTCTTGACTTCTCCAACAAACGAGGACTTGGCTAAAAGCATTGGTACAGTTCTGTGCCCAACCCCAGCTTCAAGTGTTAGAAAAACAGATTCTATATTAACTTTCAATGACTCTCCTGTGGGAACCAGTTCAGTGGTTGGATTTTTATCTTCGTTTTCATTCATCTCTTCAAGAAACCACATTTTCAGATTTTTTATATCTTTCTTATTCCACAAGTCAGGAGGAATTTGACTAATCGCTTCTTCTGTCGTTTCTGCAGTTTGATAAAAGGCTGACGTAATAGTAATTACTGTGTTTATGATTATTGGTGAAACCTACAAGTAAGAAATTGGAATAACTGGAAATGAGAAGCTAGTACAGAAACAGCTACTTCAGACACAAAAGCATAATAAGTATATTGCTACAATAATAAAACACTTCCATTTTCTATAGGACTCTCTTATTTGAAAATATTTCACTTCCACAAGCTACAGTTCAATCTTTTCACATTTTCAACCCCTGACTTACTTCCAGATGAAAGCTTTCTAAACTACATCATTCAATTATTTATCTGAACACTTCAAAACTTACTTCTGCATACCAGGCCATTTTAAAAAAACACAGATTTCAAAACTGAAGCATAGTGACAGAGTTGTTAATTTTCAATTTTACTTGTTTTGACATGCCAAACAGGTAGGTAGGTGACCTAATGAAGAACCGGAACAATTCCCCACTTCAGTCATTTCTGAAGCAACTTCATAGCCTGCTGAGCAGGAAGAAGAAAACTAAAAACACAACAAAAGTCTACTTACTTTTATTGTTAGAGATTTAATCGTTAGATCACCTATCTGCGGATCAGTACCTGACTGTTTCATTTCAAAGAAGAAGTCACACGGCTGCAATACCTATACAATAAAGTAAAAACATATTTCACATAAAGAAAAAATATTTTAAAAAACATACTTTTAAATCATACACATAAAAGGTACTGAAAGAAAATTTACCATTATTTGGTTCTTCTAAATTAATAAAATTCTGAACACTAATAACATGTTGAAAGAAAAAAAAATTTCCAGAAGCACCACCTCAGCCATTCTCAATCATTAAAGATTCAAATGTCAGCTACAGTAAAATGCATTACACTTCAGTAACTCCATTTTTTAGGTAAAGTCTGCAGATGCGTTCAAAGCACTGCACCATCGTGCTGTCACATCTCTTGACTTTTGAGGAGAACCAGATTTTTAGTCGCAACACAGCAACAACACAGTTACAGTTTTCCTGAATAACAATGCAACTGAGTAACAATCACCCAGTTCCAACTTCATGTTGCAGTCAGTCCCTGTTGAATAATGTTTTCACTTGTCAAAGTTCACCAAAGCTAAGGTACACCATAAACAAGATCAGTGCTATGTTATGAATGGAGCACTCAGATGCAATTAGACTCTACTGGCATACAGTACAGACAGGAAAATTTGCTCTTCAATCCTTATCTGAGATGACAAGTCTTTCAAAAACTGTAACTTCAAACCATATGGATTTGGCAATCTTTTCTGATATCTCTGTCCTTATGTGAATCAGATGCTGGAGTCATAGAAACACTCTGCATCAGTTTGACCCCACTTTTCCTGAATGAGTTTGATCTAACAGAATTTGGGGTCCATAATATTATTTTATACTCTATTGCTCAAATTACTTTTTTTTTCTTATTCTTTGTTACACTCAGGAATGAAAAAGAACATACTCCTCCTTAGACCTCCTCTTTAGACCAACACATGTGTGAGAAATATAAAAAAAAATCCCTCATCACTCATGCTATTTTAAATCCAGAGGTTAGTTTCCCTACTTGGCATCCAGACATGACATGTGACATGACACATGAAACCATGACATGTAGTTTAAGGGTGGATACATGAAACCATGACATGTGGTTTAAGATTGTGGTGGTGCTGGGTTGATAGTTGGACTAAATGACCTTGAAGGTCTCTTTCATTCTTGATAATTTTGTCATCAAAAGGATTAATTCGTCCAACTCAATTAGTTTCCCAGACTGACATTAGATTGTTTACAGAAAACCTGGGTCAGAAGTTTGCTTACATACATGTTTTCAAAATGAGCAGTTATGCTGCTACCAAAGTACGCTTTTTTTGGATTTGTTGCTGTTGTTGTTATTGTTGTTGTTTTAAATACTCTTTTCAAGAACTTTCTGAATCTTTCAAGGAAGGTACTGCTTTAAGCATTAAAACCAGTGTCCTCTGAAGTTTTTTCCTGCATCTATAGCACAAGCATCCTGTCAGATTCAGGTCTTTGTTGCTACAGTCTGAGATAAGAGATTCCATCAGAAGATATTCCTTTAACAGGGAAAACTTGATGTGAAGCCTTCTAATAGCTTTCTACAAAGGAAGTCATATTCATGCCACATTTTCCAGCTACAAAAACAGAACTCAAATGACTTTGCATTGTGTTTTTGCAAGTGCATCTCTCTCTAAATGACCAGATTAACACTTCAGTGTAACTAAAGAATGTGTATACCCAAGTAGTAAACTGAGCTTGTATGAGTCTACCTGAAATTGAGATGAAGGGGAAGCCCCAGTCATTTCTGCTTATAGTTTTGATCTTCCCTACGTCACTCCACAAGGAAGCACACATTAACACAGAGCTGAAAAGACTTGCTCCTCAAAATTCATCTCTGGTCTGAGGACATGGGTAACTGTTAGATATACAGTCAATTTTAATTTTTTCTCTGATAAATAATATCCTCACAGTGTTAACTGAGGTACAGTCTGCTGTAGAGGCAGAAAAGCTGCAAGAAACTCCAAGAATCAATGCACTTCCACCTGGTCAGTAACTATCAAGTCTGATTCTGTTGCTAAAATATAAACAGGCAGCTTTAATACAACAATATGGGCCTTAACATCAAGAAATTTATAAAGGGCATACTGTAAGTAAACTGTTTCATAATATGCACTTCCCATTCTTTTTTTTGCTGCTCTCTTACATAGCTATTTAGTGCAAAGCTTTAGAATTACTGCATTCCAAATTTACTATACTGCATTTGACATAGCATACACTTACAAAATTCTATTTATTTGGCTTACATGGGATATGAAAGATATCCTTGGGGCTGTAGCTTGTCATACAAAGCAAAACCCAAAATTATGCTTTAGGCATATCAGACAAAAGAGAATAAAATCAATGAAATGTTCACCACAAAATTTTACTCACCTATCCGTTGTATAAATTATAATGATGAACGCTTCAGAAATAAGTTGTATTTTAGTAGCACAAGTTACAAAGCACCTTTTCCATACACACCAAATGGCTGAAAACTCACCGTAGTGATGTTCCCTTTCCTTTCTTCTGGAAGAAATGGGCATGCTTTCATCTGTATCTCTTTAACAGCAGCTGTCATGTTGTGCCTTTCAGGGCTATTTTTAATGAAGACCTCACACTGTGTTGTAACCACCAATGCAGGAGCATCACTTCTTGTTAAATCAGCCACAAACACAATCTCTGGATTTTTAACAACAATGTTCATTTCTGTCGTAGATACAGGCTGCACAGGTGCTTCAGAAACAGAAATTACATTAGTTTAATTCTTAAAATATTAAATTTCAATTGTTTACTTGTGATTTAATTATTAATATTAATAATTACTGCAACTAATATTAATTACAGTAATTATTTAATTATTGTAACTTACAGGGAGGTTTTAAATATTTAGTGGTGAGATTTGGCACAACTGGTGTCAGCAAATTTGTAGATCCCTGCAACTGACTTATTTCTAGGCTCTTCATTGCAGGCACAAAACCATTTAATACCTAATTACTCTTGGGTATGACAAAAGATTCCACAAATCTTCTATGTGGAAATGAAAAGGGTAACAGTATCACCACTGTTACTATCTCTGATATTAACACGTGTATGAGCTTCACTGTACCTGCAACTGCCAATTACGACACAGTCTTACGAAAATGCTGCGCACATTTTCTGCTCTCTGGATTAGCAAACTCACATTTTTCCACAGGACAATAATGCAGCATTTACTGATGCTTGATGTAGCCATTTGCAATAAAAACACACTTTCATAGAAGACTTCCTTATTATTTTGACTTTGATCATCAGCAAATAATCACAACAGGCCTGGCTAAGAGGGACACAACTATGATATTTAGGGCATAGTAAAACAACACCAAAAAAACCAGGGACTTGCTTGACACACCTGATGTGAACTACCTGTGGCCTGGAAGCATAAAAAACTATTTCCTGCTCTGATGTTTTAATGGACCAATTTTTGATGTCAGGTCCTCAAGCTAAAAGTGTGTTCTCTGATGTAGGGAGAAATGCACATCAGTGGGCAAGTGTAGTGAAAACATTTCCAGGCAGCAAGATCAGGCAGGCTGACTGCATGTGTAAGCGTAATATAACACGCTCCATCATTCTTACCATCTTATTTTATTTTAAACATACATTTTTAGGTATCTTCTTTGTCTAGTAAGACAAGACTTCATTGGAAAACAAAGACTAAAGGTCATGAATCTATTTCCATGACGTAAAGAAAGAAATATTAATGGTTACAAGCAGCCACTCTATATACATAAACACAGGAAATGGTGTAAAAGGATTATTACAGTACTAAAATTAAGCTGCTATTTAAACACAGATTTTAAATTATTTCCAGTATATAGGGGTTAATACCTTGGTCCTTTAAAGGTAATGACTGTTTGAGATTTCTCTGTGCAGCAGCACTTTCTGCATTAGCCTTTAGGAATATATCTGCTACAGTAAGTAGAAACTCCATGCTTGCACAAAGGTATATCTCTTGAACAATAACATCAAGAACAGTTCCATCTCTCCCCTGTTTGTAGTTTATATCCACCATAACTTTCTTTTCAAATCCACGTTTCATTTCCACCATTCTAAAAGACAATTAAAGAGGCAGTTAATGAAACAATACTACGCCAGCCACAAATACTGAAAAACACTCAAGATTCCAATTCCAGCTGCAATACATTAACAAGAGTGAATTTTAAAAGTAACACAAATAATTCTAAAACATGACCAATAAAAACATTAGCATAAATTTTACATAACTTTAAAACTAACTCGAATCCCTGGTTACACTAGTGTTCATAATTTTAACAAGTCGAACAATTGTAATTCCCCATTTACATACCAAAGTATTGTACTTCACTGAAGTTTGTTACTATTCATGAAACACAATCTCAGTCTTACTTAGCACTTCATTAAAGTGTAAAGTGGAATTGTTTTCTATGTGCATTTATTAAATTCATATTTAAAGTTCAGTTTATTTCATTTTTTGTATCTACCACTTATACAGGTCTCTCATGAAGACATGTGGAACAGAAGGCAAGTAAGACACGTAAATCCACAGTAACATGTACTTTAGGAATCCCTACACTAAAACATTTGTAGTTTTAACAGAATACTAATGAAAAGGAAACATTATAAAGTCTTTTTCTAATAAACAGTAAATTATGTCAAATTACAGACCTTGGTGTAGCCTTCTGGATTGACTGTCTTTTATCGTCTAATGTACAGTTTGCCAGTTTGACTGAAGCATTCATTGAACCATCGGATAACATTTTCAGAGCAGCTGACATAAAAACTAATTTAAACTCTGCAAGCTTCAAAAGGTCATCTCTCTGATCCAAACTGTTAACCTGTTTAAATCAAACATTGTACGTTTAGTTACATGTAGCAAAAAAAAAAAGAGGTGTGATACAGTTTTATTCTAACTGATAATATTTCCACTAATAAATTAAATAAACCCATTACTAATTCAGAAGGTAACCACAATCAATAACATAAAAGAGAAAACTTCCAAAAAGCAAAGCTTTAGCCTTCTACCATCTTTCTAAAGCAAGCTTGCAAGAGTGAGAGACAATGCTTACAAGAAAGTAATGCAATTTTGGTTCATGCAAAAAGACATAGTATATGTAAAGATGCCAAACGAGAAATTAAATTTTGTCTCTTATTACTACGCAGTGTTTAGCCCCACACCAAAAAGCTGTTTAAAAAAAAACCTGTTTACAATAAATTCCAAACTTTTAGTCAGAAATCTGGTGACAAGTTTTGTAAGTTTAAACCATGACGAACATATATGCATTCCTATTATCACAATTTTGTGTCCACATTCACATCTGTATATGTAACTAATGAATGTGTCTTTCTTCTGCATTGTTTTATTCCAATATTATATTTTATATTAATATAAATTTTCATCAGATTTTTAGTCAGATGCCAGAAGATGTATTATGTGCTACCACTGGTTATTCTATTTCCTGAAATATTGGCCAAGTGATTTAGCCGAAATAGCTGTTTTATCATTTCCATCACATCTGTAATTTTTGCTAGAACACACTTTCTCTGCTACAAATTAAGCTGTTTTTATTCATAATTTCCAGAACGCTAGGTAACCTTAAAGCTGCTGATTTCTCTTTGTAACCAAAACTATACTTACCTGTTTTGAATTTGGACTATACAACACTAAAGTCAGAGAGTCAAATTTGAAGTCCAGTTTTAGTGTTGTTTTTATTTTCATAGGTGAATGCAATTCCACCACAGCTGATGTCACAATAGTTACACCTTTCAGAAATCAGAAAAATGGTCAATATTAAGATTACCTGACTGCAAATAAGGAAAAAAAAACAAACCAAAACATCCTCACTTCGACCATAAGGACAGCAACTTCCCTTTTTCTCCACATGTAAATCCATCCACACTCAGCATGCATTTGTCATGCTTTCTACAATTACTTTTGGCAAAATCACACCATTTCTGAGAATATAAAACACTCCCCTTACATAATCTACATGTGATTTTTACCATCTTTAAACCATAAATGTACAATTTCCCCTTGACATTATGCAGCACTGTGTGCAAGAACATTACAAATTTACTTTCGTCTTCATTTGTTCATCTGCCACATTTTTGCTGTTTTTCACATCTAATAAAGGAATTCAACAAAAGATGATTTTCCTAACTTTACTTGCTTTTCTTTAATGTGTGCTGAGCAGTCTACAGGCAATGACATGCATAGAATACAAACTTTCAGGGATGCCATCATTACGACAGACCAACAGATCTAAATCTGAACAGCAAGCAAAACCAGCATACACAAGAGAGTAACATGGCAGCTTTCCAAAGTTGGGATGTCACCAAATGCAGCTGACAGACCTTTTAAGTGCTACCTTGCATTATTGCCAGGAAAACAGGACAGTCCTTACATTATAGCATGTCATGCTCCGAAACTCACTACAGAGGCCCAGTTGCTCCTATTCATTATCATTACTGTCAAATATAGCTCAAACCAAAATATCACCATAACAGATGTGCTGGCAGTCAACTGAACTCACCAGCAAGGCATGTAGTGACAGGAGCAATGACAACAGTGGTTACAGCTAAGTTGCAGGGAAAAACACCTCAAAGAGCCTGGCAGAGGGCTCCCAGAGTCAGGGAAACCCAAGAGTGTGGAGAAACCTGGTGGAGTCCAGGAGCTCTCATTAGTGAGCCTGACATAGTGAGGGCCTTGCCAGAGCAACCGAGGGAGACTTAAGTGACTCTTGGGAGCATAGCAACTTGGAGCACAGTGAAAAGGTGGGCAAACAGGACATGGCACATCAGAAGGATGTGGCACAGCACTTGGTGCAGCAGCTCATGTAGGCAGGGCATGCAGGAGGACGCAGTGACCCTCCCAGCTCCTGAGCAGAGTTCACCTGGTTGTTTTCGCCTACCACACAAGGACAGAACAGTGGTCTCCATATGGCCAAAAATCATTGCTAGCAGGAGCACGGCAACCCAGACTGAGATTCCTGTGAAGCATGCAGTTGTCCGGACCTGCAGCTGCAGGGAGTGTTTGAGCCTGGCATCAGCACCAGAAGGCAGAAGAGACTACACCTGTGTGCAGTGGGACCAGGTGGATGATCTGCTGAGCCTGGTAGTAGATCTTAGAGAGGAAGTGGAGAGGCTGAAGAGTATTATACAAAAGGGAATGTTATACAAAATAGACTGATGAAAATTCCTGAGAGAAATGCAGGAGATGGAAGCTCAGCACAAGTCAGAGAACTCCAACACTCTTGTCATCAGACAGAAGGAGGGGATCTAAAAGACAAGGGATAACGGAAACAGGTCCTTGCTGGAAGCAGCAGGAGAACCACCTCCCCTGCCTTCTCAAGTAACCTTAGGGAATAGGTATGAGGCTCTGGAACTTGATAGTGAAGCAGATGATAGTGAAGGTGAAGGTCTACATGGGGCACTGTCCAGAGCAAGTCAGTCAACCAAATGCATCACAATTTCAGGTGAAGTAGAGAAAGAAGAGTAATTTGTGCAGATGACTCACTTCTGAGGGGAACTGAGGGCCCTGTAAGCCAACTAGATCCATCCCACAGGGTAGTCTGACGCCCACCCTGGGGCTCAGGAAAGAGATATTACTAGGAGACGGGATCTAGAGCACAAGTTGTGTTCTCTTCTATCCTGTCAGGAAAATCATGCAGATTAACACCTTGATAACACAATTTTGCGTTACCATCAGAATTTTGGTTTCTTTCATCGTGGGTCAGTTAATAGAACACTGAGCCTGCTGGCAACAAACAGCATCCTCTTGTCTCAAAGGGGAAAAGGACCTTAGCTCAGGAGTTAGCAGGGCTTGTTAAGAGAGCTTTAAACAAGATTTGATGGAGGATGGGGACAGAGCCAGGCTTGACAGAGATAAGGTGTGGGAAGGGCAGAACTATAGTGACCACCCAAGCAGCAAAAGGAGGCTTAAGAGGGAATACATCCAGTGAGTATCAGCATCCAAAGATGCAACCACAAGACAGAGTACAGAGCATCCCCCTGCACAATCACATACTTCCATAAAGTGCCTGTACAAAAATGCACACAGTTTGGAGAACAAACAGGACGAACAAGAAATGCAGTCAAAGGATTCTGACTTCATTGCAATGACAAAGATGTGGTGGGACAGCTCACATGACTGGAATGCTGTAATGAAGCACTACATGCTATTTAGAAGAAGCTTTCTCTTTGAGGAAACACCTGGAATATTTCAAGCTTTGTCTTGGGGTAGACGATAAGCGAGTCAAGAGCTTATGGGTCAGGATAAAAGGGCAGACCAGTAGGGGTGACACTGCTGTGAGTGTTTGCTACAGGCCACCCAAGCAGGAGGATGAGGCCTTTGACAGGCAGCTTGAAGCAGCCTCAGAGTCACAGGCATTGGTTCTTGTGGGGGTATTTAACTGCCCTGACATCTGCTGCAGAACCAGCACTGTGAAACACAAACAGCCCAGGAAGTTCCTGAAAAGCATTGATCAGAGCCTTCTGTAATGGATACTGGAGGATCCCATATGAAAAGCTTTGCTGCTTGACCTCACAGTAACAAACTGGGAAGGCCTTGTTGGGGATGTGAAGGTTGGGGAAGCCTTGGCTGTACTGACCATGAGATTGTGGAGTTCAGGATTTGGAGAGGAGTGAACAGTGCAGCAAGTAAGATTGTAACCATGGGCTTCAGGAGAGAGACCTTTAGCACTTCAGGGAATTTTCTTGGAAGAATCCCATCGGAACAGGCATTGAAGGGATGAGGAATTGACATTCAAGGATCATTTCCTCCAGGCTCAAGAACTGGCATCTCGATGCATGCCAGTGAGCAAGAAATCAGGCAAAGGGGGCAAGATGGATAGATCTTTATTCATGGATGAATAAAGAGCTCCAGTCACTACTCACATGTAAGTAGGAAATACACAGCAGATGTAAGTGGGGTGAGGCTACTTGGAATGCACATAGAGAAGCTGTCAGGGTAAGCAGAAACGAGACAATAAAGCCCAAGGTCCATTGCGAATTAGATCTGGCCATGGGTGTCAAGGACAACAAGAAGGGCTTCTTCAATAACAAAAGTAAAACAAAGGATAACGTGGGTCCATTGCTAAATGGAGGGGGGGGACCCTGGTAACAGAGAAAGCAGAGGAGTTACTGAATGCCTTCTTTCTACCTGTCTTCACTGACAAGACCAGCCCTCAGGAATCTCTGATCCTGGAGGTCAGAGTAATTCAGTGTTGGAAGAAAGCCATTCCCTTGGTCAAGGACGATGGGGTTAGAGAACATCTATGCAACCTTGACATCCACAAGTCCATGGGCTCTGATGAGATACATTTATGAATGCTGAGAGAGCTGACTGTAGACGATCATCTTTGAAAGACTGCGGTGATTAGGAGTGATGCCTGAGGACTGGAAGGAAGCAAATGTCATCCCAATCTTCAAAAAGGACACAAAGGAGGACCCAGGGAACTACCAGCCACTCAGCCTCACTTAAATTCCTGCAAAGGTGATGGAGTGCCTCATTCTGGAGGTCATCTCTTCCATTTCTACGGAAGACAAGAAGGTGATCAGGAATAGTCAGCATGGATTCACCAAAGGTAAATCATGCTTGACCAACCCAAAGGCCTTCTATAATGAAATAACTACCTGGACAGATGAGAGAAGAGCAGTGGATATTGTCTACCTTGACTCCAACAAGGCTTTCAACAATGCCTCTTACAATATCCTCACAAGCAAACTCAGCAAGTGTTGCCTGGATGAGTGGATAGTGAGGGGGACAGGGCAGAAAGTTATGGACAGGAAGTTGCAAATATAGCTTCTTTACTGTGCAGATGACCACACACTGACACAGACTACCCAGAGAGGCTGTGGAATCTCCCACACTCGAGATATTCAAGAACCATCTGCAGACAATTCTATGCCATGTGCTCTGGGACAACCCTGCTTGAGCAGGGAGGTTGGACTAGATGTCCCCCTGTGGTCTTTTCCATTCTGTGATTCTGTGAGATCCCCTAGGCTGATTCAGCCCCCTGATTACTACCCACTTCTGTTTGTACAGGTCAGCAGTGATGAGCAAAGAAGTCCTATGGCAATTAGAAAGGACTTCAGGACGACTGGTTGAAGGGACAGGAGCATAGGTAGTGTTTTTCTCAATCCCATCAGTAGCATGCTAGAAATACTGAAACAAACAGGAGAAGCTACCTGATAAACATGTCGCTTAAAAGCTGGTGACATCAGTGGAATTTTGTCTTTTTTTGACCATGGGACAGTTGATACAATACCAGGACTGCTGAAGACAGATGAGGTTCATCTGTCTCAAAGGACTAAAAGGATTCTTGCCTATAAATTGGCAGGGATGGTTAAAAGGGCTCTAAACTAGGTTTGCAGGAGAATAGGCATAGAACCAGTGTTGGAGATTAGGATTTTCCCTTTTGTTTTCTTTCTCTTAGAGAATTTTGCCCCGTCTGTTGCTAAAATACCCTAACTACCAGTACTTAACAGAGACAAAAGATGTAGCCAGGGTGGAGTCGGGGGAGGAGAGAACCTGGCCAATCCTAACTCACTTGCTCTCTGGGCATCGGAGGGATGGTGGAGCTGCTGTTTTCCTTTCGCTACCACTGTGGGAGCCCAGCTCTGCCTCTTTCCTTGCCGGGAGAGCCTTTGTTTGTAAGAGGAGCCACTGAACTGGGACTGTATTGACACCCAATTTGACTGGGCAAGGACTTTTACCCTCCACTCTGGTGCGTCAGGGGAAAGCCTGGGATCCCAATCATCTTCCCCTTCCCAGAGTGTGTGTCTCCCTGGCTGCATCTGGCAGCTGCTACAGAAGAGCCTGGCTGTCACTGCCCAAGCCCCCCACCTGCTGGGACACACTGCAGCTCCTGCCACAGCTGTGGAGTCTTTGCCACCTCTTGCTTGCTACCCCAGGTGCGCCAGCCCTGCTGCTCCAGCTCACAGCTCTGAGCTCCCTACTGCCCCCTGTCCTGCCCTCAGGCCTGCCCGCCATTGCCGTGTGAGGGAGGCAGAGCCAAGCTCGCACCACAGCGCCCCCTGCAGCCTCGGGGGAATCACCGCACTGCCCTGCCCGGCTGGAGCCAACAGCGTCCCTGCTGGCTGTGACTGGAACTGCACCAAAGGGACAGTGCCTGGCAGCCCAGGGAAAGCTGCCGCTGCTTTCTGGTTTTTGTTTGCTGCTGCTACTGCTGTTGTTGTTGTTTGTTTGCCTTGTTATAGATACTAGTGAAGAACTGTTATTCCTTTTCCTATATCTTTGCCTAAAAGCCCTTGATTTCAAAATTAGAATAATTGAGAGGAAAAGGGGCTCATGTTCTATGTTCTAATGGAGGTTCCCACCTTCCTTAACAGACACCGGTCTTTCGAACCAAGACAACCAGGCTCACTAAACATGAGCCATGGGGCAGGATGCTAGAGTTAGGGATAAAATCGGTACCCTAGCTGAAGTGCATCTACACCAATGCACACAGTATGGGTAAGCAACAGGAGGAGCTAGAGGCCACTGTGCAGCAGGAAAGCAATGACAGAAATGTGGTGGGATGACCAGAGTGTTGCACAGGATGGCTATAAGCTCTTCAGAAGGGACAGGCAATGAGGAGAGACGGTGGGGTGGCACTGTACATTAGGAAGTGTTTTGACCGTATAGAGCTCAAGGAGGGCAACAAGGCTGGTGAAGGGCTGGGAATGCAAACCCTATGAAGAACAGCTGAGGGAGATAGGGTTGTTTAGCCTGGAAAAAAGGAAGCTCAGGAGAGACCCTATCACTCTCTAAAACTACCTGGAAGGAGGCTGTAGTCAGGTGGGGGTCAATCTCTTCTCCAGTCAACCACTGACAGAAGGAGGACACAGTCTTAAGCTGAGCTGGGGGATGTTTAGGTCAGACACCAGGAAAAAATTCTTCACTGAAAGGATGATCAGGCACTGGAATCCTCTGCCTAGGAAGTTGGTGGAGTTACCATCCCTGGAGGTGTTTAAAAAAGGAATGGACATGGCACTCAGTGCCACAGTTTAGTTGATGAGGTGATGTTAGGTCATAGGTTGGACTTGATGATCTCAAAGGTCTTTTACAACTTAGATAATTCTGTGATTATGTGATAGTGATGAGACCTGATTCCACAATATCGGTATGGACAAATGAATATGGCATCCTTTTATAAATGCAATTCCAACAAAGATAATATATTGACAATAACACCTAAAAATGCTAGATGATGAAATTTTAGAAAATATTACCTGCAGAGTGCTGTGAAGTACTGTGTGTTTCACTAGAATGACTAGTTGACTCTTTCAATTCTGGCAAAGGTGTTGATTCACCAGAGCTTACACCTGCATTTTCGTTTAGTGTCCTCAGTATTGTGGTAATATCCTCCTGACTGAGAATTAGCTTTAAAAAAGATTGGAATGAAAATCACAATGACTCTGTTCACGTAACTTTTATAACTAAAACCTAAACTTACAAATAGACAGATAAATCAAATAAATCTCATCTGAGTCTCTGTTTAGAACACAAGATGTTTTTCTCAAATTCACACAACACCTTACAGTAACGTCTAGAAATCAGAAGTCAGTCACACACTATTTTGTTTTCATCCACAAACTTTCCCTACCAAGTTACAATTTTGAAACTGGAATGTCAGAACACGTACACATACAGTTTGACTTACAGTCAACCAAAATTTTTATCTGCATTTAGTCACAAGGCACTTTACAATAAGAGTCACGAGTTTTATTTCAGAATTTTGCAAACTGGTTTTTCTTATACACCTCACAACTTTTCTGGTTTTTAATGTTAAATTTAGTTTCTGTTATGTTTAAATTTTAATTTGTTAGATTTATTTTTTATATAAATTTAAATCACCCTAGGATGAATCCCATCTGTCCCCATAGATTTGTAAGTGTCTATGTGACACAGCAGGTCACTAATTACTATTCAGGCTTGTTATGGGTATGAATTCAGCACTACTGTTGAACAAACCAAGAAACCCCAACTTTTCCTATGTCAGCGTCTTTCCTTCATTGAAAGACACTGACATACTCTGTCATGATACATGTCACTCTGTCTGATACTCTGCCAGGAGTATCACAAATTAAATACAGAGCTTAAATTAGAACAGAAACCTATTCATTTGCATTTTCCCTATGAAACAATAAAATCCATTCTACCTCTTTGTCTTGAAATCAAACCATAGCCTAACTACTGAGCTTGGACTTTTATAGAGGAAAATGAATCTGTTTTCCACAAATATTTAAACAGTTGCTTTCAGAAACGAGAGCTTACATTCATAGGCTTGAGTCGGCCGGATATTTCAATATCAGGAACTTCATTATACCATGCAGCAGCTAAATTTCGTTCAACAGCTAGTTCCAGATTGATTGGCTGCAGCAATTGTACTTCAGTTTGCAAAGAATCTTGCTCATAGCAAGATCTGTGAAAAGAAACAAAACACTCCCAGCTTTATGTATTTCACTTACACATTCTAACAAACACATTTCTGTCTTTTCCTCATCTTTTTAAATAATGCTATAAAACTGCCTTTATACTACTTCAAGTAGCTCTAGTTAAAGTCTTATTCCACCAAATAGACATCTTTCCTTGGCAGGGAGAAGGTATCAGGCACGTATCAGGCATGCAACACACAAACTCTTGCAAGTTAGGACCTCTTAGCTCCTCTCCAATGGAGAGCAATTCCTTCTTTCTTCAGTACTCTTCAACTGTGATTGAAAAGCTCCTTCCCTCTCCCCTTACAAATCCCCTGCACCAAGGACCATTTTCAAGCAGCTCTTTATGGCTACCTGACTCAGTATCTCTGTTATGCACATCTCGAAAATCCCATCAAAATACTCTTAATACAAATTGGTATAACCTGTCCCAAAGTAAGGAATAATGCATAAGTCTATAGTGCTACACAATTTTTCCAGAACAAACACTTGCTTCTATTTAAACATGTGTAGACTGCTTTTTCCTAAACCATACATTTTCATTGCTTTAAGATAATATTACTTTGCTCTTATATCCCAAGATAAAAGTGTACCTGTCAATCACCAACCATAAACGAATTATTTAACAAATTCTCAAAGCCCTCTAACTGAAGAGTCCTAAAAGGATTTAATGAATTTTAAAAATATTGACACTACATTACCTGAATAACTTTAGTTCACTCAATTTCACCGTCATGGAGTCAATAACAGGTGGGAGACTATACCGTGTTTTTGTTGTAGCAATAAAGAATTGGTTCTTCACAGTGATTAGACCAAGATCAGCCACCAGGACATTTGCAGACATTGCTGACTGTGGAACTATCACAACAGGTGCTTTGATATTGATATCTAGTGCCAAACGGGAACTACGCTCTGCTAACCCTTTTACACCTGTAGCTGCTTTCTCTGCTGCTTGAACAGTTGCCTCAGTAAGAGCTTGCTTGGCAGCTTGAAAGTTATTTACAAAAGCCTAGTAAAAGAATACAGGTTTTAGGAATTAATTATTAAGAATTACACTACTTCAAAAACATTATGAATCGTTATTTAAATAGCAAGCCATCTTAAGATGTTATTTTTGCAATACACTGTTTCCAAATTCTTTATTACTATAATTATCCCCCAAATATGACAAACTGCGCGTATATATATGAATAAACTTCCATACTAAATATTTGGAAAATTAGATGGTAAGAGCAATGATCGCATAACATGACTTGCAGTAATTACATTTTATTTAATCATAAGAGCAGCAAAAGATTGATTTACTTAGCAGAATTCATGGAAAGGGCATTAATTTTCATGGTTTCTTACTTATATTTCAGTGTCATAAATAATGAATGGTAATATATTTAACAGCTGTCACAAATCTTCTAAGAAAAACATTACTATAATTAATAGCAAATCTTGTTGCTTACTCATCTGCTCCACAGTAACAAACATACACAGAAAAAAAATAAACAGCCCAACTACCAATCTCTGTAAAGCTTCTACAATATAATACAAGAGCTCTTACACAAACAGGCACCACCCCATATGGAATGCTCTTATCCCTTTCTTGCTCAGACAACTTTACCTGGATGCTAACAAACAGTATCTAGAAAATTTAACTTACCAAAATAGATGAAACAAACTTGTTGACAAAAACCACTTGAATACACCCAACAGTTAGGTAAATACGATTGTCAACAACATCCATATTTGTATATGCAATGCCATCTGTAGCATTCACATATGATACCATTCTGAAGTTGAAAACTTCTTCTTCTGTGATGTAAAGAGCCTTGAGGAAAGAAAAAATAGTATCTCTACTGTAAAAACTTACATACTGGAGAAACTTAACTTCAAGACAAAATGTAGAACCTCACAACACTAAGACATTTTTACTTCAAATATCTCAACAATATATGAAAAACAATCACATTTAAAAAATCCATCGAAGTTGCTGAAAATACTTAGTTGAAATCTCAGCTTGAATAATTCTGTTAATTAAAGTCAACAGAGTAAGAGGTGCAATGAGCAGCTGAATATCACAGTTGCACAGATTCATGTCAGCCTAATAATTATTGGCCATGGGAGCAAAATCAATCTGTCTATAGAGAATGCTACTCCCAACAAATACATAAAAGATGACTGAAAAAAATCACAGTATAGAGTGAATCTACAAATCTAATTTAGCATCCATACCAATGATACACGCATATGGCTACCTTTTTATACAGTGCTGTCTCATCAGAATCCACAACAATGATGTTCTTCAATTTTGCAGTCACATCAGTTGCTGCTTTCTTCATGATCACTTGGCTATCCAGACCTCAAAAGATGAAACATACAAAATCTATACACTATTCCAGTTACACTATTACAGTTTTGTGTCCTTGTGAATAAAGCTTTGTTCCTACCTTCAATGTGAATTTCAGCTATTCTTTGTTTTTTCTCTCTAATAAAAATACGCAAACACGACAAATCTGCACAGATAATGAGGTCAATAACATCTTCATACTTCGATTTTTTTGATGCTATGGGAAATAAAAAATAACCAAAGTTACTGTTCTTCAATGAGCACATGTAATATTTTGGTATTCCTTTGAACTGCACAGTAAGCAAGAGATTGATGCTCCTCAAGTATAAGGTAATAACTGTAAGGCCACCAATGGTCTTAATTAATACCTAGAAAAAAAACCAAAAAACCTGACAACAAGGTTTTCTATTTACATTGACTCAGAGCCTCCAGTGCATAGCAAAGGTATGCTTTAACCTATATATCAGAAAACGGCACATGCCTAAGGATATAACCCTATCAGTATACATAACCCTAAGCAAAATTTCTCGTATCAAACATCATTGGCAGGTTTACAAAAATAGAAAATACATTTGTTTTCTTCCTTAGTTAAGTGAAGAAAGAAATGAGAAGAGGAAAAAATAATGAAGAAACTTACTTAATTTCTTAAGAACATCCTTCTTCTCCTCTGTTTTTTCATGGACGGGTTCTTCTGGAACTTTAGTAACTTGTTTGGGTAGAAGATTATTCAGATAGTTCATTGCATTCAGCAGAGCTTCAGTATGCAAATGAACATCTAGAGATGAAAAGTTCACCTAAAAGAAACATTTTTGTTTATCCAATATGCCTCCCTCTCCACACTGAAAAAATTATGTTAAAAAAAGATAACATACCTTTATTTTCTGCAGAACATTCTGATAGACAGTTTTCACTTCTGGTCCTTTAATATCAGTCTATTTCACCAAAAGTGCACAAAAAGCAAACAAATAAATCAGAAGAAGAAAGTTTGCAAATTCCATTAGAGGAAACTTATTTTCAAAACCACTACAATTTAAGATGTAAAAATTATTCTGTTGAAGGAGCACACAAACTGCACATGACACTCAGGACGTTAAAAACATTAAAAAGGAAAAAACCTTCAACATCTGCTGCATATTAATGAGCTGTTTATGAGAGGCTTAAAATTCAAAAGCAAAGTCCACTCTTTTCTGACCTTTATATACTCCAGAGTGAGAAGATCATCTTCTACATTATCCAATGTAGTAATTATGTAAACTGGCTTGTCATTATCATCTAAAAAAAAAAAAAAGCACCATAAACATAAAGGAATACAAAGAGTTACTTTTTTGAAAAGAAAAAATAAATTCAACTTTCCTTATCTAAAACTGCAAACTAGGCTACTAGCTGTCATTACTGCTTAATCACAAACCATTACTGTTTAATCACTTCTGCAGAAGTAAAATAATTAGATGTCTCTCTAAAATCATCTGCACCAGAACATATTTACCAAAGCACTAACATGAGAATGAGCTCCTGATTTACTTCCCCTCAGCCCTGCATTTAACTTAGGAAGCAAATCTTCCTTATTTGACAAAAGCCCTACAGACATTTTGAAGAAAAAATCCGGGTTATTTGTGAGTAATTCCTTGACCAGATAATAAATACTTACCCATATACTCTGGGCACAGAAGACAAACTTCACGAAGGAAAGCACTTCCAGTCATGTCAAATTTTCTTAGTTTATATTCAGTGCCTAAGCCCAAAATATCAAGCTCCAGCACAGGCACCTCAGTATTACCAGTAAGACGGCACAATTTAATTAACACCTAAAAAAAACCCCCAAACAAAACACACACTCAAAGCCAGTAAGGGATTATCCTCTCAGTTTTTATACAGGATATATTCACTTTGGTTTTATTGGTTAATGTCTATTTGTGTATTGATCATTTAATTTTATACAGCAAATGCCTTGGAAAAAATAGACAATTCGACAAACAGTACTGGTCATTGCTCTTGCAACAAATACTCCAAACGTATATATGTAATACTAAAGTAACAGTTACACAAACTAAATTATTTATAAAAACAATTCTGTATAGCACTCAGCAATGTTCAACACAGTCAAAACTGGATTTTCAGTCAGCATAAAGTGTTTACTACTTCCATGGGAATTCCTCTGAACCCTCCTGCTAAGAGTTAGATTCTCAAGCTGAATGTCAGGCAAGAAGGTTTACTACTTTTTCATCCATACATGACAATATTGTTATATAAACACCTAGCTAAGCTGTTGTAGCTGACTTTGACAACCAAATACATGTTTTCTTCTTTTCCATGTAATGCTGTCTACAAATAAGGAAAACCAAAACCAAACCCAGAAAGTAATTTTAAAGTATGAGGACAACAGAGGTGATTTCTAATAGCGTCCTAATTTTATTTTTTTCTTCATGGTTCTAAGTTAGTTGCCATTAGAGAGTAACACAAAACACAGCATCCACCTTTAGACTAGTAGTTCTTAAACAAGGTCATAACATAAACAGTGCATTTCAGTTTTATTTGTAGTAAAGGTGTAGTATACAGTATGCTGCAAGCTAGCTATGATGTATTGAAGACCTTCTGTAAGCCCTACCCTAAAACTGAATTTGCAAAGCTAACTGAATTAGTATGATTTATTTCAAAAATAAATGTAAAGTAAAATACAGTGAGTAGCAGGAATAACACTGTCATAGCCATGATGGCAAAGATAACCACAGTGTTAGGAGGCCACGTCTTTCACTAGAGCAACTGATACAGTTAGAAAGTATTCTTGCATTTGGGTAAAATACTCCTTTTTTCTGCCCAAGTCTGAAACAGCAAGAACACAGAAAATTCTTCATAGTAAAGATGCTACAGTAATGCCAGAATGATTTTTGCCTTTTTTTTCTTTTATATATTCTCTGTATTCTTTACACATACATTTGTAACCTTCCCAGTACTTTTCCCTACCCTTCTGCCCCAGCTAAGAAAGACTTAACACATTCCAGGGGCTTCTATCCTATCTTGGTTCTCCCTGGCTACCAAGGTCTTCCAGACACATTTTCACTAACAAGTACAGCGAGTACAAAGGCAGAGTGGCTCCAGAGAAGGTGCTTGACCTGTGGGGAACTGCATCACCACTTGTCCTACTAACTGGTGCTTTTTATATATTATGCTAATTTCCTAAAACCTAAAAAACTGTATTCACCCCTTTGGGGGTGGGCTTTTGTGGACAATGTTCCATAACTGCTCCTGGAGCTCCAATAAAGATACACTTTTATATTACCTCCTATACTGAAAGTATCTTGAGTTTAGTATCTAAGTTGGAAAAGGCATCAACAGATTTATGTGTGTGAACAACAGGATCTGTGAAAAACTAGAGCAGAAAAACGTGGTGCTTGTTACAAAATAAAACATTAATGAAGTTTTCCCACTGACCACAACAGTATCTAGAAAAAAGATGTCACAAGCACATATTTAGCTAAAACAAATATGTAATGTGATTTCTGAGAGACAGGTAAAGAAAATTCAGTGACAAAGTGAGTTGGGAAATGAAGTGGATAAATCAATGCATTTCAGTGATGACCAGGATACAGAAGCACAACTATGATTTGGAAAAAAACTCTGGATAATAGTTTCAAAGAAAAAGGGGAAACTAATACTTTTGCAGACACGGATTTATGAACACAATGAACATGGAAAAATTACGGTCCTGATCTGCTTCAAGGTAATTTAAAAGGTAATGTTACCTCAGCTACTTCAAACCTTAGCTGGAATTCTGTCATATTTCTCAAAGATTCTTGTTTGCATAGTGTTTTTCGCCTTGTACTGCCACCTTGCTTGAGGGAATCAGATGAGGCTTCAAAGAATGGCGCATCTTCCACAGGACTGCTTAGTGCATCATAAAATTCTTCTTCTGATTCTAAGGATTAATTCACAGCAACATTACACATGCAACATTACACAGCCAATATTTTACAGTACTATGGCCTGGAGTTTTTATGTCTACATCTATAAAAGCTTAAATGTACGAGTACCTTGCTGGTAACTAACAACCAATAAAACATGTTTCCATAACCACAGCCCCTCCTGCCTCCACAACTTTACACCGACAGCTGCCTCCATCATGTCATCATAAACTTCAGTTTTCATTGGCTAATTCCTTTGTCAGCATTCTCTCACTACTGGCTTTGCAAAAGACAGCACAAACAGTGCTTTGTCTTGCCTTTGGTGTGAACTAATAACTCATCTGCTAGTCAGACAGCTGCTTACAGTACAGGAGTCTTTGCCTCAGTATCAGGCACGCTACTTGGGATTTCTTCCTGCTATAGATCTCCCATTTCAGAGAGACTGCTAAGAACTATAAAGCTTTTATTCTACTTTACATTATTGCAGAAATATAACCAAGACAAATAGATTGCACAGTCTTGCAAAGGTTTTATTCACCTAAAAACCATAAACACTGAAGTAGAAAGTAACTGCAGAGCAAGTATCCTTCTTCTGAAAAACTCAATAAATTACATGAAGTATTTTCTAAAGCTTAAATATAGCTCTGAGTTTTTGGAGAGTGAAGATAGAGAATTAACATAAATCACTTAAAATGACTGCACAGCTGCATATATAGTATAGATTAAAAATCAAACTTGATTCAAATATAAATCTAGCTATTACTTTCTCAAATTGTTGCCAGCATGCATTCTCATTTCATCTAAATTTTAAGAACTGAAAGATATTTCCACTCTGCCTTTGGACACTTAAAGAAACTCATAATAAAAAAGATGAGGATGCACAAATACAAATTTCTATACGTACTGCCTACACACTGAATTTAAAGCTATAAAGTAGGTAAAAAAATGAACTTTGCTGATTATTTTGCTAGTGTTTACAAACCACGTGTATAGTTAACTTGAGAAAGGAGAAATAGTTTGGTTCTCTGTTTTTCCAGTTGAGTGTTTTGGCATCACAAACATAATTGACACTGAAATACCACCGATATATTTGATTATTTTTCTAATGTAACTACTAGATGAAATGTTAGGATCTAGCTAAGCTGTTTGAAAAGCAAGGCAGTATTGAACACAACTGGTTCTTCCACAGCTAATCTTCTACTTTATTCAGGAGAAGTCAAAATGTTTGTTTATAAAAACACAGTAGTTTCTAACAGTCATCATTTCAGTATTTTGTAATTTAAATAAATACACCCAAATAGGAGAGAAATCCTTCACCACAGAAAATAATTAAAATCCTCATCAGAGGACTAACCACATGCTAAAGCTAAAAATGTCATACTACTTTAAATGCCTTGAATAGAGAGTTGCTGTAACATATGCCCAGACAAAAATAAACCCACCATACAAAAAAAATTTTACTGCTATACCCTCAGGAAGGAATGACAAAAACAAGGATACAGAATTTTACTGCTATGAGAAAATACTCAGGTATTTTGTACAGTATCAATCACAGTAAGCTAAACAGAATATAACACTACTCAGACCTCAAGAACTTGAAACAAAGCCCCATAACCTTGCTTACAGCAAGAGTAATAAATAAACTCAAAGAACTCAAAAACTTCTTGACTTGACCTGCTTCTTAAGCAAGACATTAAAACAGACTGTATTACCTGACTCAGCAACAGAATGAAGATCCAAAACAGGATACGCGCCCGGAGACAAATATTGTGCTGAAAGCACAGGGGACACTGCAGTCTGAAACAGGAGATACCATAAGGTTTTTTGCTTCCTATTTCATGCATATATGCTGCATCAAAATTTTACAACTTAGGGGAATTTACCTTAAGTGCAAATCTGTATAGTTAAACACATTACTAAAATTATAAGCATGAGGAGAAATGAGATCTAAAATAGGTAGACGCAGCAGCAATTGCACTTTCATATAGCTAGAGAAAACACACACTAGGAAACACAGTGAAGAGGTTCAAACATACAGCTTCACAGACCAAAAGATGGTCAGAAATGGCCTATCATATGAAAAATGTGAAAAATCATAAAAGATAAAACCTACTCCTTCAAAGGACTGCAATGACACAACTTCAGAGAACAACAAAAGCTCTTTACAAATATAACACAAGTGCCTGGTGTGGAAAAAAGAAACAAGAACTAAATAAAACATTAGAGGAAACAGAACTGCTCTGTATTTTATAGAACCAAAAAAACATTTAGGTTAAAAAAGACCCTTCAGATCGTCAAGTCCAACTGTAAACCTAGTACTGCCAGGGACATGTTTTAGAGGTGAACTTAAAAGCCTCATCTACAAATCCTTTGAACGGTTGCAGGGATGGTGACTCATCCATTGGGCAGCCTGCTCCAATGTTTGACAATTCTTTTAGTGAAAAAATTTTTCCTAATATCCAATCTAAGCCTCCTCTGGAGCAATCTGAGGCCATTTACTCTTGTCCTGTCTTTTTTTACTTTGGAGAAAAGACCAAACCCTCAGTCTTTCTTGCAGTGAGGAGCCCAAAACTGAGCACAGACTTCAAGGTGTGGCCCCACCAGTGCCAAGGACAGAGGGACAATCATGGCCCTGGCCCTACTGGTCACACTATTGCTGATACAAGTCAGGATGCCAATGGCCTTCTTGGCCACCTGGGCATATGCTAAGTCATGTTCAGATGCTGTCAACCAGCACCCCCAGTTCCTTCTCTGCCAGGCAGGTTTCCAGCCATTCTGTCCCCAGCCCATAGCACTGCTTGGGGTTGCTGTGACCCAAGTGCGGGACCTGGCATTTCACCTTACTGAATTTCACTGCTTCACACATCTGGGAAAAAAACAACTAGTAGAGTACTGAGAGGAGATCTCACAGCAGTTGTCATCTTTCTCACAAGGGGAAGCAGAGAGGCAGACACTGATCTCTTCTCTCTGGTAACCAGTGACAGGACTCGACAGAACAGCATGAAGGGGTGTCAGGGAGGTTTGCACTGGGAAAAGGTCCTTTCCCAAGAAGGTAGCTGGACACAGGAGCAGGCTTCCCAGGGAAGTGGTCACAGCACCAGCCTGACAGAGTTCAAGAAGCATTTGGACAATGCTCTCAGGTACATGGTATAACTCCTGGGGATGGTCCTGCACAGGGCCAGGAGTTGGACTTTGACGATCCTTGTGGGTCCTTTCCAGGTAAGGATAATCTATGATTCTATGAGTCTTCAATTGTGAAATGCAATAATGCACAACTCAGAGTAGTAACTGAAAGCATGTGAAATGCCACTAGAGTGCATCATGAAACAGGAATCCTCCACTCCACGTGTCTTCACGTATCACAGAATTAAATTCTCATAGCAAAGGTATCCAAATGGTTTATTTACCATCAAGTCTCAGAAAGCAGTCTCAGCAATCTGAGTTTGTAAAGTATTCTCACCTGTAGGTTCCACATGCTCATGTATTATACATGTGCCTTGCACAGAGTACTAAAGTAAGAGGAGAACTGTGCACTGTGTACCCTTTCTTCTTCAGTGCGTTGGCTCTGGACTGCACAGGTGACAGCAGTTCTTTCCCTGCATCACCACACCTTCTCCTCTCCCTTGCTACTGCACCTTTCAAAGCTCAGGCTCAGACAATTATTCACAGAATCACAGTATCAAATCCATACATTATGGCAACAAGAAACACTCATCTTCGAACGCTGTTTCCAAGGCTGTTTTTCATCTCACTCTTAACATTTCAACAGTCTCTCTTAGTCTGCAGCCTATGTAAATCTGACTTTACTGAATATATTCTGTCCATGAGTAATTAAGATTCTTGTAACTGTGAAGTGTCTCATCTGTAACACTTCCACATTCTAAGAAAACAAGGAGAAAAAACTGAGATTTGATTTCATAGTACCAAATAATGAAAAACAGCCTTCCACACTGAAGTGAACTGTCTTCTTGACAGTGGACTGTCTTTTTGAGCACCGGGTTTAAAAATGTAGAAGGATCTGTTCCAGAAAGTCTTCTGTTTTCACAGCTCAAGAACACTTCCACCACTAACTCAAAATGTAAAGAAGGAAACAGCACTCTGGAAAAGGATTTCACAGCCTTTTCGGTTCAGGAGTAAAGTGATGCTAACGAAGTTCAGAAGAATTTCAGCTGTAAGGATGAAAGCATGGGAATATACCTGCCACCACCAAAGCAGAAAATCCATTCAAATTAACCAAATGTAATGCCAGCAATTAAAGTCTGTTAAGCTCTGGAGGAGATGGAAGCTTAAGTAGACAGGTTTAAGCATAAGTTTTGATATGGATTCACATATAATGCAAGTGTATTCATACTTGGTCCACAGTCTTTCCTCACTTCATCTAGTGTACATCGCAACTAATGTACAGGTAATACTAACCACTTCAAGGTCACTTAAAATACTTTAGATGTAATAGTTGAATTCTAATTAAATTCAAGTATAGTCAGTGTTATAAAGCACAGTACAATTATCTTGTACATGCAGATCCTATTTATGTAAAAGTAAAGTCCCAATATCTACCCTCCAAAAAAGTTAGCCTGTGATTAGTTGCACAAAAGAGAGACTAAGGCAGTTTTTGGCTGGGTATGCTATTAATATATGACAAGTGAAAGAACAGGTCAGAATTAGCTAAAATTTTAACAGCATCACTAAACAGATGGCAAGAACCACAAGTTGGAGTGAAACAGTCTTCACTCTATATATACTTTCAATAGGTATGCATGCCTAAATGTTGCGTTTACTGTTAGTAAATATTATGCTAACAACCCACAGAAAATACCAAACTGCAGCAACAGCTTACAAGAACAGGGCAGAATAATTTGTGCAAAAATTGAATGATACTTATCAAATAATCAAAAAAAAAAACCCAACCCCAAATACAAAGATGATCACTAGTCCTTTAGAATCAAGTGCACAAGTTATTAGGTAACAGGTTGTTAGAAATATTTACAAATGACAGAAGAATGGAGAGCTAAATTTTGTCTTTGACTTTTAAGATTTCATGTATATTCTAATAGGACTGCTTTAAACTTACATAAAACATAGCCAGATCACATAGACTAGAGTCATGTTAAGAACTAGAAACTGTGAATTCATTTCCCAGTTTTATTAAAAACAGCTCAAAAGGTAAAATACATTTTTCAGTAATTATAACAAGAAAGTGGCAAACTTCTGTTCTGAAGAAGGTTTAAAACAGCAACCCAAACCATTTTCACAAAGGAAAGGGGGTGGGGAAAGAGCAAGATAACTCGCCAAACTCCTAATCGTTTAAGTGCAAGGAAGAACTTCCACCCCTGAGTTACACTGAGTAATTGACTTGAAATGGGAAAAGACTGAAGTCAGCTGAAAAAAGCTGCCACTTTTGCCAGGCAGACATTGTTTACAAAACAGATAGTGAATATTTTTGTTTGGTTTTTGAAACTAAGATCTAAGATCACATAATACTTGAACTTTAAAAATTTCAGCTTTTTAACGTTTTCTTCACTACACAAAATAGTTGAACCCAAATTATGCAGCACTATGATACATGTGTAAATTTGAAGGTACAATTAAACTAATCCTCAATAAAATTGAATACATTTGTTAGTCAAGATTATTATGAACTACAAATTAATTATCACAGTAGTAAAACTCTGAGGGGCTCTATTTTAAATCCAAACACTGGACTATTTCATAATTATTGGCTAACAATTTTGTAATTACTGGCTAAAGTTCACAATAAACTAACTAACTAAAGAGCAAGAAAATTTTCTATAGCTTTAGAGAAAAAACTACCTTTTTCAAGAGGCACTAAGCCAATGCTTGCTCTTCACATTCTTGTACACCTTTCAAAACTCCAGTGTTAATATCAAGAAGGTATTTTTCTGATCATTTTTAATGAAATCTATTTTAAAGACCTTACCTCAGTTACTTTTGGAGGAGAACTGGTAGCAGGTGCACTTTCTGGCTTAGGAATGCTATCAATTAGCTCCAAGATACTTGTCACCTTCTGGTCTGATATTTGGACAGAAAGTAAAGGCAACTGTCCAGACATTTTGAACCTGTTTTTTCAAGAACCAAAGTCAAAAGTTCCACAGTTAAAACAATCAATCTTAAAATTATTTCATTCAAACCTCACATTAACTTCCTTCTGAAAAACACAAAAGTCTTCCTGGTCATAAAACTACTCATCTAACCATTGCATGTAGTGTGTATATATACATACATATATGCAAATATGTAAAAGCCCTTCTGTTGCACACAGAAAAGTTACTTGATCAGCAAATACCCACTTTATTAACATAATTTTTATTTCCATTTGCTTGTGGATCAAGATTACAAATATTACTAATAACCACTTCTGATTGGGCTACATAGGGCATATTTTCCTTACAATCAGCTATTGCTCCCTCTTGTTCAAGTATTTAATTTAATTACTTGCAAAAAATCACATAAGTGAGCTTTTACACAGTATTTTACAGAAGAGAAGGTGGAGGCTTTGAATGTTTAGGGCTGGAAACATCAAAAAAAGTATACAAAATACTTCCCAGAAGACATGTATATTTAAGCTGATTCTAGCAGAAGTCTAGATATTTAACAAAGGAATAAATGTTATAGCAACGTAGGATATAAAAGCATAAAATAACAATCTTTAAAAATGAAAACACTGTGTCAGGAACAAGACAAGCTACTTCCTCCCACTTTTGATGTGCTTAACTCACATCTCAATCTTCAAAGGGACACAAAATGTAAGACTGAGGAAAATATGAGGACAAAAAAAGCTCCATATTTTCAATCAGTCTCAGCTAACTTTGACATTATGAGAGCATCGGAAAAAACAGTTTCTGAAACTTAAGCAAGCACAAAATTGTACAGTACGGTTAAACTGTGACAGTAACTAGTTTCTTTCAGTTTATGAATTCCTTCACATCCCTAAATTCTTACAGGCATAATTCTCAACCACTATTCTTATTCTTAATTCCAGTTCTATCAGAAGGAGATTTAGACTCTTTTTTTTCCTTTTTCTTTTTGTTCTTTTATTATTTTGGAGAGGGTTAAGGTAGATGTTGAGCTACCACGTTTGAAGGGACCTCTCTGTCTACATTGCTCCAACAACTGAGGACATAAAGCAATTCTCACTTCCACTGCACTTTAAACCTCTCTACAAAAAACTGTGTATATTATTTAAATATTTTTCATGAATGTTTGTACAACTCAGCCCATACAGTTGAAAGGAAGGCACTTAGCAGAAAAAAAGCAGACAACTGCAAATAATCTGGGTTCACTACACTGCTCTTTAAACAAAAGCTTGTAAGGTTTGGAAAAGACCTGGAAGGAGAATACAATTGCTCCCCATCTGTAAAGACTGGAGCACAGAGAAGCTAAGTGCTTCACTTGATGAGGAAATTTGCACAGAAATTTCCTTCAAGCTCAGTCTGGTTGTGTTTAGCAAGAAAGAAATGTTAAGAATGTCATCATCAAAACTGCAAATAGGTACATTCCTTCACACTGGAATTTTTATTGTGTTTATAATGAATGGTATTATATAGAAGGATGTTCTTAACATTGCTATCTTAATACTTTCTTCATACACCTTCAAAAACCATATGACAGACTCTCAGACACCTCCTCCAGAAAATGGTGGAGGATGACAGGATATGACAGGATGAAACAAACACAAAAAATATAAAACCTGACACAGGCTATAAAACTACAGAATCATGTTAGTGCTTCCAAATGTGAAGTGACAGAAACTCTAAGGAGCATCCTATTATTAGAAAAGAAAGAAATGCAGATATTCATATCCAACCAGAGTGAAAGTCCATCTTAAGAACTAGGAAACATGAGTAGATGAAAACACAGATAAACAGTGAAAGTCCCTTGATACAGTAGTCATTAACAAAATTACCTAAATTAGTATTCTCTTCAAGACAGCAATATAGAAATGTGCCTTTCTAAACAAAGCCAGGACAAAGCCCAGTAAATTCATTACTGTTTTGACCAACAAAATCACAAGGTATTCAAATTAATTTGATGGTCACTAAAGGATGTACAAAGAATCAAAGAACCAAAAAATAGAGACACCCAATCACCAGCTTTTCAGATGACTCAATGTAAAATAGAGGCCTTCCAAACTAAGGAAGTCATTCATAAAAATCTACTACGTTAAGCAACAATTCTGGTACTAGGTTTTGCTGTAGAACTAATATCTTTCCACTCATTTTTCTCAAAAGAACTATGCTGTTCCATGCAGACAGTTCCAAACAGTAATAACAAGAAACTCTGGAAAAACATAATACTGGGTTTATACGAGAGTATACTTACAAAAATTGAAATATAAAGGAATAGCTACATGTATACTAAAAATACATTTATATATACATGTAACTGATGTAAGGATAATACCCTATTCAACCACATTTACTAAAATTTACAGTTTAGGGGATTATTGCTGACACCAAAGCTACAATTGACTTTTATCATTTGTGCCCAATCTTGTACAGAGAAAAATTAGGGAAAAATTTCCCTGAATCAGTTTATACACATGAACTGCCAAGGCACACCTGGCAGCCGAGACAGTTAGACAGGCAGTATTGCAATACTGCAACAGGTGTTCTCACTAAGTGAAGACACTCCTTAATCCAGGTTACACCTGCATAACTTTGAGAGATGTCAATCACAACTCTACATTAAAATTATGTCATTCTGTTATATGACCACAGAAATAAAATCTCACTTTCTAACATAAAAAGGTTCCTGTGAATTGCAGTCCCCTTATTTGACCTCCACCAGAGAAAAAGTAAAGAGGGAAAACATTAAAATATTCTGAAAGCAACAAATATCAGACTCTGGCCTCCCATGTTTCCAGAAGGTGGCAGCATTACACCATGCAATCATTGATCATTATTAACAGTTTTAATTATTTTCTTCTGATTGGTACAATTTCCTTAACTAACAGGATTTTGCTAAATAAGTCTAAGTGCAAACTCAAGGCATTAAGAGCTGTTTCCCGGAGAAGTGATCCATAGTAGATAAACTAACTAGAGCAATAAGCCAAGTCAAAAGAGAGGGAGTATAAAAACACATTACTTTTCAAAGTATTTTTTTATGTTTATAAAGGAGATTCAAAGTTCAGATTTTTAGTTCCTCAGTATTTTCAATGAGAACTGAAATGCACCTATTAGTAAGACTGAATTAGAAGAGGCAGTAATGTCTTTAATAAAAGTCTTTAAATATATTAAACATACTACTATAGCATTCTATCATATTTCAGTATCTGAAACTTCTTTATTTTCTATTTTTCTCAGTAAATGTATTTCACTTCCAAGATTTATGCATGGCCAACACAAAAGACTATTGGTGTGACTAGATCTTTTTTTTTTTTTTAATCTTTTCCCCTCAAAAAAGTAATTTACCATAAAATTTCAAAATGAGGAAAAACACATACTTGGGCATTCTTGCATCTGTAAGAACCATAGCCCTGCTGAATTCCAGTTTTACATCCAAGGGCTGCAAGATACACTGAGAAGAATTTTTTAGCTTCCGAGCTTCTTGCCAGTTCTCATCTAGAAGAGAAGATAAAACCTACTTTAAACATTGAAAGAAATTCCTTCTCAATACACATCGCAGAATTCAAGTATCTGATATTCCTGTATATTTCCAAAAATTCAGATGCCACAATCTCCTTTAGAGCTCTGTCAATAGATGTATATTATACAAGATCTGAACTTCAGACATACAAGACTAATGAGTAATTTCTCCCATTCTGATCTGCACAGGTACTCACTCCATCCACGCTGCACACTTCTAAAGATCCAATTCTTAACATGCATGGTACTGGGAGTTTAGGCTCTAGGTACTCCCCTGGAACCAAAGGATTTAGAATTAAATGCTTAAGACTTCTCTGATTGTGACTGACACTATGTTGCTAGTTCCCAAAATAATAACGTTTCCTTTGATACCTTATTGAAGTAAATTAACTCCAATTCTTGAAGCAAATTGATTCTGATCTGTTCTTTACCCTCACAAAATGATCAAACTTACAACTACTTGTGGATTCTCCTTTAAATTTGGAAAGAAGCAAAGGCACTGAAGGAAAATACAATTAGAAAAAAATTATAGTCTTACATTTATTATGCAACAAATCAAATGAGACGTCTTCAACAAAAGGGATTTTATTATAAATTTGCTAAGATTGTAATTGAAGTCCTAAAGGTATGTTTTGGAATTTCGTAACATGTTCATGGTACTGAATTTAGAACACTTACATTTGAAGAAGTATATTCCAAAAGATTCTCCACTGCTTCAGCTACAAATGGAAGAGGCACAACAACCACCACACTATATTTAGTCATATAAAGAAAGACTACTTTCAAGAATACTTACCATGCTTGCTGTACAGTAACTGCATACTGCTGAGCTGGACATCAAAACTGTCATAAGCTCTTGACATTATATCTTCAATCGTCCTTTGTCCTACTTTGAGTTCTGACAAATCAGAACGACTTTTGCTTGTCATCTTAGAAATGTCACAAAAAAAGCATAAATCAATTTGAAAAATATTCAAAGCACTAATTCTACAAATACTTTTTCCTACCACAACAAATTATTAAGTCCTCACTATAAGGTCACAGAGTATTACAACTATCACAGCACAGCAAGTAACGTAAAATTCCTAGCCTGCATCAAAACAAAAACCAGAGAGAATTAACTGTATTTCTTCCTCAAAGAAGGACAAAATAAAAAGTGAGTTAAAATATGCCATATACTCTGTAGAGAATAATTATCTTTGATAAATGGCTTACACTCCAAATTATAATGTCTCAAGCCCTTTTTAATCTGTAGAATAATCATTCAGAAATTTTATGTATAAAATATTACTGCATTAATCAACTCAGACACATGAAATCGATTTCTGAACCCTGTTGAATTCAGTTGTGACGTATTAGAGAGGAAAAGATGATTTGGAATGTTCATCATCAATGTCTTTCCTTTAATATCAGTCAATATTTCTTTGATTCAGCTTTCAGACACCCATACTTATTTGGTATTTCACATTGGCATGTGCCCTCTCTGATGTTCATCTCTGATAAAATATGGCTGTCCTCATCCTTATATGTCTAATAATTTTGGATTTATATTTGGTTTTGTCAAAGCCAGGTAATATTCAAGAGAATTAAAAGTTTAAAAATTAGCATCTAAGACATAGCATTTATTTTTCAGTACTGCTGGACTATGAGTACTTTTACGTTAAGAATAACTTAGAGATTCAAATTCAGAAGGACTACATTAATAACCCTATTTATGTACACTGAGACACAGTTTAAATTTTATATGCCATTTTTCCTCCTGGGACTTAATCTTTTCCAGTATGCAACTGAGGGAGAAAGACAATTTGTTTTATATTAAGCATAATCATTCAACAAATGACGTACATCTCACCGAAGCAGGTGTCACTCAAAGTGAATACAGAATTACTAATCGTATCCTGAGAGGCAACTGAATTTTCTCTTATGGTATTTCTGATTTCTACCAAAGCAGACGAACCACTCCAGGAGTCCTATTCACTACAAAAATTACTCATCCATTTCAGGAAAAAGATCTCACAGACACACTGAAGTCTGATTTTGAAATGTATTCTTCCAGGTAATTCTTCAAAGGGTACTCTTGTATGAGTGGAGAAGGAGGTGGGCTATTAGATCTAGGATTAGATCCAGGACACTGCCTCAAGCACACAAACTACTACGAAGTGCCAACTCTACAAACTGCCTACAAATGACCAGCATTCAGAAGAGCTGGTGAAATTACTTGTCACTGAAAAACTTGGATTTACAATCAGATCACCTACAGAGCAATCTTCTTCACTAATTCCACTTCCTGAAACAATCCAATACATTGTTTTTCAACATGACCTACTGCAAGATCCCGCACTTGGATCAGAGCAGCCCCTGTTATCAAAGCATGGCACCACCATGACTGAAGCAGCTGATCAGGCAGAGCTCTGGTGGGAAGATGCTGCCACCCAGGTGCCAGGCTGCAGGATGTGCTGACTCTTATGCCAACACCAGACAGCTGGAGTGAGCACACCTGTGGCAGCTGTGCCCAGGTAGTGAAACTCCTCTGCTTAGTGACACAGTTCAGGGAGGAGGTCAGCAGGTTGAACCAATCAACAGCCACCTGAACATGAGCCAGCATGTGCCTGGGTGGCCAAAAAGGCCAATGGCATCCTGACTTGTATCAGAAATTGCGTGGCCAGCTGAACTAGGGAAGGGATTGTCCCCCCCCTACTTGGCACTGGTGAGCCTGCACTTTGAATACTATGTTTAATTTGGGGGTCTTCACAGCAACAAAGATGTTGAGGTGCTGGAATATGTCCAGAGAAGGGCAACAGAGCTGGGCAGGGATCTGGAGCACAAGTCCTTTGAGAAGCAGCCAAAGGAGCTAGAGTTCTTTAGCCTGGAGAAAAGGAGGCAGAGAGGGGCCCTTACCTTAAAACTACCTGAAAGGAGGCTGCAGCTCTTGAGGGTGTAGGTGGGGAGTTAGTCTCTTCCCCCAAGAAGCAAGCAACTGAACATGCAGAAACACTCTCAAGTTGTACCAGGGGTGGTTTAGATGGGATATTAGGAAAAATTTTTTTCATAGAAAGGGTTGCCAAGCACTGGAACAGGCCGCCCAGGGACATGGTTGAGTCATGATCCCTGGAGGAATTTAAAAGCCATGCAGACATGGCACTCAATGACATAGTTTAGTGGGGGACTCGGCAGTACTGGCTTAATGGTTGGATTCAAGGGTCTTCAAGTTCTTTTCCAATCTAAGTGATTCAGTAGTTCTGTGATCAATGCAGGCTGCTGACAGTGGGATTGAGAGTTGCTCTATGGAGTAGGACCAGGGGTGCTGGTGGATGAGAAGCTGGACATGACCTGGCAATATCCACTTGCAGCCCAGGAAGCCAAACATGCCCTGGGCTGCATCCAAAGCAGCGCGGGCAGCAGGGCAAGGAAGGGGTTTCTGCCGCTCTCCTCTGCACCTCACCTGGAATACCGTAACCTGTGGGAGGAGGTCCAGAGAAGGGCCAGAAAAGTGATCAGAGTGACAAAACACACCTGAGAAAAAGGCTGAGAGTTGGTGTTATTCAGCCTGGAGAAGGCTCTGGGGAGACTTTTCAGCAGCCTTTCAGTACTCAAAGAGGGCTGGAAGGGAAGATGGGAACACACTTTTTACCAGGACCTGCTCTGACAAGTCAAGGGGTAACATTTTGATAGCAGATACAGACTAGATGTACGGAATTTTCTTACAAGGGGAGTGACAAGACACTGGCACAAGTTGCCCAGAATGGGGACATTCAAGATGGTCAGGATAGACAGGTGGCTGAGGAACCTGATCTAGTTGAAGATGTCTCTGCTCACTGCAGGGAACTTAGACTCAATGACCTTTAACAGCCTCTTCCAAGCCAAACCATTCTAGGATTCTAACTGAAACTGCATGCTCCAAAAGTCATTATGTGGAAAAGACACAGAAAACTTACTCTCTTTAGCCAGATTTTAAGATTTGAAACAAAGCCTTACTAAAACGCAAGACAGCATTCTAAACAGATAGTAAGTGGCAGAATCAATCTTACCCAGAGTACTAGTACCAAAAAAAATTAAATTTGCTGTATACATGCAAGATCATTTATCCTAAAGAACATAAGTTCAGCAATGAGTAAGAAGATTGGTAATAAAATGGAGAAAGTCCCTTCTATGATTATATAGTGATAAATAATGGTTTTACATACTTCATGCAAGGGAAAAGTCAAAAAGATAATAATTTACTGCAAACATACCTCTAATTTTATCCAAATTATTTTAAAAGTTGCCAGTATGTTTAGTTTTCACATTTTAAAGTAAACTCAGTGATTAAAAGGTAAGTAATAATAATATGAAAAATAAGAATACCATTTAATCATGTAAGAGATAAGTTCACTATTTTCATATTGTATGGCAATGTAAAAAATTGTTAGACATTTTCCATGTAACAGTCCAAAGCACCAACAGTATTTTCATACTAGGGGAGGATTATTTTCTAGCAATTCTTTTGCACTGAAAGAATCCACTGAGAAGAGTTCAGTAATTTCTGCCTTGACTAAAAAGTACTTTACAATAAATACTTAATACGTAAACTGCAAGAGGTACTTTTACTTAATCACTACCATAAAACACAAATTAGGAAACTGGAAATCATGTAAAAGCTGAATTATCATTTTTGGTAAACTATTGCATTAGGTAGGTACATACTTTAAAACTACCAAGATCCAGAAGTAGTAAATTTGATGTATGATCATAGAATCCTTTTTGTGGAATAATGATGTATGAAGCCATGAGGTTAATTTTGAGGTCAAGAACTTTCTGGGTTTCAATAATATACAACAAACCTGAAAAAACAGTACAATTAGTAAATATAAACCAAAAAAAGTAATTCATAGAGAACCTATAGGATTAAAACAAAGCTATAAAAAGAAAATCAGGTCTAATTTTAAATAAACTCTGGATGCTAGATAACTAAGGTGCATATGATCTTCATATTTTTTCTGAACCAATCATTACAGGCAGTCCTTAAAAAAGCACTGAGTAGATGAAATTATGATAGCAACAATGCTAATTTACAAGAACAGACAACAACGTGACATATGCAAACCCAAAAAGGTTTTCCACTGAGCAGAGATGAAATGAGAAGAACTGGAATGTGGACTACAACTTTGAAATTACTGAGTTAACCCACTGTGCTGTCTTAGATTCAGAAAATTAATTGCTCTGGAATTTCTTATTAAGAGTATCCAACTGCACCAGTCAAACTGCTAGCGTTTGCTAATACTGCAATACAGAAGTTTACACTGACTCTGCTGACAAGCATCTCCATGTCAAGATACCAAAGATATGCAAATACCACAAAAATTATGCTTAAAACCCATGCAATTAGTTAGGAAAATCAGACAGCAATAACATTTGAGATCCAGTTCTGCTGTTTTTGCTCAGCTGAAAAGGAATGAATGGTATTGTTTCAAGTTAGCACTGAAAACTGTCTTGTGATGCAGCCACAACCCATTAAGTATTTACCATGTACGACAAGCTGATGATCACAGAAGTAGAGATAACGAATTGTGAAAATGCCAACATGACATTCAGCACATCCACTGGTAACAAAACAATTAAAACTGTTACATTATCAAAGGTTGTCCTGCCACAGGAGAGCTATGCTAGTCAGTAAAGAACTGGATTTCAGGATTTGCAAGGCAAAACAATTTGGAATAATTAAAAGAGTAAGATTTTTTTCATTTTGCACTGCCTAGCTGAATTTGAGTGATGTAGAAAGGTCAAGCAAGTATCTTCTTGTTTCCTTTATTTGGGAAGAGAATCTGGTGGTGTTTATAAATTGACCTCTGGTAAACCAAATCTTGTAATGACTTTTAGTGCTGAAAATCGTAACTATTCTGGTATAGCAGGTTCTTTGACTTTTGCAGTTCACAGTTCCTCTGTATTTTCCAACTATCTTCCACTGCTTCAAAGAAAAGTGTAAAGACTTCGTTCTTGAGGACTGCAGGTCTGAACACATTAATTACATTTATGTATTCCCATTTTTCTTATTCTACCTCTAAGATCAGCATAATCCCCTGCAACACAACATTCTGCAGATCAAATCTTTTTTCCCTAGCAATTCTCTAAGACTCAGACAAGATTTTGCAAGCAATGTACCACATATTTTTAGACATTCCCATCGAATTTTTCATTTGTGAGTGGAACATGGTTTTAGGTTACTCTGGGGAACCCAGCATTCTCATGCAAGTACAAACAGTATTGGGTATACCTTTACAGCAATGACATGCTTAAACTGTAATAAACAAAGAGCATGATGTCATATTTCCACAAAAAATTAATTACGAACAACACCACAGTATTTGGTGCTAACGAGCAGAGAACCACACAAATTATATCTAAGCACATTTAAAAATTCATCTCAGAAAAGAACAATGAACTGTTGAACTGATATTGCTCAAGAAATTTCTAGAAGTCAAGCAAGCTGATCCACATAACTCTGGGTAATCTGATATTAGTCCTTAGTTAAATAGTTCAGTCAAGGAAGAACTAATGAATAAGAATGCTATTGATACTTGATTTCCCTCCCAATACTAGCCTGATTAAAGCAATCAATTAGATATACATTATGCTTGAGTTTTCTTCAAATTCTTTATCACTTGAGTATTCAGGGTTTTTTTTAAATTTACAATTTAATTATTAATAAGTTATAAAATTAAAAGAGGTTTAAGGAAACATTTGTTGCTTGCTTTTTTCCTTTTAAAAATAATTTATATATGAAATCTCCCCTCAGCATCCACTCCCTTCCACAGAGGCAGGACACTTTGCTAGACACATCCCTGATTCACAAAGCCTCAGACATCCTTACTGAAACAATTTAATTCCTTAGACCTAAGTGTTAGTCTTCACAGTATTCAACATTTGCATTCATGTCTTAAAATGTTAGATCTCTAGAGATAAACAGGATGAAATGGAAACTAGTGAAATGACTGTAAAGCTGAGAGCTGGAAGGCAGACAAATACATTTTATATAACTCTGAGTCAATCCAAAACAAAATCAATAGTCATCAAGGAATTCAGAAAATGGAAAAACACCTATAGAAAAGCATAACATACTGAAAAACAAGAAGTCTGAAAAGGATTTAGGTGTCAACTTAGAGGACTAATATCCCAGTATCAGTATTTAAGGCATATGAAATAACTAAGGCCTTTTAGATACCAGCTGAACAAAACAGAAAATTCAGCTGACTGTTTTAACTCTCTATGGCATAAAAATACTAGAAGACTATCTACAGTTTTGGAGCATATTTCACAAAGAAGTAGAAATAGCTGAATTTAAAAGAGATACAGACATAAAATTATTCAATACCTAGAATAAACACATTGCAATGAGACTGAATAATTCAGTTTACTTAGGTGGTGTGTTAGAAAGCTACGACTTGGATGCAGACATCTCCACAGGAAAAGATAAAATTTTCACACTCCTACAATCTAAAATTTGTCTGAGTGTACCAAGAGAAGAGCATGCAGCACTTGCCTGTTGATGTTTTTTCACGGAATTCTTCAAGTTTCATCAGAGTTGCTGATGTCAATTGCTCTAAATGTACATCTTTCGGAGGTCTGAAGAAATCCACTAAGCTATTTACGGTCATCTGTTAAAACAAAGTAAAAATAAAACGTGAAAAATTTACTATTAAACATGATTTTATATTATTTATAGTTTATTAAAATATTTACTTACTGCATCATATATTATTTCCAGTGGTTGTGATTCTATTCTAATCCTCTGATCTGCCTTCTCATCCAAAGGATTAGTCTCAAACATTATGCTTAAAAGTGAGGTACTCTCATCTGAATAGACTGTTCGAGAAGACAGGAGACAGGGAGTACACTTTTCTCGAGACACGCCTGTAACTTCAAGTGCGGTAATTTTTGTTTCAAACCTGTAAAGAAATGTAAGCAGACTGTTCAGATGCAATATCCATCTGGCTAAGTACAATTAGATGGTAAGAGTATAAGAAGTCAGATGGGGGAAAAACCCAAAACAAACCACAAACCAATGCAACACATCTCTACCCTACCTTAAATATAAATAGCTTATTCTAAGTATTTAAATCATATATCCATGTGTTAACTGTTTTCCATTTCTTTATGTTTTGTGTCTATTAGCTGTCCCTGACTAAATACGAACGGACATCCAAGTTATTCCTTCATATTCTTTTCATGAGTACGGGTGTCAGGGCAGGTAAGAGATACAAACAGGAATTCTTTACTATGACCTCAAGAATTAGACAGTATATTCACAGTGGGAAACAGACATACAGCAGAGAGAAGAGGGTTCTGATGCAGAGAACTAAAAGAAACAAACATAAATTGTCTAATTACTCTAAGAAGTATTTCTTAGGTCTTGGATTTTTTTTTTCAATATGCTGTCCATCTCTGTAACAGCTCTCAGTTGAAGATCATTTTCTCTCAACACTCAGAGAAAAGTACTTCACAGTAAAAATGTAGTATCTTTTTCCTTTTTCTTAGCACAATAGCATTGTCAGGGCCATTTAGATGCATAAGGAGGACGAAGAGAAAAGTCAGAAGCAAAACTTTAAAAAATATTACGCATAAAATTAATCAAGATCAACAATATCTTTATATCATTCACAGATTATACTTATACATCTCAAAGTAGAGGGGACAAAACAGGAAGGTTTAAAACAGGAAGGTTACCTTCTCCTAGAATTTTTAAGTCATTACATTTGAAATTAAATTAAAATATTTCACTAGGTGCTTTTCACCATCTACTGTGAGACCACAAAACAAAGGAAAAATAATCTCTTGCATCTTCCACAAACCTAACAGTGAACTGGGAACACAAGAACTTTTCAGTCATGTTAAATACCCATGCAAAAGTGGTTGTGAGATCACCTTGCCCTGGTTAAGCTTCAAAAGGAGTAACAGTCACTTTTCAAAGCAAGTAACAAGTTAGTAACTAGATGGTTTGCACGTAACAATGACAAGCTGAGAAAAAAGGAGTATATCTGTATTAGCACAAAAGGCTCTGAAGATGCAGAGAACTCAATCATGGAAAGAGTATCCATGATTCATCCATCAGTTACAGAATAATTCCACTCCCAAACTGTACAAGGAATGACCACTTAAATACCATAGCAGAGTCTTAAAATGCCAACTAGTCACCATCATTTCAAGAGGAGCAAAACCAGTTTGACAGAGAAAGCTCACCTTATTGCTTGTGCACCTGGTCGTTGGGTAAATACTGTACTCAAGTCAGCTAATGCAAATTCTACCAGTTTAGGAGTTTGCTGGTTTTCTCTTATTGATATAGACATGCTTGATAACTTGACAGAGAACTTCATGGCTTCATACTAGATATGCCAGAAAAATAAAACCACATGAGTATAAAATACACTAATATACATCTTGACAAAGTTTATGAAAAGATGAAAGCTACAAATAGCAGTTTGAAATTATTGTTTTCATGCATGAATAGCTTGTATCATAGCTGTGTAAAAGTGTACAAAGACACTGGGCTAGAGTAAAGAGTAAACAATCCTTACAAACATATGTCTTTGATGTCTTTTCCACATTTTGGCATAAAGACCTTCTGATGCAGAGCTAGAATGCAGCCCACTGTATCATCCTTAGTATCTCACATTAAGATGACTTACCAGACTATTTCCAAATGGCTGAAAATGTTGCTCTTCCCTGTTACAATCTTTGAATCTCCCCTTTCCTTACATAATCACTTATTCTACCTCATCTATTGTTTCTAGTAGATGAGGTAGAATACATTCTACTACGTAGAATTCTAAGTAGAATTTCTACTTATACATCGACTAGATTCCAGTGCATTTTCTGATCCCTTAAGACTCCTTAGTGCATTCTCTTAAAATGCTTCTGAATATTGTAAGAGAATACATGCATATACTTCAATATTTAAACCACAATACACTACATCTATGATTTTATGCTTGCTAGAGCAAGCAAATTTTAATTCTTAACTATTTCAGAATATCCGAAGCAAGCTTTATAACCACAGCCCTTAAACTGCATCTCAGGATGCTCTGTTCTGTAGAAAACCAGCATGCAGTACCTTTATTAAAAAGTATCAGAACAGTACTCAAATACAGAGACAGAGCTTCAAGTAATTTACAAGTAATTTCCTATCATCTTAAGATTTTTATTAGTAGATAAAGCTACCAACTGTTTGGTATCATATAGTCAGCTCTGACTTACTGATTTTGGAAGGGTTGGATCCACAGCTGTTTCGCTATATCCAATTGCTGCATAAAGTTTAGCCTTCTCTTCCTGTGTCATCAGTTCTTCAAGACCTGTCACATTTCAAGAGATTAGGTAAACTCAGTACAGGCATATGAAAAATGCAAATACTCTCATACATTTTCCAGTGCTTGGTAGCTCTATAACATACAGTTCATACCATCAACATTGCCCTGAACTAGCAGAAGCAAATGCCATGGGGTTTAAAGTCAAGTCTTGAGAATATAAAGTATGCATTAAAACACTCTCATACTTTTCCTTTGATCTATTCTATTTCCTAGGTTGCTAGCAACAAGAAGCAGCCTTTCTGATTTACTTTCCATGTTCCATAACCTTTACTAGAAGCCCCATACTTAAGTAAATCAAACACACATTGGAGGAAACAAATTTTAAAACGAATGGAAGTAAAATTGCTTACATTCCATTAACTTCTACTGTATTGAAAGCAGTTCAAAAGGAGCTACAGAAGGAATTGTGTACAGCCTCTGTAACATGCACTTAACAGTTTCATCAGCAAAGGAACAGGCTAAGAGAAAATGCAAACAGCAATAATTTGATAACGAAGCTCCATTGCCAGGGATGTAGGACTCTAATACATTTCTAGTAACAGAGAAGAATACTAATAAATGATCATACTTGAACCCTTTACTTCTTGTTTTTGTTCATCCGTTTTTCCACCTGACCAGCTCCATATCCAGCTAAACCAGCCACCAGAATTTTCATCATCTTGTTTTACTCCTGGTCTGTAGATTTTCAATCCAGCCTTAGTTGCCTTAAATTTAAAAAATATTCAGGTAAGTAATTTTCTTCATGCTTCTTTCTACATTTTTTTTCCTAAGAAAAATATTGACCCAACGCAGCTCTAACAAATCAGAACATCATTAGACAAATATTAAAAAGGCAAAATGTTATTTTTTAGTTTCCCTTCTAGTAACTTTTTGAGTACACAATGTATAATTGGACCAATTCTATTCCACATAATAGCAACCACCCTTACAAAAGAAAAGAGTATGTAAAAGGTCAAATAAACATTTTTTACACAGCAGGTCTTCTCTCTAGCTTTCACCATAAACAAACCCTCAACATTATATAGTGTTTTACATGACAATGGCTTTATAAAGTATCATTTAAAATACATATGTAAGCAATTAAATAGCCATCACAGACCAAATTCTATATTAGCCCTATGTTTTTCATTTCAAGATGGATACCCAAAGCAATTAGAACAAACATTTATAATACGGTATTTACTCTAAGAAAAATAGAAAACTATTCCTGGATCTGATATATATAGCTAGAATAGTAAGGAAGCCTTTCCTTCTCCTACATTTATTACTTCTACATCTACGGGATGCCCTGTCTGGTGCCAGTAAAGATTCCAATACTGGGTCCTCACAGAAAGTGTAGACTACATCCAAAATTGAACACTGGAAGTTTGTCATGGGGATGGCAAACAAATACCAAGTAATCTAAGAGACAGAGTAGTTCTGAAAACTGCGTTAGCCCACACAAACTAAATTTCTTCGTGACTAATACTGTCCAAACATATACAAACAGTTACAGGTAAGCCCTAAATTTAGAGATACTCTAGTGAAAGTGAGACAGGGATCCCTTCTCAGCATTCAAAACCCCAGGATCTCTGCAAGACAATTACGGAAAACAGCTGACTATAAGTAAGTACTCTGTAGGGACTTGTCACATCTATATTCTTATGGCGCAAAGGAAGGCAGGACTCACCACAAAAACATAAAGACTTCTGAATTTATACTATTGATTCATCCCAGAGAGATGATGCAGAATGTCAGCTTAACAACACAAAGCTTCAAAAAGGTTTTTCAAAGTCCTCAAAAGTCCTCTTTATAAAGGTTACCATGCCATCAAGTAGATGTTACAAAGCAAATGGCCCAAAGGAAAAATGGACAGGCCTTAGATGAAATGATGTTAAGTCTGTGAAATTACAGGTTTCTGAGATCTTGAAGGGTTGGTTGGTGCTGAAGGGCAACTGCCATGGAGAATAAGTGATTAAAGCTCTGACTCTTAACATGTCTGAGGCACAAGCTGGCACCAGAGTCCAAGGTAAGAAAGACTGCAGAGAAAAGCCAGTGGAACTGTACTTCAGCAAAGATGCAGAAAAAAATCTGTGCAGTATGGGAACTACAAAAATTTGCTGAAGAATCTTGAAGCTTCCCTATCCTCTATTTACAATGGCTTAGCAATCAATGCTGTCATAGACTTAAAGCTTAATCACCAAGGTGAACTATTTTGATCAAAAGAGAAAACTACCAGAAAGGTGGGTGTAACCAGGTAGGGGTCAGACCCTTCTCTCAAGTAACAAGCAACTGAACATGCAGAAACAGCCTCAAGCTGTGCCAGGGGAGGTATATATTGGCTATTAGGAAAAGTTTCTTTCACTGAAACTTTGCCAAGCAAATGAACAGGCTGCCCAGAGATGTGGTTGAGTCACTGCCCCTCAAGGTATTTAAAAGGCATGTAGATGTGGTGCTCTGGGACATAGTTTACTGGCAGATTTGGCAGTGTTAACAGTTGAACTTGGTGATCTTCCAGGTCTTTTCCAACCTAAAGGATTCCATGACTCCATCCTGTATTCTCACTTAGGTAAATGCTATAAGGTCTTCCCTAGATTACAAGGACAACATTTCTCAAGCTGATACAGAGACTTGATGCTTAGTTCACTGAAGAGTGTATTTGGTACTTTGGGCACTAGAGTTAGAGATGCAGAAATGGCGTGAGGTTTGGCAACTGAAGTTCTGGCTACAAAGCTGCCAGAAAATCAGCATCGTGATCACAAATGTGATTTCTAAGGAGCTTGATTCCAAGGTCTAGATAAAAGTATGCCCCTGAAATTCAACCCTTAAGTACGTTTTTAAGAAACAGAAAAGCTTCACAAACAGCACAATCATTTGCCTGGCTTTACTCAGCCCGTATCTAGTGGGTGGTCCTTTAAATACCTAGCAGACATAAGGCTAACTGTCAGGATACCAAACTAGTAGTAGATTTGTCTCTCTTAAGTCCTTCAAATCCTTTTTCAGAGATATGACCTGATAACAATAACATAGAGGGATGCTGACAGATAGAGGGAGATAGAACACAATATAGAATCACTGTGACCTGGTTTTCAACACTTAGAAATATATGCAGATAATCAGCTAGCACATCTTTAAAGATGCATTTCTAACACTTTTCAAATGCAAGGCTTAAAGCCTAAAACAACTGAAAATTTATTTTCCTGCAACCTACTTCTAAGCATTACAGAAATGTATTTTAAAACTCGGGACTTGAAGGTAGTCAGGAATGCAATACGACATAACCTTTTGTAAGCAGCATAATCATACTGGGGAAAAGAAGAATAAAACCAGATAGGAAATACTTCAGGATTTCAGTCATCTTGCAAAAAGTTGGAGGAGAAAGACAAAACCAAAAGAAACTATGCATTACAAGACAAGAATATTCCTTAATCAAACGACAACTAAACCAAAACTAAACCTTCCCCCACCCCCTGAAAAGTTCTCCAATTCAGCCAAACAACTGAAGGGGAATGGTCATGAATGTTTCTTCTGGTTCTGGTAAAGTCTGGATAATGATAACACAAGTACCCAAATTTGGGTGTTCATGCAGACAAATAGAAGGAAAAAATCATTTATATAATCCTCTTCAGAGTTTTGGGTTAGAAGCACAATATCTGTGACTGCACTTATACCATACTTAACATATTTCACACACCAAAAAAAAAAAAAAACAAAAAAAAAACCACCCACCAAATTGCTTTCAAGCACTGCCAAAAGCAGCAACTGACATATATGAACTTTAATCATTAATTACTGCATTCTTTCAGACTGCAAACTTCTTATTCTGCTTGCTTTTAGGTGCCTTGATTATTAATGGAGAAAGATGCCTTCACAGATTCCAGAAAAACTATAAATATTTCATTTCACGGTCCTAGAAAGATGCTCAGACACTACATGGAAAATGAGGCAGTACATCAATCTAGGAAAACCAAGGCTAACAAATTAAGTGTAACTACTCAAGTCACATTATCTTGCTTAAATGCAATTACCTACTTAAATGTATTCTGTATCTGTTCTGTTCTGAGTAACATTTGCAAATATAACCATTGCATCCCTTTGCAAAGAGTCAACATACTGCAGGTGATCAGTCTATGGAACACACTATCACAACGAAAAGGAATACACTAATAGTCTAGGTTGCTGTAGGGTGGAGGGAGGGACCAAGGAGCTTTGGGTATACTGTTTCCAGTTTGACTTCCATCATCCTTTGACCATATTTTCCACAGTAGTTATTTCCCACCAGAAGTAGAAAGGAATTTATCCCAGATCAGTCTTTCTGAAGAAGCAGTATATGGAGTTTTTTAATTTTTGTTTAATTACAAGCTAAAACTAACTATGCCTTATAATAGAAAACCATGAACAAGGAAAAATCAAAAGACCATATGATACACAATTCAGTAACGATAGCTAAAATGCATCTACCTAAAATCTCCACAATCTCATGTTTCAGTTATTCATAGACTAATTTAAATAATGCAAGTTTACCTCAACTTCTGCTTGCTGCCTTGCTAGAGTAATGTTAAAAATATCCAAGGCCTTTTCAAATTCCTAGAAGAGAGGTGAGAAATTATTTTTGACAATTTTACAATTGTTACATTCCACAGCTCAGTTTTACAGGAAATGACAGTAAGCAGTTCAATTTATGCAATCCAAATTAATTTGCTCAATCTGAAAACTTAAACCTGGAAAAGAAAATCTCATCAGTTTAAGCTGCTCTTTCTTGCAGTTTATAATTTAAAAACTTACCTCATATATTTGTTAATATTACTCACAGAGATAAAATTGCAAGTCTAACCCCTGAAAATTTTATTTTAACTTAGAACTGATTTAGAAATATTTAAACATTTAAGTCTGCGCAAATATCAAGATGAACAATATTTAAGCCTTTAACAAAAAAATACTAACCTCCAATGATTTTAAGATTCCTTCATTAGGTTTTTTTGATGTTATCTTTGTTTTATACATCTCTTTATAGTTCTTCACTTGCTTCCTATGATGCCAAATATGTTCCCATGACCACATTTGGAGCTTAGGTTGAACATTTACTTCAAGGATGCCATAAATAACATACTTCCACCTAAAAGAAAAGACAAATGCATAGCTTACTTTTATTTTGGAGTATTGGAAAGACTCCTAAGGCTTTGAAGACTCTCAATAAATACAGCTTCAAGTTGCGAAGAGTGAAATCCCATGTCTAATATTGCACTTTTGATCAGTAGAGAAACCTAAGAAATTTACTTTTTTTCCCCACACAAATCCTTGCCATCTGTGTAGAAAAGATTAGCCTATTTTTAGATAATAGCTATGTTCTTGCAATATTACCTAACATATAACGGGGGGTCTTCATTAAAACAAAGTTATGGTATGAAAACACTATCTGGACTTAAGTTCCTGGTAATGGTTTTTAAGATAGCAATCACAGGTTTTCAAATACTGTGTCCTCAGCCTTGGCTTGAGGTCCTCATCAAGTTCTTACAATACTTGCTTAAGGAAAACAAACAAAAACAAAAGAGAATACTTGCTTTCAGAAGGAAATGAGCCTCCTTAAGTAAGAAGCAATTCCTTGGTAATTATTTCAAATTAATCAGTAAAAGATTATTTTCAAAGTCTGGGGTGCCTACCATATCTTGGCGTTGTTGTGCAATGGAACATCAGGTCTGTATTTCCTATACGGCAGATTTCGAGTCATCATATCTATAGACTCAAGAAGCTCCATAACACTGAAGTACTAAGCAAACAAATACAAACTGTGCATTATTATCTTTCTGAGAACAACACGAATCAAGCTTCTATTTCAAAAGAAAATCAGTTACAAAGAAAAACAAGACTAACAAGTTATTAGATTCTATATGCTGACTAAAAAATTTCAGACTGCCTTTTTTATTCTTGCAAACCCGTATTTTTACCACATTACATATAACTTCAGAAAAACAGTTTGTACCTGTGGCTTATTGAATTCAACAGTTATATCCTGTAAGTTTACATCTAAATCCATTTTCGGTGATGAAAAGTCAACATCAGATCGAGGATTCATAAGGAGTTTGGCTCTAGCTGAAATTGGGCGGAATACTAAAAAACACAAGTTGATATAAAAAGTGCAATTAAATTATTTAAGACTGTAATAAATTACACATATACTTAAATTATGCCAGATTATTAGTTTTAAAATGATGGACTTGAAAAACATGAACTCCATCAAAACAGCTGAAAATAGAATACAATCCATAATCAATTTTCAGTTTCACTCTGAAAACATTTACCCAACAAATTTTTGCAGAACATCATCACAAACTTTCCTGTATGCAGTATTACATACAGATGTTTCAATTAACAATTTACATTTGTAACAAATGTAAATTTTTTTTGCTATGATACATTTATAGTACATGGCACTTTCAAATACAGCATTTATTTCACTATATAAACACTTATTTTGTAAGTATTTTTTTTTTGTTATAGATGCTGTACTGTTTGATAAATTATACTCACAACAGTGCTTAAAACCAAACATCCTGTATTTCTAAATCCAAGCCCAAGTAAGCATGGAAAAAAATCAATATGGATTCTACATAAAAGTGAGGCACAAAGAAAAAAACATTCCATGCAGAAATGTTTTATCTGTTCCATAGTTTGGCAATATCAGGCATTTGACATCATGTTTAGTTCAATATCTTCATGTTTCAGCGATTCATCCAATAATAAGAATTTTTTTATTACTTGAATTTGCATATATCATATTTTTTCAAATAGAATTTCTTTAATCTCAGCAGAAATACTTATATATTACCTACACACAAAATATTCCAAATTCTCTGAAAGGCTCATACAAGTGGAAACGTACCTTTTTGCAAGATGAAACCATGTAATGTTTAGCTACACCTGTATATGGTAGCATTTCAATTAATTTTCTCCCTGTATTTATCTTCCTAAACTTCATTTTTATGGTTCTTATATGTAAGTATAATGTTTGTATTTACATCAAGTGATAGAATCAGACTTCATGCTTATTACCTTCCTAGCAAAGTCCCAACCTAAAGACCTGCCCTAACAGGGACAAAATTTTAATTTACCACAGAATACCAGCATTGTCTGCATCTCTGATGGCACTGCTGAATTACAAGAGTGTAAATCCTGAATCCTAAACTTCACATACAACTATTTTGAGCTTACTAAATAAAGACATAAACAACTTATGATGTTTAACACTTGTTTCCTTGCAAAAAGAGCCAATGTCAGTAACTAAAAAAGACGGATAAGACATCAGAAGAAATTACTAGATAGTTCTCTGTCAGTCAAAACAGAGATTCATTCAGGGGAAGGCAGGAGCATAAAACTGACAGCGCCCTTTTTAATCCTGGCTATAGTGAACTGAGGACTTTCCTGGCTGAAGAACAAGCCATTTCAAAGGCCATTCCACCTTGTTAACAGTTACTAAACAATCATACACATGATAAACGCAAACCACATATTTTCCATACAATGAAAAGTAAATTATCACCCTGTTTGAGTGATGCCAATGTGACTTTCAGGCTTAAGTAAGCAATATTCAAAGCAATATAACTTGCAATATTCCAACACCAAAAAAAATACAATAAAAACATTAATGTTTTAAAATTATGTAATCTACTGCGCCCAACTCTCATGAAAATAAAAATACTTTACATAAAGCAGGTGACCTCAAAAACATACCCAAACCAATCTTAATCCACACAACTTCTAAGGTGCATGTTGTTGCTATTCTAAATATAGTTATTAATCAATGAATGTTAACAATGAGGATCTATGTATGACATTCCATTAGAATTATAAATGACTCGAGACTCATTTTTATCAAGTCTTTTCTAAGACTACCTATACAATACAGTACTCACTGTACTTTCTTACAGGACTAAACTGCACTCCTTACTCAGATTTTTGACTAACAGCCAAAGTGACAACCTCTGAGATGCACTAAAAATTAGAATTATGAATGCACATTACAATTAAATAACACTTACCAAAATCATAACCCTCTGGAATCACATTGTGGCTGGCAACTCCATGTTTTAAGTTAACCTACACACAAAATGGAGTTAAAAGAAAGTTGTATTTCTATTTTCAGATAAAAGCTTTAAAGTACAAAATGCTAGCATTTTAAAACAGTTCTCAGACAATCCCTCTGATCCAAAGTAAAATTCAAAATACTTATCTATGTTTTAAACAGAATGATATGTCTATTTTTAGCTAATAAAAATCACTGAATAGTGATTAGTGGTAAGATGACCATAAATTGTGTAAATTTTGTTACTGGCGAAAGACTGTTTTTTTAACTTTCTCAGACAGGTGTTATACTTCCATCACATAAAAGCCTTAACATGTACATTTTCTCCTTAAAAACACTTTTAGTAACAAAAAATTCCCCAGGATGTTGACACAAACAAAAGCAGAACTGAATGTGAAGAATGCTCTCTGCTTCCCAGTCTCAACTGGGAATATATACAGAATATTTAGTTCAACATATACTACCTCATGCTTTGCTTACCAATGATTCATTAAAACCACCACGGTAGAACATCTCTGATTTCACATTCCAATAAGCAAAAAGGTTATCCAGTCGCACAAGCTGAAAATACAACAGAACATAGTATCTGCAAATTTCAGATTATTAATTTGGATTTCACAAAATCTGGATGAATAAAAATATTCAGTATGTTACTTTTATTTTAGAGCCTATACAGTTACATGTTTTATTGATCTTACTGTCTGTGCAAGAAACTCAAATGCAGCTTGTTTTATTAGCAATTTTTTCCTTAGCATACAGTTTAAACTGTACCTTGTGGAACAACTTGGCAGTTTCATCATGTAAACATGGATTCCAATTCTTATCTGAGGTCTGAAATGAGAATTAAACAACGTTACTCCAGTATCCATAATTCACAACATATTATAGCTGAAACAAACTACAGAAAAAGAAAGGAACATCATCATATTTAAATACCATGGGAAATAATGGGACACAATCTTCTGATTTAATATGATTAATCCATTATTTTAAGTGGAAACTTGATAAAGCTACTTCCCCCAAAAAATAAGTATGTGTATGTGCACTGATTAGTAGGCTGCTCACAAGAACAAAATATACTATAAAATTCTTTTTATATGTTTTCAGCATTGCAAATTGTTTTTGTTTACACCAGTATTATTTTTGGCAGGCTCTTCGGACCAAGATTAACAAGGGACTGAATTCTTTTATAATTCTGGAAGCAATTAATTTAGTTTGAGCCTAAAGAAGACCCTTCAATGTGCTAGGGGCAAGCATTTATGAGACCACAATTCATTCAAGAAAGTAACATTTAGTTAGACATATTTTCTTTAAGATTAGAAGTTACGCAGCAAAAACTACCAAATCAAAGTAACTCAGCATAGTGCTGCTGAGTTACAGTCTTCCAGAAAAAAATTCATGCAGTCTGTGAGGACTTAAAGTGCACATTAAAGTGCAGCTCACAGATCAAAAAAAGTGATCTTCAGTTTGAAAAAAAGATGTCATCCTTTTTTTTTTTTCTTCTTTTGCCCTTTCTCCCCCTCCCTATTAGCAGGTAGTAACTTCCTTTGCTGGAGCTCAAGTCAGTTTCAGTAAAATACTCAAAGTTTGAACAGCCCTAATACAGCAAAGTGGATTGGCAACCGCTAAGTGCAGCAGGCAGAAGAATAAGAATTTTCTCATAAAGATCTATTTTAATGCTAGCACTTTAATGGCACACCCACCAAAGTATTTGTGCTGAATTTGATAAACCAAGTAGTTACCGCCACCCAATGCTGATGATTATAAGTGTACTCTTATTAGACAGTATGTTACCAGAAAGCACAACACACACAAACAGAACTTGGCCTATTGGTATATAGCAATATGTTTTTCAGATAAAAGGTGAAAAATAAAATTACCTGCAAACTTAGATTCTGAAGTGAAATCCCAAATGACAAGGGGTTATCCCGATTTGTGATCTAATAGAACATAGGAAAAGGAAAAAAAAGGATTATTTTATACTCTAGAAGCATGTATTTGGCTAAGAACTTAAGTATCTTTATGTTTAGGTACAAGCTTTTTTTCCAGGGTTTTTTGGTTTGTTTTTTTTCTAATAACACTACGAAAATTACACAACTTCACTAATATTCTCTCAACATGGAAAGCAACTAGAAGAAATCAGACAAGTTCTTAATTTTATCTTACAGAGCACAACCCTTTATGCTAAGATATACAAAAGTACTTACATCGTCTTCATAGCGAATATGGATGTTGGAAATTTTCAGCTGAAGATTTTTGATGACCTGAGTAACTAGCTTTTCTACAAAAGTGTCTTGTTTCTCCTCTTTTACTTTATCTACGTTAAAGGAAAATAATTTAATATTTTGTTTAAATTTCAGTATTTTTAAAATTAGACAAAACATTAACATAATAAATTTAGCATGATAACTGCTTGAATTTTCTATTATATTGTACTCCAGTTGTATAAAAACATGTTTGTTCAGTATAATCTACAACATTTATATCCTCAGACTAGAAGGTTTCATACCTTCATTCAGCAGGCTTTACTACCTGCTGAATGAAGAATCAGATAGTTCGAAAGTGGCACCTGAATCTACCAATACTCAATGTGGCCAGTACGTATATCTTGGAAGTACATGACGTTGAATTTAAAGAAAGAATTTACATGTATCAAAGAACAGATTAAAAAGAACTTCTAAAAAGCTGTATCGGTAAAAATTCTTTGATAGTGAAAACAAAGTTAAATTTTTTTCTTATGAAAGAGGAAAGAAAATGTCAGGCAACATATGATACAAATAATCAATACTTCAAAAGGCTGATTTATATCACATCACATTAATGCTCAAACCTTTTTTTTTTTTCAGAATGCCAATTCTGCACTACTGATAGCAGTTACACCTAAAAAACTGTAACTAATAGGTTTTTAAGAAACAAGGAAAAAAAAAGAATCTAGAATACTTTGACAAAGTCTGCATCTTTCAGGATTAAAATAAAGAAAGAAACTACATCACTTTCATTAGCTTTCCCCACTCTTACCTTGGTCAGCTATCTTCTGCTTTGCTTCCTCTATCCTCTGCAATTCCCTTTGTCTTGCTTCCAAGAAGTGCTTGGCTTCTTTTTCAGCATCATATTTTATGCCTAAACACATAACGTACAAAGGTGTAATACCAAAAAATCTTACACATTTTATTAAAGATACTGTTTCAAAAGCTGCAATTTTTACATTTTTATAATAGTTACATAACAGCAAAAAAATTGGGTGATGAAATGTAAATTACTGAAAGACATCCACTCCATTATCTAATTGTAATTGCTAAGAGTATCTCCTAGGAATAAAGCTCACAAAAACAGTATCAATCCATTCCAGATATTTCTGAAATCCCACCAGTCTGTGTTCACTTCTTCCTATACATTAACTTACTGGCTGTGGGCACAATAAGCAAATAAACTCCATCAAGGACTGCTTCAACAGGTTGAGTATAAAGGTTTTGCCATGGAATCTGGAGGTTAAGTTGACCTACAAACAGAAAAGGTTGAGATATACAATTAAATATTTGACTGAAAAAAAAAAATACAAAGATAACCAATATTAAACACAAGATCTCTGAACAATTATTATACTAGACAGAAAAAAACCCCAGGGCATCCGAGGCAAAAATCCTTTGGGTCATACATTTTCACACAATACACAAACAAAACATGAGAAGTTTTTCCATGAGCAGAACTATCAAGGTTACAGACTTTCCTTAATCCCTTGAAATACATTCCTTCTTCCTAACAGCAACATCTCCCTCCTTGAAAATCCACTGCAGCACCCTCAGAAACAAGAAAAGCACATGGGCAGCTCATACATCATCAGTCAGCTAAATACCATGTTTTGTGAACACACGGATCCTGAGCTTACAATGTCTCTCCTCCTTCACCTGAGTGGCAATTTTAATAAAATATTAAATCAGTCATGACAAAATATATTTGTCATGGAGATTTAAAGGAAGCATAATGACTTTAGAGTTAGTTCATTTTAAGAAACCACTAACTTTTACAAGACAATCAATTTCCAATGAGAAAACTTTTTACTTTAGCAAAAACAAGGAAGGAGATGAAAAGGAAAGTGAAAGGGAAAAATCAGTTGTGGCATCTTGCTAAGACAAGGAATGAGATTCAGTCCTGCCCAATTGCTCATCTTTGCTGTGCTGAGCTCTTTTCTCATTAATATTGAGGTGGTTAAACACGACTCCAGCATACCTTATCAAAAGGAGCTTCTTCAAACAGTTTTTTCAGAAGGGACAAACTTGAGAGTGTACAAGGTATGCAAATCAGTGAACACATTGAAATCACTTGCTTAGGATGACTGAAGTCACTTGCAAGGAAAGATAGTATATAGAAAACCTGCACACGTACAAGATAAATTGTAACTTACCAATATGTCCTGCTTTAACTTTAAATGGCACATCCAACTGACTCTGAAAGAGGTTTAGAAAATTTAAGCTCAATTAGCAATTTATTAAATATTCCAATGCAGGAAAAGAGCCCATGATGACTTTAATAAACTTACCTTTCAACCACTGAAAAAAAAAGAAATTCAGTATATTGGAAAAGTAAACATTTGGTTATCAATTTAGACTGTTAAACCATGCTAGGCTAAATACACTCCCAAGAGCAAAGTCTCTAGTTTCATGAGCTATAGAAAAAAAAGGTCTTTCAGTACTGCTTTTGACCCAAACACATTCCTTTAGCAATTGCTGAGACTTCTCTTCACGAAAAAAAAATGCAGACACTTTCACCTTTAAATTTAATCTCAAATTACTCAGATAATCCATATAGGTCCAGAGAAAGCAAATAAGTAAGCTTCCACTTAAAAGAAAGTGTACCCTAAAATAAGAACTAAAAAATGCACATTAAAATCAAAACTATTTCAACAATCATTTTTGCAAGTATTATTGTTATTTTCACTAGCTTACCAGTGCATTTTCTTTTATTTCCAGATTCTTCAGTGCTACAGCTCCTAAAAGAAAAGAAGCACACAAGTAGAACTACAATAAATAAGCAAGGTAATAGTGGTACACAATATAAGTCCCAAAGTCTGAATCAGTGGGTTACAGAAGCCTAGAAGATAAGGGCACTAACAGATAGGTCTCAAACATCAATAGCAGATAGCAGTGGAGCCAATCAAGAATTGCTGCTAAGAGCACGTCATGAGAAAGAACAGTATGTGGCAGGAAAAGTGGGCCATACAGATTTAAGCCAGAACTCTGCTTGGACAGGTCCTAGAGACAGGTCCTGGAGTAGAGCACAAACAAAGGAATGAGGTCAAGAAGAGGTCATGGACTATCAACCTAAGGTCACCCCAGTATGGAGGAATCAAGACCACCAGAGACCCCCAAAGCCCTCTGACCCATTTCCAGGAAGGTCTAGAAGAACAAACTGCACACAATAACTTATTTGCACAGAAAACACGCAACTTAGTGCCACAGCACAGAAACCTTGACTACATAAAGGCTCCCACATGAGTGCCCCAGGACCCTGGCACCCTATTAGCTGCATGGACACTGGAGCCAGGACTGCTGATCTTTCATTCTTTCTTTCTCTGTCCCACACTTTAATCTGTCTCTCTCTCTCTTCTCTTTCACCCTATCCCTTATCCAAGATCTACCAGCAGGTGTTTATACTCTAAGGGACTAACTTACACTAATTTCCATGCTGTGTGTATGATGTAATAATAAAAGTTTTTACAGACACAGTGACTCTTGTTGTTACTTTCTGACCTCAAGTACCTACAAACATTTGGTGCTCCCTTCCCCTTCACAGTGGGACACCTCAGAGGTCCATGACCTGTGGTTCTCAAAACCTTTACTGTGGAAGAGATCCATAGCCTACACCTCAAATATCCATGAAAGATGATTAAGACCAGACTGTTCACCTATGCCACAAAATAATATCTGAGACTGTCTCATGGAGCTTGCATCTCCATGAAAAATAACCTAAGATTACTCAAAGTTAAAATACTGGAAATTACAGCTGCATCTTGTAAGGACCCATTTTGAAATCAAAAGTTTGCTTCTTTTTCCTCAACCATCTGTTTCCTATGCTTGTAGAAATCTAGCAACATTAAATGTAAGTGAATTTTTAGCCCTCAAAAGATCTTACACTTGCCAGTTTTATTTATAGGCTTACAAAAGTTCACCGGAAGCATTTCAGTAATCTAATTTTTAAGGGCAGAAATTCAATATACTGTGAACAAAGAAAATCTGAATTCCAAGATCAGTTTTACAATATACTTCATATTAAACACTTGCCATAACAAAGGAATACTGGGACTGGAAACCCCATAACTTAAAAAACATGCACATATTCCAAGGCAATGCCTTCTGCAAAATCTACAAGAATGGAGCTTCTGTGGTGGTTACTTTCAAATTAGTTGTATAGCATTAACACACGCACATGGAACAGACACCTGATACTGCTGATACAGGGGCACAAATGAGATTCCAGAAACCAGAAGCAGATTACAAGCCTGGAAAGGAATACAACTTGAGGTTGCAAATGAAGACTCAATTGACCTAAAAATGCTTTTCTTTTGGGATGCATGTTAAAAATAGCAAAACATATGGGGAAACAGGAGTTCCAATTGCAAGAAATATTCTTGCAGTTATACAGTGCTAGTGACAATAAACAACTGTTCAAAGTACCACCAATTTTGGAACATTGGACCCAAATCTCAAAACTGCATGCATTAGAAGAGTTGGCTCAATTTGTTGAATTGATATGGAGGAGCTGATCAAGTAAACTAATACATCCAACTTGTAGGGCTCAAAAACACAATATGGCGTTTTTAATGTTTTGATTTATTCATTGCAAAAATTTATAATCACTTTCTAGTAGAATTCTGACACACATCTGACATGTGCTAACATCAGCCTCTGCAAAGAAATACCACGTGCAGAAGTTGTTGAGCTTTTTTGATAGCTGATGATGCTGCTGTTAAGCCTTAAAATACAGATATATTGCCAGGAACAATAGAAAAGGAAAAAAAACCACAGAAAAAAAGAAAAAATAGAAAAAAAAAAAAGGCAAAGAGTTTCCCAAGAGTAGTCTGTAACTACTCTAGGAATTAGAACTACATAGCCTTTGTAGGCAATAACAAGGTGACAGTTTTATACACAATTGGTTCAATTCCACTCTACATTTATTCCAATAAAGCTGACTCTGCCGAGACCATTTTTATCACTAAAAAACCACCCCATTTGCTTCTTCAACAGGATATCACTTACTGTAACTGTATTAATGGCAAGTTATTCTAATGGTATCCAGGGCAAAGGTTCAGATTGGTAACCAAGTTACCAGGCATGACATGCAATTTCCATATGTCAGTTGAGCCATGGTAAAAACACACACAAGGAAACAGGAAGACAATGTGACACATGGAAGCAGTTTAACTGGGTTGAGTTTCTTCACTTTCACCAATGGCTACGTAAACATTCCCTCTCATTTATCAAGGGTCTGACACATGCCATATTTCCACAGAGGCACAGTAACAAGCTACAATAATTTGACAGCCCTGATGCTTCCAAAAACAAAGTACTGCAAAGTGAGTAAGGATAACCTTAAGCTTTTACAAACAATACTTCATGATAGCAGAACTATTTCTCATTTTACCTCAGCATATCATAACGGTAGACAATAAACATGGAATCAATGTTTCAAACAAGATGACTTTGAAAATTCCACATTAAACAGTGGGATTTGGAAGCGGGGTAAGTAACTCTTCACTGTTTTTACTTGTGATTTTACAATTAAAAAGTTTAATGTTTTAGTTAAGAATAACTAGAAGAAATATATATTAGTAGAACTCCAGGCATCTGAAATTTAGTATAAAATTACTGAAACAAATGTACTAAAATTTAACAGTTTACTGACAAAAACCTTGATTGAGGGTCTGATCACAGTGAATGGGCTATCAAAGCACCAAAAAAGGCTACTAAAGAAGCACTAGGTTTTGTGTATTGATGTAACCTTTTTTTTTCCTACACTTTAGAGAGAGACCAAGAGATTGACTAAACATTCCTGCACTAAACAGGAAATATTTCCAGAGCCACCACACTTGTAAAGCTTGCAACGAATTCTGATGCTCAAGATTTGAAATATAGTTACTGACCATATCAGTATTCTCTTTCATTACCAAAATTTAGTCTCTACCACACACAGCTGTTTGCAATGAAATGTAGATCTAAGTGCAACTACACTGAATCCTGATGGTCATGTTGGGGATGGGAGGCAAAAAACCAAAAGCCCTCACAAACAAGCAGGAAAATCAGGGAACAAACCCTTGTTACAGGACAGCTAGTGAGTTTGTCTTGGAGAACTGAGAGTAGATTTTAATTGCAAGAATCAGAAAATACATCAAGATTTGATTGTTTAGTTTTGTTGATGGTTGGTTGGGGGCGTTCTGCCAGGGGTGGTGCTCCCCTGTTGGGAGCAACAGCATGTTTTCATGATGGAAATGCACCCAATGCATCGTTAAAAAATACACAACTAAGCAACCTCAGAAACTGTGTGCGCAAGTAGTTGGAGCTGTATAAATATCCAGGGTTAAACATGCAGGCTACCAGCCAAAACATTAATAAAAGCCAGAACATTTATAAATACCTATAGCAAAGTCTAGGATTTATTTAGGCTACAATATAAAGCAAATTCTTAGATTAGATGATCCCTGGGCAATGTAAATAATTCAACAAAATAAAACAGTTGTCAAAATTCGAAAATAAATAGGTTTATAGTTTTAATTTTAGATACACAAAAAATTTCATCAATTTCAGTGCATGAACCAACATCTACTACCAAGGATTCAGCTTGCAAAGAGATCTAGTAAACTAGTTCACCAAAGAGCCCCAACTGAAATTTTGTTATGGTTATAAACAGAACTTAAAGGGAGAAAAAAAAATTAACCAACACAAGACTCCTGAAGATTTTACCTAATTAATCACTCTCTGTTGTCTTGTAAATAAAAAGGGACATGGGAAGGAAAGCAGATGAGAGAAAGATGAATGATTAGAAAGTGCAAATACCTTAGCTAGTACCTGATCAGTATCCAACGTTAATGTTCACATAATTTAATTTCTGCTTTTTCCAACACCACTGTCAGTTTGTGAGTCCCTCTGAACACTTCATACAAACAGCTGCCTTTGCTAGTCATTTCCCACTTGGGTTTGTGCTGTTAATTATTTCTGTTTAAGCATACCCTCTACAGACAGGCTGTAAGTCTTTACGGACCAGTGTCTGCCAAATACTTCCTCTGTTGACATATCTTGTAAAACAGGTCATGAAAGACAGCAAAAACTACTAGACATTATGCATCCCTCAAGTAAATTCAAATTACTATTTCATAAGGGGAGGGGGGGAGGTTGCACCTGCTATACCTAGACAAGGCAAGGTATGCAAAAGTAGTTCTCTTTCAATATAGTAATAGTTGTAGCACAAAAAAAAAAAAAAAAAAAAAAAAAAGTAGTTGTGTGCTCACAAACATGCCTATTATCTGCCTACATCGTATCATCTTACTAACATAACTGCCCCAGAAAGAGATACCAGGCATTCAGATAATAAGTTGTATTAAGTAAGACATGCTTGAGACATTACCTAATAAGCACACATGCCAAGTCAACTGATAATTAAGTTTTTAAAGGGCAGTATAGAGGGTCTGACCAAGAAACTGAGAAGTTATTGAGACACAATCAAAAGAAAATAAAGACATCGCGAATGGCAATAAAACAAGTGTTTGGTCTCTCAACACTGTCTGGAAACCTCACTGGCATTTCACTTCTTCCCAAAGGTAACTGTATACATCTCACATTGCTGCAAGCATCTCTTTGGGTATTTTAAGTACAACTTTACAAGGTCTAGAGCATTCAAAAATATCCAACTCACCCAAATACTTATCTAACCTGTTTATCTAAGGCAGTAACTTGCACACTTGTTAATACAGCTCATTGAAACTATCTTTCTAAGTGAACCTAAACCAAAATAGGTTTAAAAATACTGTCCTTCCAGGCATCAGTCATCCAACAGCTTTCTCTGATGGCTGCCTAACCTTTTACCCTTCTACCCTACTTCATATTAACAGAGTTCTTTAGGAATATGATATTGTACCCTGTTACACTCTTTTCTGAGTCTTGTTTTTTCCAATACTAGCTTGAATGTTCAAATTACCTTTATTATCTTTGCAGGTTGAACTACCTTCAACTTTCTGCACTCTATTACATTTCAGGTCATTCAGTTCTTGCAACTCTCTCAGACATGAGTGCTTTCAGGTATCACATCTTTCTTCTATATTGAGACAGTCTACATTTTTACCCTTCAATGTGAGGCATTTTTAACGGGAAAAAAAAAAAATCAAAACATTTCTGCAGTTATTACCGCACTCATGTATTTTCTGCAGTAGTGTCATAACACAACTTGACTACACAGATTGAATATGGAATAGCTTAAATATGGCATGATAAATTCTCTCATTTATTCAAAACCAAAGTTAATATTGAGCATGCTCATTAAAAAGCTCTCAAATTAACAGAAGCTGAAGCTATGTAAAATTAAGTTTTATACATACATTCAGAGTCTACAAACAGCTTACCAGTCAATTTAAACAGACTAGCTATAAAATACCACAAGGCCACAACTTGCTCCCTACAGCCTTTTAAACCACTTGGGTTTTCAATCATTGAGAGATAAAAAAATACATGCCTTTTAAAATTTAAGATACATGAGACTATACATATACATACACATGCATATATATATATATATCTCACTTGTGCAATGCTCTGGCATCCAAAAAGCGGTGATGATCTGTTACAGGGGAAAAAAAATCCAAACAATTTTCCTTTCTTTTTCCTTTTATTTTGATGGATTTTGGACAATTTTATTTCAACAGTACATTATTTGTGTAAAACTTAGCAATCTTATCATGACACAAAGACAAACACGGTATGAAAATGCATAGCTGTCATGGAAATTATTTCAGAGCACGAAGACAAGCATTAAAAAGTATTATGTTTACACAAAATATGAAAACAAAAATAGTTCTTTTTTTTTTAATACCTTAGTTACAGGATTTTAGTAATTAGCAAGCTAAAAAAATTATCCACAGACTTAGGGCATACTGTGAGTGTAGGGATCTGCTAATCAATTATGATTGCATCTAAAAACAGTATTCTACTGCTATTATTACCAGGAGTTACTGCCATTTAGATAGAAGAATGCAATTTCTAGGTCCTTTGAGATATTTGGAATGAAAGAAATATTGCAGATGCGCAGACCATTAAACACAATTTAAGTCAAAAAAAAAGCATCATATGGTAGACCAGGAAAAAAATAAAACTCTACAGGTTCACCAATGCTACACAGCAGTTCTGAGCCTCTTGAAGCAAGAGCAAGACATCCATAGCTTCATGTATTAGTTTTCACAATAAACAAGTCAACAGGCTATGTAGAGAAAAAATAATTTTATTCTAGTACATAGGCACTAGAGAAGTGAGCAATTTACCTTAAATAAAGACATACAAAGCCTCCAAAATATAAGAGCTTTTTGAAGAGGAAATAATAAAAAAGAAAATCAAGTTCCACAGACTTGAAAAAATATGACAGCTGAATATCAAAACTTCAAAGTAAAATTAAGTGAGGCTTTATTGTTTTCTTTGTTTGGGGGTTTTTGGGGGGGCTCTTCTGGGTTATGGGTTTTTTCAGTTCTTTTAAAATGAGACAGTGTTCATCTAATCTATTAAGAGTTGCTTTACAGGGGCATAAGCTGCCATGACTAACCATCAGCAACCTAGACAGCTGGAAAAAGAAGCTTTTACCTTTTTTGCAATGTATAAACATTGCCCAAAACATTTACACAGTGTCCCATATTTTTTTATTAGAGTCTGCCTGTCTTCTCTGAACAGAAAGAAGAAACTATGGTAACTTCAGCACACAAATCAAGTAATTAGTTTGACACAGTTTTGATGAAAGGTGCAATTAGTAAAACCTTTCAAAGAAGACTCACCTAATCAGTAAGAAATATGCAATATTAAGCCTTATGTATAAATCAAGGACTATCACTTTTTCTCCAGCAGTTACATGTGCTGCTGCTACGTTGACTCCATATAGAGACTGAACTTCCAAAGATCCTACAAATGCCTTGACTAACTGAAGGAAAATTTCTGCAGAGATGAACCTAAATAGGGACTCCATTTCAGAAAACAAGCATGAAATCAAAAATGTCCATGATGCAGAAAGCTCCAGGAGAAGTTTACAAGATCGGGTTAATGTATGTGAGTGTTGAGGAATGGAATTGCAGGTAGGGAATACCTGGAGGATGCTTCACAGCTAATAATGTATGAATGCATCTGTGAAAAAAAAAATCAACAAGAACTGAACTTGTACGTTTGCTTTTGCTGATGCTGCAGACACCTGGGATGCACATTCGAAACCGAGCCAGCAGTGGTCACTGCACAGGCATCTGCTCATGGTCTGTGTCTGACAGACCTTTGATGCTGTTTTCTTGTACACGCCTACTAAGGGGACCTCAACAGAGCACATGCAAACAGAACACTTCACTGCCTTCAGAACTAGCACGTCAATTTAATTCTACAGACCACTGCTTATCTCGCCTGGCGCAGCAGGGCAACGCCCCTGCAAACACCTAAGGCAGCATCTACTCCTGGTGCTTTAAGGCTAAAAATAACCAATATTCCAGACCTACGGATGACAACACCAAGAGAAAACGGAATGTCACTGCCGTTCGCGGAGACGCCACTCGCTCCCACGAGCACTAAAACCCTGACACTAAAACGCCGTCAGAACTCCTGGCGTTTATGCACAGTTTATTGCCGGCCGTGGGAAACGCCCGTAAGCCAGCTCAGTTTCGCACTCCCAGAGCCAGCTCAGGCTCCCGCCTCCAAGCTGCCCGCCCACCGATTCCCAAACTTTCCACGAGCACCAGACACACCGCGGCCAGCCAAGATCCGTCCCCAGCTAAGAGACAGCACGGCCGGCTCCATACGGGAAAACAAAACTGGAGCGGCCATCCATGCGCCTCCAGCACTTCGCCCGGTTTCTCTTTCCCCCGTTCTGCAGCTCCTCCCGCTCCGCCGCCGCCGCCCCCCGCTGCCGCAGCCGGCTGCTCCGCGGACACCGCCTCCCCAGCCCGCCCGCCTGACCGCCTCCGCGGCTATTTTTAAGCGGCCGAGCAGGTGGAGCGGCGACAGAGCTGCCGGGCGGGCAGGCGGCCCAGCCCGGCCCGGCAGCGCCCGGGGGACACCGCCCCGGCCTCCTCCCTTGTGCGGGCGGCAGGGCGAGGCCGGCCGGGCAGGAAGGCACGCGGCGGCATCAGGGCGGGCAGGGCGGGCAGGCGGCTCCCCCGCGGCGCGGCAGGCCCGTACCTCCCCAGATGCCCAGCTTCAGCTGGGAGCTGTCCAGGTTCACCACGTAGTCGCCCAGGAAACGGTTCAGGACGTCCACGACGAAGGACTCAAACACCATCCTGCCCTCCGCCGCCGCCCCGGCAGCAGCGCCGCCGCCCCGGCTCCTGCCGCTCCCCACCGGTCCGCCCCGCCCCGCCCCGCCCCGCGGCTCGAGGGGCGGCCCGCGCTGCTCCCGCCCCGCCCTGCCGCCCCGCCCCGCCCTGCCGCCCCGCCAGGCTGCTGGCGCGGCGACAAGGGGCGCGGCTTGACCGGGGCTACGGCAGCCGGCGGGGGCCGGGCAGCTGCGCTTCCTTTGGGCCTTGCTTTGCCGCGGTCGCTCGGTACGCGCAGACTGTGAGGGGAAGGGCAAAGGGTTTCACGCTAGCTGCCCGCTCTTGTAAAGGTACGAGTTAGGACAGAATGGGTCAGTTTGGGAGGGATCACGGTGGGTGACCTGTTCCAATCTCCTTGCTCAAACCGGGTCATCCCAGAGCACGTTTCACAGGATCACGTGCAGATGGAACTTGAGTATTTCCAGTGAGGGAGATTCCACAGTCTCTCTGGGCAACCTGTTACAGTGCTCGGTCACTGCACAGTAGAGAAGCTTTTCTTCATGTTCAGGTGGAATTTCCTGTGCATCAGTTTGTAACTCCTGCTTCTTGTCCTATTGCTCGGCACCAGCGAGCAGAGCCTGGGTCCATCTGCTGACACCCTCCCTTCAGGTACTCACGGACATCGATGAGGTGTCCTCTCAGTCGAATCTTCTCAAGGCTGGACAGACCCAACTCCCTCAGCCTTTCCTGATAAGAGACATACTCCAGTCCCATACCCAGCTTTTTGCTCTCCACTGCACCCATTAGTTTGTCCAAGGGATTTAAACGTGAGGTAGCCATAACAGTTTCTTGAATATTTTTCACCCCCGGGCTAGGCAAATGCAGAAATTACTGCATCTCTTGAGCTGTTAAAAAATGGCTGAGCCATTATGAGTATAATGGCTAAAACTAATTGGTCGCTCCAAAGAGCATGACTCCCAGGCTGTTTTCTGGCTTGGGTGTCAGTTGAATCCCATTGAAATAACTGGGCCATGTTTGCCCTGAGTGGCTGTGCTGAGGAGCCCTGCAGTCACAAGATTTTTTAAGGAAACTTCCCGGTCTGACCATTCACAAGGCTCCCTGACTGTCCCACTCGCGATGTGAGGCACTCTCACTGCTAGGACCAAAGGCCCTTCGCAGCAGGTGGCTCCAGGTAGCCCATGGAGTCCCCACTGGACTTTCTGCACACTTCACCTTCTGCCAGTGTTGCTGAACCTTTGTATGTAATACAGAAAATTAAACCATTGGGGGAATAGGAGTGAAAGAACTGTCAGAGATTATACACCTTTTCATTCCTTTTCACAGAAACAAAAGAATACTACCTACCACTTCTGACTTTTCGTTTCACTATGGGATTTATATGCCTGCTTACTACAACCTGACACACCAGCAATGCCTCACATCCACCCAATATGCAGAATAATTTACAGAGAAGTAGCGTGATTTAAAGAAATGCACTTTTATCAGGGACAATGTTTTTCTTTGCTTATTAACACAAGGAAGGGAGAAGTGAAACTGAAGAAGGATAACAGAAGACAAAAAGGATGCTGTCTTATTGAGGTTTAGGTGTCTCTTAAGTTGTTCTGTATTTTTTGGAAACATTACAATCTCATCATTTCCAGTTCTTGGGTTTAGCAACTTTTTCTATTGAGAAACAGCAGTAATACGAAAATAAAAACTACATTAGAGATTAATTGAACCAGTAAAATCAAAATGTGATCAGCAGCTTGCACATGCCAAGTGTAACTGTGTCCATGCACTGGTACACATACATTAGAACATTTATGCAGCAGGCTTTCTATAAATTTCTTACACAAAGCCAGACATATTTCTTATATCTACATAAGAAGCTGTATTCTTATAGCTGTCTCTAGCATCAAGTGTGAACACAAGGCTTTTCTTTTGTTTTGTGACTCAATCACATATCTTCCTATTTAGTTGTGGAAAAGCTAGATGTTGAATCCACTTACATCTACTCCTGTCCATTTACTATTCCAAAGCTGGGCTCTGGCAATATGCATCTTCAGGATTATCTTCTACCAGTCAGTTTTCCAAAGTAACTTTACTTTGTAAGTCTACAGTTCCTTAGGGTGTATGTAAAATTTCGTTGCCTTGTTCAGATATTCTGGAGAAGGCACTCTGAAGTCAGGGGAGCAGAGGTGTCCTAGGTCAAGTACTGTTTCTTTTGATCAGAAGGATACAATTTTTATTTTGTTATTGCAAAAAAAGTTTTATGATATGATGGATTTTTCCAATTCACAAAGTGTGGGTGAATCTTCCACAGCAATCAGCTAGGTTTGAAGCTCTCCACCTGAGAAAAACTGTTGATGAGCTGCTAGGCCTAGGGTAGGCAACCATGGACAAAGATGTGTTTCCTACAAGTGACTCTTACCTACTTAGAAATCCATAACATTTGCAGACTTATCAAAGCATGGGGTTCTGTCTTTTTCCCCTTCATTCCTCTTCATATCCCACAGCTCACTAGCACTAGCAGGTGCAGTGTAATTTCATGCCCAGGTTGGAGCAGTATCTGAGAAATAAGGAACACAGTGCATCAAACAGTGCAGCAACTGTGGGGCATCCATCCAGCCCCATGAACCAAATATCTCCCTAGCCTTTCCATGAAATTTAGGAGCTCTGTCTACATATAATCACAATCAGAGCGAACTTGACAATCAGAGCCACCTGGACAGTGGATTTTCCGCTTGAATTTTTGTTCTGTGTGTTCCTGCAGCCTCCATTGAAATCAATTACTAATCACTCTGCTTTCCCCATTTTTGTAATCAAAGCTCCTGATACCTTGATAGAACTTCACACCCACAACAAAACTGTTTAACACCTGGCTGGATATTAACAACCAAGTTTCTGGGCTCCATGCTCCTAGAATTTCTGCAAGTTGAGCCTGGAGGCCACAGACTTCTCTGCAACAATGAGGTATTCCATGTCAGCTTCCTGCTGCCCTCTGTATGTAGGCTGCTCAGACTTCTACTGAAGTGACTCAGCACCTCACAGGGCTGCCAGGATGGCAGGTCATCTTCAGGGTAAGTGTTGTCCTCTGCTTCAGGACGATCACAAGCAGCCTTCTCACTCACATATTAGAATTCAGGGAAGTAGATTTGTTCATTAAAAACAACACAAAACCTAGTGTAAAAGATGTTTATCCTTGTTTTTATTCACAAAAACCTCTAATTTCCAGTGTCTAATGAAGTTACATAACTTTAGGCATACTGCCATGATTCTGTGCATTTTGATGTTCATAAATATGAATATTCTTGTTTCTTCTGTGTTGCAGATAGTGCTTTCAAAATGGTTTTAACTCAAAGAAGCATGAAGTGCAGTGAATAAAGCAGGATGAGGTATGAACCTCTTTAGTGTGTCCCCAAAAACCCAAAAGCCCAACCTTACAGGGCTTTCAAAATTTTTGAACTGTTGGAGAATTTTAGACTATAACTGCAGCAAAACCACACACCACCAAGGTGCCTTATTTCTAAATCTTTCAGAGTCACCTGGTTTTGAATCTCCTTCAGAATCAGCTGAATCATGGTGGAATATTTGCTCTACTTACACAAACTTTTTCTCAAGACAAGGTGAAATATTGAAGTCATACATTCCTTCAATTACACATGCAGCAATGTGTAGCAATCTTAGTAAGTCTGTTGTATTGAGCCTGAACTGCTTCATGATTTTGAAACCCAAAGACAAAACCAGTCCAGAATTTTTTACCTGATCATGCTACACAATAAAAACTCCAGCTAAATTTTAAAGCCAGTTCTTGCAGTTCAAGGAACAAACTAGAGAGTAATTATATTCTTCCTGCCATCACCAAAGAAATGCATTCAGTGGTTTGGCAAAACATAAACTTTAGAAGTCCTTAACACTTTCACTGAAAAAACCCTGACCTTCGAGCTTTATTCAAAATTATAGTCCAACATGACAGTAGACAAAAGATGTCTCTAGTATATTTGGCACATTGGCAGATCTTCTAGTTGATTAAAAGAATTTGAGAAGTACCATACTTAACATTATGAATACTGTCTTTATACTTCATTTACCAGATTTCTGAATTTGCATTTCATTTCCCATTTGGTATATCATTCATAGGCACTAAAAAGCAATATGACATAGAAAGAAAATCAGAATTGGAAATACTGTGTTGGCATGTGCAAAGTAATACACGTGTCTTACCATCTGGAAATAGCATTGCAGAATATATTAAATCTGATTCTGAGCATGTCTTGTTACATGTCCTTGCCTCTTTCTTTACTCATCAAAGTATGTGTCAGGCAACACAAAGCATTACAAATAAAGTGCTGATTTCAGTCAAAACAAATTTACCATCAGATATTATTATTGATGGAAAAATTTTTTGGTAAAGGGCTCCATCTTCCCTTTGAGGAGAATATGAAGTAAACTAGATTACTTACTAGTAGGCCTTGTTCTGCTTTATTTTGGACAGGTTATTAGGATGAAACCATTGACTGTTCTCAGAAGTTACAATGGAGTCTTCCCTAAACTTCTTCCCATTCTTAACTCACTTTTAAACTATTTCTTTACATTTTGGTGCAGCTTGAGCAGCTGTAGTCGTACATCTTACTCAGTGAGGGGTGGTTGTGCCTTGCAGGCAGATATTCCAGTATAATCATAACCAGACATAATCTTAGGATGGGATCATATGTCAGTTCAAGGAGAGTGATTTCACCATGATTGCTGATTCAACAGCAAAACATCTTCCTTTGTCTCACTTGGTTTTCAGCTGCTGTGCACCTTATCAGCTAGAAGCTACCACCAAGTTCATCCCTCCTCTGCAAGGGTTTCAACAGAGCCTGGTCATGGTGTTTCCACTCTGCCCTTGCTTTAGTCCCCTTGAGACTGTATTGTGTGGGGAAGGTCAGATATGCTGGTCACATTCCATCCAGGGAGTAGCAACAGTATTTTCCCCTGTGGTTTCCATATCATCATCTTTTTACCCCATTATCTTCCCACGCAAGCAGTATTCATGGATTTTGGTTTTTCATTTGTCCTTCTCAGAGCAGACATATATCCAGGGTTTACAAGGATGGAAGGAGAGATGTTTTTGTTTGAGGGAATGTAGAATTTATTATGTACATAAAATATTATGTACATAAAATTATGTAGAATTTATTGTAAATTAGGAGTCTACGAAAGTGGAGAAAAAGATCTGGAAAAAGGCCATGCTATGTATACTTCCAAACCTATGGTTTACAGTTTCAGACAGACAAAAACCATTGACAGTTTTTTAATAATAGCAATAATTTTTTCCATCAAATTGGTTTAAAGGATTTACAGTTCTTTATATATATATATAATGAAAAACTATTAGTCCACCCAAAAGGTTGACAGATAAAAGATCCATTCTTTGTTTCATACCATTTGAGAGATACAGTTTCAAGCCTTTAGTTTTTTCTCAATTATTTTTCTGTCTTTGATTACTGAAGCATAACAAAGCATATTTTACCCCTTTTAAGTATGCAGTTTCACTGAAGGACAATTATTATCATATAAACAAAAAAATTGGAGTTGACAGTGAAAAAGGAATGAGTGAAAGAGCTACTCAGTTTGAAGGCACATAGTACAACAACTGTTCACTGTTAAAGCACTTGAAATGTTGAGACCTTTCATCCTTTGAATTGTTAGACCCCTATTAAACCTATTCCTACTGTATTTCTAGTATAGCTCACAGGATTTTGGAACTCTATCCTGACCCTTACTTTTACAGTGTAGATAAAATATGGGGAAAGGATTACTCTAAAGAGTTCCAGCTGAAAAAAATAAATGTAGAAAAAAGGCAGCAGCTTTAGCAACTCGCCTTAAAAGTGGCACTTCCTGGACTATCGCACATGTACTTGAGTTCCCAAACAGTCAAGTTTTGCAGTAGTATTTTTTTTACTGTCTGTTTTTGGAAGAGCAGCATTAGTGTAATTCCAAGTGATTCCCTTATCAGCCAACTAAACAGATGTGTTGCCACTTATTCCAGTGGAAGTGGCATCAGGACCCCAATAGGGCAACTCTGAATAGTAAACATACAAATGTTATTTGTATTTTGTATTTGTATTGTATTTTGTATTTTGTATTTGACAATCTGACAAGTAATTTGTATTTGACATGACAAATTTGCACAATATGAATAAAATCAGTCAGAGGATACAGATACTATTGACAGAGCTGCTCAGGGTATACTCCCGGGTATTTTGTATGACACAGACCTCTTTTTGACACAGAGGGCAGGTATATGTTATTTTGTTAGTTTTAAGAAAACAATTCACAGAACTCATCTTTGTATCTCTTTCTATCGTCTATGGGTGAAGCACATCTCCATGTATTCAGCCACAGTGTACATTCCTGCTGTGCTACGGAGACAAATACAATATCCATATCCTACTCAACATGTGGAACTTTGCCTTTGTTCATACATGATATGTAATTATCGAACATATTATTTATGTTTTAATTAAGCACTAATCTTCAATGAAACCTGCACTTCGTACACTGCATTCACACTTCTATTGTGCTACTGAACCTCAGTCAGGTGATACCGTTGTGCTAATGCAGCTACACACTTGCAATGCTCAAGGTTGGTAGTAGCAGTAGTAGTCGGTAGTCTGTATGCTAGATTTAATCTGTAAAACTGTTTAGTCTGCTAAATGCATCAAGGGAGGGAAATAGGAAGGAATGGAGACAAGGGAGAAGGCAAGTGTGTGGTGTCAGATCTGAAGGTCAGCATATGGCTAAATATTTTTGCAGCTGTTTCGGTTGACCAAGCATCATGGTTTAATCCCAGCTGGCAACTAAGCACCACCCACCTGCTCACTCACTCCCCTGCAGCAGGATGAAGGAAAGAATCAGAAGTGAGAAAATCTCGTGAGTGGAGATAATGACAGTTTAATAGGTAAAGCACAAACCATGCACACAAGCAAAGCAAAACAAGGAATTCCTTCATCACTACCCATGGACAGGCAGGTATTCAGCCACCACCAGGAAGGCAGAGCTCAATCACATATCACAGTGACACAGGAAGACAAATCCCATCACTCTGAATGTCCCTCCCTTCTTGCCCAACACTATATGGACTGGAATATCCCTTTGGTGAGCTGGGTTAGGTTGTCCTGTCTGTGTCCCCTTCTAACTCCTTGTGCATCCCCAGCCCACTCAGTGATGGTGTGCTGTGAGGAGCAGAAAAGGCCCTCATGCTGTGCAAGCACTGCTTCGCTGTAAAGAAAACGTCCCTGAGTTAGTAACACTGTTTCCAGCACAACTCCAAAACATAACCCCATACTACCTACTGTGAAGAAAGTTAACTCTGCCAGCCTATACTAGCTACTGTGAAGAAAGTTAACTCTATCTCAGCCAAAACCAGCACACCAAACAGAAGTATTACTTGTTATCACAAAGAGTGTGTTGCTGGGACTGTTTTGCAGAAGAGAGAGTGCCAAAGTTCAAATGCTAGTGGGAAATCCTAACTGCAATGGAACTTCTGAATATTGAAGTTGGCATTTGTTTTTTTACTCACAAGAGTGCAGGAGTTGGAGTGAATGAGCGATTTTGCTAGTTATGTGTAGGACACTTGGAGTGGGAGAGCTCTCCTTATTAAATGATGGAGGCAGCACCATCTGGTGGCTGTATGCAGATTTCTGTGCCTGGTGGTGGATTGATGGGCTCAAGCATTTTATGACAGTTTATATTCAACAAATAATTACAGTTAACATTAATAATTTTAAATTATTTTATGTCCCTTTTTAAATAAAGTGCACAGGGAAAATTTAATTTCTCACAACACAAAGGTAGTTGCCATTGGAGTTGGCCTTGGATAGTTGCAGTGGACTTGGTGTTTGGAAAGCACCCTTGGCAGCGCAGCAATCACCTAGCATTGAATGGATGTCTTCTATATGGAATTAGAGAAAGACTGCATGGTTTTCCCATATTGTTTATTCTTAGGTACCATAGGTAAAAGACCAAGAAGAGAAGACAGAACATATTGCAAAGACACTCTTAAGTGTTTGTCTACAAAGTAACTAAGACAGTATAAATACTAAAAAAAGGTTCTAGAAGTCCTAGGAATTAGTGTCCCATTTGTGCCTCCTTTTGAAAAGTCATTGACATGTAGTCTTTGGCGAGTCTCTGAAGACAGGCCCTTGAAATGCAGTTCTTGAAAGTAATATCTAGATGTGAAACATGACTACCCCTGCTGAAATGGGGTGTCAGTTTAGCCATCTCTACTCAGCCCAGAGGGACTGGAGCCATCATTTCTATGCCTTGCTTCCTACTCTTTCTGCACTGTTACTCACTCTGCAGTTCTAAATGGAGATACTTGGATTCCGTGGCTGAAATGGCAAATCTGAATCCTGTAGTTTCTCTGTATGAACTTTTTCACAGGAAATGGGTGTATGGGCGCTTGTATTCCAATGGACCCTCAGAGAGAGACCTCAACAAATTAGAGGGCTGGGCAATCACCAGCCAGATGAAGTTCACATGGGAAAGGGGTGGATTCTGCACCTGTCATGGAGAAATCCTGGATGTATGGACAGAATGGGGACTGTACTGCTGCACAGTAGCCCTTCAGAAAGGGACCTGTGGGTCCTGTTTTACAGAAAGTTGAACATGAGTCAGCAGAGCCCTGGCAGCCAGGAGGGCCAAGTGTGTCCTGGGGGGCATCAGGCACAGCATGGCCAGCTGGGCAAGGGAGGGGATTGTCCTGCTCTGCTCTGCTCTGCTCTGCTCTGCTCTGCTCTGCTCTGGGGCAGCCTCACCTCGAGTGCTGGGGGCAGTTTTGGGCACTGCAATATAAGAAAGGTATTAAACTATTAGAGAGCATCCAAAGAAGACCACAAAGATGGTGAAAGACCTTGAGGGGAAGCCGTGTGAACAGCATCTGAGATCACTAGGTCTGTTCAGCCTGGAGAAGGGGAGACTGAGGACAGACCTCATCACAGTCTACAGCTTCCTCATGAGGGGAAGAGGAGGGGCAGACATTGTACTCTTGTCTCTGCGACAGACCTGAAGAAATGGCATGAAGGTGAATCAGGGGAGATTTAGGTTGGATATTAGATAGAGTCTCTTCACCCAGAGGGCACTTGAGCACTGGGGCGTTGTGGTCACAAGCACCAAGTTTCTATTTGTCAAGAAGCATTTGTACAATGCTCTCAAACACACAGTGTGTGATTCTTGGAGTATAGGGCCAGGAGTTGGACTTTATGGTCCTGATGGGTCCCTTCCAACTCAACATATTCCATGATTCTGTGATCCTCTGATTCTGAGTCAGTTGCCTTAGAACCTCTTTCATAAAGTTGTTATCCAGGCATTTTTATGAATCCTCTGGCCCAGGTTGTACCATGTCTGCGATGCTCCCAGTTGATTTCTGGCAGGCTGAAGTCCCCCATAAGGACAAGGGCAGTTGACTTGGAAGTATCCTTTAGTTCCTCAAAAAAAAATTTATCTGCATCATCGTCCTGACTGGGAGGGAGGTCTGTAGCAGGCTCCCATAATGACAACCTCATTATTTGTCCCTGGACAAATGAGAGGTACCCAGTATCTCTCAACTGTGCCATTGCCAACTGTAAGCTCCGTATTCTATCCTTGTCATTACATACAATGCAACATCCCAGCCTCTTCTGCCCCGCCTGTAACCATTCAACAGGGCACTCCAATCCCACCATAAAAGTAATTTATGGAAAATATTATTTTCAAATTGGACAGGGTAGTTTTGAAGTGAAAGAAAATTTTATGCTCATAAATTGTAGTATGTTACCATGCGTGCATTTTGGATTTCCAGACCGTTAACTTGGTGGTATGTGCACATTAATAATCTTTTTCCTTGAAATTAAGGCCCTAGTCCATTTGCAGATCTAGCTTATTTATAATTATCTGGCAAGCCCTTGTGTCATTGTTTTGTACTCCCCTGTCATCCGGCATTTTGAACCTCAGAATTTAGGGCCTTGTCTCCCATATCATACCTCTGCTCAATTGTACTTGATTTGGGCTTTGGAAATTACTTTAGAATTCTCCAGATTTCCCCTTCCACTTCTCCTAGTATTGCCTTAAGGTTGACCTTCAGTGTCCAAAAGCATACTGTGCTCTGAGTGTAAAAGGGGCTTAAGCCCAAAATGTTTGCTTTGTTTTGGTGTTGCTGTTGCTAAATATAGTTTTAACACAAATTTACAGTATCTACACATGTAATACATTAGAAAGACTATACATGTGTATCATAAATGGCATTATATAGTAAAGCGTATCTGTCACTGAGAACTTAACAAATATATCACTTTTAGCATCTATGCAACATAATTGCATTATCAATATTTTGCCCTGATTCCTTTCCTTTATGTTGTCAAAACTTCACGTACATTTTTTATAGAATTGGACATGTGAGATATGAACATTTTTATGGATTTGGAAAGAAGATGAGTGGCATTTAATTTTGTGTTTGTACCAAAGAAGTATTTTTGTTTCAAGAGAACTACTTTTAAAATGCATTTGTGGATTTTTATGAAACCAGAAGATGGCAGCAAGTGTTGATTAGAGTTTTGTGCCACTGAACCACTTCACACCTTCAGAGCAAATCAATATCCTTTGTAATGCAAGCATTTGCTTTGAATGTGATGTGTAACAGAAAAGAGCTAATTTACATTTGTATCAGTACCATTTTCTTGCACAGGGAAGTAAGAGGCCTAATCCATTTCAAACGGATTTATCCATTTGAAAAGACTAATGTTGTGAGGGGTTGTCAGTGTGCATATGCCAGAGAAATAATGCACTGATCTGTTGAACACATAAATACAAACTTATATGTATGATGATGTTTTTTTACTTCATACTGCTATCTATGGAGCTTCTTGCAGCACGTTGGGAAGATAGATGCTGTTTTTGAATTGGCATACCAATGGTTGAAAGTATTAATGGTGATGGAAGATGACCTCATATGTTGATTTCAGGATAATTCAGAATATCAGGATAGTTCAGAGAGTAGTGCTTCCATGGGTCTTGGTGGGAGCACTTAAAACTGAGGTCTAATTCTTCTCTGTATATCAGCCTGTTTCTAGTCAGGCAGGGTAGATAAGACTGAACCAGCAGGTAGAGATGCAGGAGGTTTAACACTTTGTTTCTGGATTTTAATTTGATTATTGTATATAATGTTAGTTTGTGGAAAAGCGGGAATAAACACGAACTGTACTCTCTGCACTATTTTATTAGAATAGCATACTTAGCCAGAGCAACTCATTGGAATAATTTTGAAACCTTTCTGGAAATGACATACAGGGCCACACATTAAAGCTAGCTTTGAGTAGATAGCTCAACAGATCTTGGTGAAGTTCAGGAGGGAAGAAGCCGATTGTATCCAGGGCTGCATCAAAGGCAGCACAGCCATCAGGGCGACGGAGGGGATTCTGCCCCTCTGCTCTGCTCTGCTCTGGTGAGACCCCACCTGGAACACTGCGTCCAGCTCTGTGGTCCCCAACATGAGAAAAACATGGATCCACTGGAAGGAGTCCAGGGGAGCACCATTAAATTGATCACAGGGCTGGAACACCACTCCCATGTGCACAAGCTGAGAGAGCTGGGGTTATTCATTTTGTAAAAGAGAAGACGCCAGGGAGAGTTTATAGCACCCTTACAGCACCTGAAGAGGGCCTGTAGGAAAGCTGGAGAAGGATACTTTACAAGGGCATGTAGCAGTAGAACAAGAGGTAACGGCTTTGAGCTGAAGGAGGGGAGGTTTAGATTAGATATTGGAAGAAATTCTTTGCTGTGAGGGTGGTGAGACACTGGAAAAGGTTATGCAGAGAAGTTGTGGATGCCCCATCCCTGGCAGTGCTCAAGACCAGGTTGGACTTTGAGCAACCTGGTCTGGTGTAAAGAGTCTCTGGCCAAGGCCGGGGGGTTGGAACTAGGTCATCTTTAAGGTCTCTTCCAACCCAAACCATTCTATGGTTCTATGTACATATTCTGCACAATATGATTTATCCTTCAAACTGGTCTATGTGGAGACATAACTAGAAGAAATGTGAAATAATACTATTAAACCCTTTAGCCCTCTGCTTCTGTGGATAGTCATAAGTTAAATGTCCTTTTTAAAAACATTAATTACTATGTTCTTTATTATTGCATCAAAACACCAAGTTTTTTCTTCAAAAGCATCTGAAAAGAGTGAAAAGGTGTGTTTTCAGGAGTTTGTGACTGCTGTAAAATATAAACTAGCATTTAGTGCTTTGTTGGTTAACTCAATTTCTTTGAAACTTTCTACTTGTACCACAGTGGGTTCACAAAATCTGTTCATTTACTTGAGATACTTTCTAGGGCTGTTCAATCAACAGGAGGAGCAGGAGATTGGTAACTGAGAATGAATGTCAAGTAGTGTCAAGACTCCTCAGTTCATGAAGCTGATAACTCTTTTTGTGATTACATTTGTCTCTTTACAGCTGACATGGTTTCTGGTCTCCCTCTTTAAAAATCTTTAAAAGAAGATCATGTATTACTCAACAAATACCACAACTAGCATGGTATTTGCTTCTGTGCAACTGCAAATTTACAGAAATGAAAAAAAGTTAGACCTTGAGTTTGAAGGCATATTTTTTTCTAACAAGAGAAAAAACAAACCAACCCACATAATAAATTCAAATCAGTGAAGAATGAGAACATCTTGATTGATTCCCTATATATATGAGTGATGTATTCTGATGTGTAGTAATGTTCATAGTTCTGTCTCTTATTTCTGTTTTTGGTTTACCTTATCGATCATTACCATTATTACTCTCTTACACAGTCTTTCCTATTCCCATTCAAATTAATTTCTTAGTACACAGTGGAATATAAAGCCTCTGGAGATTAATTCACTGTTTTAGTATCACAATTGCTTGTTGGACTACTTAATCAGTAGGGGGATAACGATATAAGTAAATGCGCCATAGCTTCAAAAATATCTACACCAAAAGCTGGTTTTCCCAGATACATTTGTATATTATACATTTGCAAATAAACTTTTAAAATGTTTTAAGATGTTGATGCTCCATTAAATGTATGCCAGTCGCATTGAGATAAATTTATCATCTCTAGCCGCACTACTAGAGAAGACTACAAAAGATTTTTGTCTTCACAGAGCATAAAGAAGTCCCAAAAATGTAGGGAGATCTTTTGGCCAATATTAAAACTCTTCTGTATTTTCCTGATTCCAAATTTATCCCAGTGAGGAGATATACTGTAAGAAACACTACTATTATATGTACATTCACATTTTTTAGCTTCTGCTTTTTCCCCCAGCATGCCAATTGCAAGAAGAAACCTCAGGTCTACAGCCCAAATGTATTTTAAAACCTGGCATTATTTTTTCATGTCTTTAATAACATACATTTTTCATTTTAAATATGTTGCCCACATCCCAAGAAAACTTGGTTGCAAACCATCGGTCAGTTAGACATACTGTACAAAAATTCACATCCTCACACAGCTACTGGCTGCCCAAAATTTTCCTCCATTCTCTTTTTATCTTCAAGTATCTTTCTTCATTTATCTTGTTGGCATTTTTCCTAAACATTTCAAAAGCATGAGTGAAGTTCTCTTCTGTAGCCTAATAATTTATTTGCAGCTTTGGTGTTGGTGTTTCCTTCCAGGCAGCTGAGTATTGTACCAGTGCACAGCTTACAAATTGCAGTATCTGATCTTCAGATAGATGTGACACCAAGCTAAAAACAATGTTATGAATCTTCTTGCTTTACAAAGCAAATTTCTTTTGACTATTTTATTTGAATCTTTTCCATATATTTTTAGTGAGGAAACAAATGTGTAGGATTCACCTGTTGATTTTGTAGGAGGATCATGCTGTGGTCAGCCAAATGACGAAGTTATGCTGATGGAAAATTCATAATGAAAATGAGTGAGGGCCTGATTCTTTGCAAATTCCTTCTTTTTCAGATCACCTTTATTTCTCAGACTTGTTAGCACTGTTATCCCAGCATCGCTAGGCGTTTGCTTGTTGTTTAATTACGAAAAATTGTTAGTATGAAATAGCTAGCATCTGCTAGGTCTTGAAGCTCCCTCTCTTAGCTGGTCTGTGTAACAATGTTTACCCCCGTTCTGTGTTTACATGCATTCTTGGCAGTTCCTGCAATCGATTTGCTCACAGAAGAATTTGTTTCATTCTATATTCAGTTATGACCTCTAGTTAATGAACTTGGAAGCAATTGGTGCTGCAATGCATTTGTTGGCATGGCCTTTAGACTGCAGAATGTATTCTTCCCCAGCAGCAAAACATCACAAATTACCATACAGTGATAAGAATTTAATAAATTTAACATCAATATTTAAGGATATTTATTATCCCTTCAGTTTTCCCAAGTTTCAGCTGTGGTGTTACTGTATAATCTAACCTGAGAGAGAAAGAAAATACTATTTATTTTGCACTGGTATGTGGTCTTCCATGTGGCTTGCATGGCTGTTTGGCTTCTGGAGTTCATGTAGTCTCTACTGATTCTGTGTACCCATCAAATTGTATCACCAAGAGTCAAACTGTTGTCAGACACAAGTCTTGCCTGTCTTAAGACCTGTGACAGATAAACATATTAAAAAGAAACTTGAATTTCTAGTTTGTTTTTTTGTTGTTTAGCTTTTTTCTGTCACAACTTCATTGCTAAGTGCATGAAATATTACGTATTTATTTTGGAAGTATTTGAGTTTTTTCTGTGTGAATGCCAGCTGTTTCAAATGCAAGAATGTATTTTGTTGCATTTCCAGGGGAAGAAAAGAACAAAAAACAAAATAAACCTCTGAAAATCCTGGAATTTTGTGTTGAGAAATGCCTTACAGTTTAATTTATTTGGAATTCAGATTTGCTTAAATTTATTTTCCCTAGGACAAAACAAAAGGGCTTTTTCCTTAAATTCAAAGCATGTACCTGTACCTTCCAGCATGAAGGTAATGACAAATTCCTACCTTCCTTCTATAACAATAGTTCATTTAGCAGACATAACCCTTTCACAAATTAATGCTGAAATTGGCAATATGAGCCCACAATTGTCAAGAAGCTATTTTTGCAACTGCATGTTCCAAATGGCAATGAGAAAACCAGCGTATGCTGGGTTGACCACATGATTGCCCACCAGATGCCCATGAAGCTGCTCCATCATTTCCCCCCTCCAGCTTGTCATGGGGAGACAAATACAGTGAAAGGATCATAGGATGAGATAAGAAGAGGAAGAGATCACTCACCAATTACTGCCATGGGCAAAACAGATTCAATTTGAGGGAATCGCGTTATTACCAAATGAAGTGGAATAGTGTAATGAAAAATAAAAACAACTCTTAAAACTAATTCTACCAACCAACTCTTCCTTCTTCACAGGTTCAACTTCACTCCTGATTTGCTCTACCTTCACTGTCCCAGTGGCACAGAGGAGCAACGAATGAGGATTGTGGATCCTCTGTGCACAGTCATCACACGCTGTCTCTGCTGCTCCTTCCTCCTCACACTCTTCCCCCACTCCAGCATGCAGCCCCTCCCACAGCAGTCAGTTCCCCACAGCCTTCTCCAACATGGGTCCTTCTCCTTCCCAGGGCCTGAAGTTCTTCACAAACTTCCCCAGTATGTGTCTCTTCCACTGGGGTGAAGTCCTTCAGGAACACACTGCTCCAGCATGACTCCCCTGTGGGGACAAGTCCTGCTAGAAAATCTACTCCAGTGTGGGTTTCTGTCTCCATGAGGCCACAGGTCCTGCTCAAATGCAGGCTTCCCGTGGGGTCACAGCCTCCTTAGGGTATCCACCTGCTCCATTGTGGGATCCTCCAGACACTGCAGATGGATCTCTGAATCCCCATGAACCTCCATGGGCTGCAGGGGTACAGCTGCCTTGTCGCTGTTGAGCTGCTAGAAGAGTAAGAAAACCCAGGTTCAAAGGGTGGCATCCAGAAGAAAATTTTATTATTTAATTCCATCTTATATAGACTTTTCAACGGTCACCTGGATTGGTCAGTTCGAAGCCTCCCCCTAGGCCTGATTGGCCAGGCCTGAACTGCCCACATCCAAGAAACTGTTTTTAATAACATCTAAACTTTATCTTTGTTTATAAAACACAGAAAAAAGAAAGAAAAAGCTCCCATGGGGAAGGTCTGTGCTAGCTACACTGCCTCACCATGGTACTCACCACAAGCTTCAGGGGAATCTCATCTGTGGTGCCTGAAGTACCTCTTTCCCCTCCTTCTTCCCTGACTTCGGTGTCTTCAGGGCTGTTTCTCTCACATATTCTCACTCCTCTCTTTTGGCTGCTTTTTGTGCAGCAGATTTTTTTTCTCCCTTCTTAGGTAAGTAATTTCAAAGTCACTGCCACCATCAGTGATGGGCTCTGCCCTGGCTGGTGGCAGGGCCACCTTGTAGCCAGCTGGCATTGGCTGAGTCAGACATGGAGGAACATTCTAGCACCTTCATTCATGTCTGTAGTCCCCTGCTATCAAAACCTTGCCATGCAAACCAAATAAACAATATTACAAACATCTTTGGCACCCTTAGATTGAAATATGTCTGAGTCGTGTTTTAGTAATATATAATTCTGTGGATTTATTAAGTACTTGTACATGTCAATAACTTATAAATGTATGCAAATACATATGTAGTTTTTCAGAGTTTTATTTCAACATGTTTTGTTGACCTTTGTAAAATAGATATAAAATAAAAGTATATATTTTATAATTTTAAGACAATAATACTCATATATATGTATAAAGGATGCAGCACAAGTCTTTTGAATTAAAAACTGTTATTCATATATGAAACTGAATCCAACAATGCTTAAATGGAAACTTTTGAAATTTGCCATGTATATTAGCTAATTCCAAGTTGAACATTCACAGTACTCCATGAATAAGAAACATTCAATTATAGCATTAGTGACAATAATTCACCATAGCAATTTGAGCAACTTTAAAATTTGTTTTACAAAGTGAGAGAGTAAGTCAAAATTGAAGAAGACTTCAGCTGTTAAAAGTTGTTTGAAGCCCATTGAGCATGAACCAGACTACTGAATAATGCAGACAAGATAATGAACTGGAGACAAATGAGCCCAAGCCGGCCCCTGCTGAGTGCCAGGAGAATATGTTTATTTGGTAGATTTATTATCTTAACATCTTTTTGCAGTGACCTCCAATTTAGAGAAAAAACACAAAATATTTATAATCTATGTGGTTTTTATTTGTAACTGCAGGACAATGTTGTTATTTTTTATCTGGAGCAGATGTGAGAATTTGTCTGTTGAAGATGGTAGAATCAGTTTGCTAAGTCCTTCTTTCAGGTATATAAAAGTAATTAAAAGAATTTGTGTAGGAATCCTGGTCAAATATGTTCTCAGATATGCAGTTAAGACTGGTAACTTATCTTCAGGGCACCAAATGCAGTAACTTCTGCAAAGGTTTTGTTTTGAGACTTTGTCTTCCTTTAATAGAAAACCTTGCTTTATAAACATTGTTACTTTTGTTCCATGTCCTACTATTCTTAAAAAGAAATACAGGAAAGAGTTGCTTAATACAGGTCATAAGGGCTTTCATACAGAATTGTGAGGTAAAGCTGTTCTTGAATTCTGTGAGGTATTAATGTCATTGGCTGCATTAAGGTTGATTCATCAAAGGCCATGCTGGGTAGAAACTCCTTCACTTTGCTCTTCACAAGCAGAGTGTAATTAATAGAATTCTGTAATCGCTTTTTTCTCAACTTCCACTTCAGTGATATATTATTTGGAAAATGAAATGAATAATTTTAAACATATAATTTCTTGTGTATATTCATATAGTTATAAAGCATACAATAAAGCCTTGAAAAGCATAAAGGCATTTCATATTCAAATGTCAGTTCCATATATTTTTCCTTAAATTCTGCAAAATACCTGATGTCTACTGCTTTATAGCATTTTCCACTCTCAGATAGCTCCTAGGTATACACCATCTTCCTCTTCAGTTCCCAGAAATGCGTCCTTCTCAGCAGTGGGACTTTTGGCAAAACAAAGAAAATGCAGTCCAACCTTTTACTAATTAATGGTTCATCAGCAAGAGAGGTGGTCATGAAGGTCTTGAATGGATCTAAGAGATAAAGTTCCTTCATGTTACACTGTACACTAGCATCTTATTTCCATGATCATATGGAATTAGGACTAGGATTTTATATTGACAGGGAAAATTTGTTGCACAACATCTTGTTTTTTGAGAACACCATTTAAATTGCACAGTTTTGCAATTAAATCCTCAAGTCTTCTTCCCTAGACAAAGACACAGAAATTGTAAACGAAAGACATATGCAAGGATCACAATAACACCTTTTTTTGTTTGCTGTCAGTCTTTTTCTGCTGCTAGTGCAAAGAGAAACAGAGGTGTTATCTCATTTCTTGGCTACCCTTTTAACTTCCATCGAAACCTGAAATCCCTCTGCAATGAAGTGACGACCTTGGTGAACAAGGGAAGAGTAGTGAAAGTTATTTATGTCAACTTTAGCAAGGCATTTGGTATTATCTCTTGTAGCATTCTTATAAACAAGCTGGCAAAGTCCTGGCTAGCTAAGTGGACAGTGAGATAGATAGAAATCAGGGTGAATTGCCAGGCCCAAAAAATTGTGATCACTAGTGGTTTACACAGTTGAAAATACTGGGGCCAGTATTGTTTAGCCTGTCATCCCTGGCCTGGACACTGAGACAGAGTGCACGCTCAGCAAGTGCCAAAGGTTGCAAAACTGGCAGGATTAACAGAAACACCAGTGGGACTTTGCTATGCAGGAGAATTGGGCTGGGAATAATCTCATGATGTGGAAAAGGATGTAACAGAAAGATTTGTCATTTGGGAGAATGCCCCCATGCACCAGGACATTCTGGGGGGTGTTCAGCTGCAAAGTATCTTTGCAGAAAAAGACCTGAGGGCTAGTGGACACTGAGTTGAAGATGATCAAGCAGCCTCTGGAGCTGCAATTTGCTGACTGTAGTCAGCAGATTGAATGAGGTGATCCTTCCTCCCTACTCAGCACTGGTGAGGTACCTCTGAAGTTTTGGGTGCAGTGCTGGGCTTCCCAGTGAAGAAAAGATACAAACACACTGGGTTAAGTCTGGTGCAGGGTCTAGAAGGTGATAAAGGGACGGGAGCATCTTTCATATGAAGAGAGACTAAGAGAGCTAGAATTGACCAACCTGGAGAGATTGCTCAGGGAGACCTTAAACACATGCGTAAATGACATAAGGGAGAGAATGAAGAAAAGGGGGGCTCCTCTTACTGCTGCCCACTGACCAAATAAAAGCCTGTACACACAAAGAAAACATTAAATTTCTTCTGAACATAAAGATATTTTCATATTGTGAGGATAGCCAAACACCAGCAGAGATTGGGCTGAGAGTTTTCTTCTGTGAAGATACTCAAAACCCAGCTGGCTTTTAACTCAATTGAGCAGTAGGTTCTATGAGATGATCTCAAGAAGTCCTTTTCTGCCTCCATGATTCTTTGATTCTGGTAGTTTCTGAGAAAGACAGAATGCGTTTTTCCTTGCTTATGTGCGATGTGTGTGTGCTGCTATTTTTTTGGAAAAGAGAAGCTTAGCTACTAAATTCTCTGGCTAGTAGTCATATAGGTATTTATGAAGGCCTGGTTTGGTGGCAAGAAGGGGGGAAGAGGAGAACAAGAAAAAGGAAGATGTATTTTTAGTTCATTCTTTATTTATTCTGCACAAGGCCACCACCAGTTTCTATCAATATGACACACATTTCAGTAAATTAATGGTTTTCAAAGTTCATATGAGCCTGTACATACTGAACAATTAATACATCTTAGTATCCAAACGAGAAAGTGTTATTTTATATGGCACTCAACATGTATTCATAAATAATCATGCATACAAACATATTAAGTCACTGAGAACTGTAATGAGTAATTTTCAAGTCCTGACAACCAGCAGGATTCAATTGGAATATACTGTTTGGCCTACTTGGCCTTATTAAAACTTTCAAAGAAGGGGCAGCATGTCCTTTTTAATCTGTTTCTCAATGGATAGTAGTAAATAAATGAACATGAGATTGGTGGGTATGACAAATTAATATGCACACTGACAACTTATAAACATGGTATTGCTTAGGGAATTACTATATGAATATATACAAGCAATTATATGTTTTAAATTATTTATTTCATTTTCCAAATAATATACCACTGAAGTGGAAATTGATAAAAAAGAGAATTCAAATACAATATTATATCAACTTTTTACTGAACTTATTAAGTGGAGGCCCTCTTAATGAGGAAATTAATGAATGAAGCAGCTCATTATGGCTAAGCATTCTTTGTTGTCGTTAAGAATTTGCTGGCATAGACCTGTTATAGTCAGTTTAATTATGATTAATATCTTATCTTGAATTCCATCTCCATTCAGATCCGAGAAACAAATGCAAACCCTATTACATGATCAAAGTTCATAAAATAGGTTAAGCTGCTGATGACCTTATATTTTATTCATTTTCACATTCATATTTATCAGTTTTTGTAAGAACTAATGTCAGTCTTTTAATATTTTTTAAAAATGCATTTATTCACAGTATGTTATACAATCTCTTGTTCATCTCAGAAGCGGGATCCTATGTGCAAGATGAAATGTGTCAACAGTTTTGTTACCCTTTTTCAAATGCTATAACTACTATTAACTATCAATTTAAATAAAGAGAATCTAGTCTTAGTCTCTAAGATGTACTCCAGCTAAGATTTACTAAACTGTAATTGGTTTTATTTAGCCAAAGATCTCATAAACATCAGTGCAAATTGTACTGGAGCTATAAAAAAAGGTTTTGCCTGTCACTTCTATGTCACTTATATTTTCTCTGTGTGTGTGTCCATGAACTGATGAATGGGGAGTATGTTTTAATTAGTTTGTGTTTCTAAGGGCAATGTCAGTAATCACTGGCCCACAGTTTCCAGAATTTGACCATATATGGAATTAGTAAAGTCTCATCCACACTAATATTTCAATCTGAAATAGTTCCATGCTGTCTTTGGCTGTGTGGTACTGGTTACATTAATATTACCATTTTATTCTCTTATTTCTTTCACACAATATCTAAAAAAATTGTGTGCTCACTCTCTATCTGTAATTCCTCTTCCCTTTTTTGAATACCTTGATTAATTTCAGCCAAGCCTCCATCTTTCGCGAGAATTATAGGTCTCAAAATAATGAAATTTCTTGGACTTTCATGAAACATGAAACTGAAAGAGCTGGATGGTTCATGGTAACTGAAAGAAAAATTGAGTGCAGGTATGAGTCATGGCCTCTAGAGAATGTAGGAAGCAAATCTGTAGTGCTCCAGCTTTAGTGCTTCCACTGCTCACACAAAACTTTGTTTTGTCTTGCAGAGTTTCAGAACACATTGTTTTGCTATTCCTAAGAAAGTGACCTGGGCAAAATACTATGTTTTATCTCTACTAAGGAATTTAATATGATGTTTATTGGAGTAAAGATGATTCTGGGTTGAAGTTTCTGAAAATGCCAATGTTGTCACATGACTGCGTACTTTTTAAGATGTATTGCTTTTCATACACTGGACTAGTAGCATATTCCATAAATTAATCAGAGTTATATGGTAGCAGCTTTGGTTTGTTAAACCTCATCCTCATTAGCTGCAGAAATTAGGAAGGAATTAGGCAGATCTTCAGTAGGAAAAGAGGTGGTTACTAGGTGAGGGAAGGAGATTTCCAGGACAGAGAACTGAATTCCGTCCTGTTCTTTTTACTGAAACATCTGATATGATATTGGATAAAACCAGTAAACTTCATTGATGGCCATTTGTTAATGGTTCCTCACATTCCAGATGCTCACAGAAAATTTTGTTTACATTTGAGTCAATACATGGTATGATTTGGAAACACAAAAATGAAAAATTTTCACCTAGTTCTCACATGTACTAGCATAAGCCAACAGTAATATGAAGATAACCCTTGTAAGATCCAGACTCTAACTGAAAGGGATAGTGGGATCTGCAACTTTTTTCTTGTAACTTCTAATGATTCTTAAAAAGTTATCCAAATGAAAATAGTTAATTGATACTGTACATTCTCTTTAACTAGAATGCCCTTTTAATATCGGTATTTGAGAATAGGGACTTAACCTATCCAACTGAAAATGGCTTTACCCAAATTTAATTTACCTATACTGAGAAAATTTTCTTAGTCACAAGTATTTATGCTGTTCTTTATTGTTTTTTTCTGATGTGGTCTTCAACACCAAAACATTGAGCTCAGTTCAACTTGTCTCAACTGTGTTGGGGACCAAAACCTTCTGAAATCCCTCAAATCATTCTCTACTGTGTATTTTTTTCCTAAAAGAGAAGAATTTTAATTTTCCTGACCATTTGAAAACCATGTTGTTCCACTTCAGATCCCTAGTATAACTAGAGACAGAGCTATCTCATTAATGTGAGAAATCTGTGAAGCCAAAGTAGTCTGTATGAGTGAAAAATTTGAAAGACCACATTCTAATTATGATTTCCCATAAGCATTTGGGGTCATATGTTTAAAAGCATGTGATGTACATAAACATTATGTCTTCCAGCAGTCTCCACTACTGACTTCATGAGTCTGCCCTTTTCAAAAGCACCCTCTATCACATTTATGATGTTGTCTTACTTAAAATGGGTACTAATGTCTGCTGAAGGCTTGATTGTACTCCTGTGACTGTCCCAGCAGTGAATCAGTGAATCCCATGGGAACGACAAGGGTTTGACCAGTGATTTCTGTGTTTTATTGCTGACTTTGAAATTCCTTTCCAGGTCATATCTAAGTATTACTAGTTCGTTCTTTCTTTTCTGTTCTTTCTTTCTTTCTTTCTTTCTCTCTCTCTTTCTCTCTTTCTTTCTTTCTTTCTTTCTCTCTCTCTCTCTCTCTCGTTCTCTCTCTCTCTTTCTCACTTTCTTTCTCTCTTTCTTCCTTTCTCTCTTTCTCTCCTGCTTTCTTTCTCTCTTTCCCTCTTTCCCTCTTTCCCCTCCCATTCTATCAAATCTCAAACCTTTCTTTGCTTACTCTTTTCGTGTAGTATTCCCATTTGCTTCCACTCTACCAGTGCTCACAAGCACATACATTAATTGGATTTCGACATCCCAGTTGTTCATGATCACAAATATATCGCCATGGCTGTGGAAATTCTACCTTACCCACATTGAGGTTACCTCGCTTTGGCAAATTTGCTTTATGACAGTTTTTAATCAGTTTTTATTTTGCCTTTTTAAATAATTATATAGATATTCTTTCATTTTTATAAATACTATTCAATATATCTATTATTACTGCCCTTTTGATCTCTGTATATAGGTAACAGACTCTTCAGATCAAGGCTGTCTCAGGTATCCAGTTGTCATTATTCATCCTGTTCATAGAATCATTTTAATGACAAAGTAACTTAACTATATAATCACATCATCACCACTCTTCTTTTATGGAAATATGATGAACATTATGCTAAGAAGCATTTTCAAAAGATGAACAAACATCATTAGTGCATGCACCTTTATTCTGTCTGTAAGATGTAAGATCTCTCCTTTGTAATAACTTATATGAAAAAATTCTGACTCTAATGTTTGTCATGAACAGTTCAGAAGATACATGGGCCTAAGGGTGATTGCAAGTCAGAAAGAAATAATTTTCTGAGGTCAAGTTCTCCCTTGATAATATTTACTTTAGCCACTTATAATTGTGTAAGATAGGTATGAGCTACCATCTAAGTAAAGATCTGCATTCACTTTCATTTATGATCCTGTGTACTGTATCTTCTCCTCAAATAAATGGCTTTAATAGGTCATGAATCAACACTCTGAAAAGTCTAGATTGCCCTTATTGATCTAGTACTGACATACTTTGTAACTGGATAGAAGTACAGAGATAGATGAGTCTAAAAGGAGGTTCCAACAGGTACAGCTGCAGAGGTGAGTTTTGTTGTATTGGCAGAACTGTTGGAAGTGATCATTCCCATAAGTTCCACTGGTATGCTTATACTTGAATGTAGGTGACTTCTTGTGACATAAATAAATAGCACAAAGTGCTATTAATTTCTGTATTATTTAAATACACATAGGTGTCGCTGTTGAGCGGCTAGCTGAGGACTGACCCAAGTTCTCAGACAAGCGAAGAGAGGAGAAAAGGGACTTTATTGTTTTGAATTCCATATATATAGAGTCTACAGAAGTGCCCCAGATTGGTCAGCCCCAGACCTCCCCCTAGGCACAATTGGCCAAGCCCGAACTCACTCAATCCGGAGAAACTGTTTCCAAAACATCCAAACTTTATCTTGTTTATGAAATATAGCAAAATGTTCCCACGGGAAGAACCTGTGCTAGCCACACACAGGTAGGATTATCTTCACAGAACACTGTGTATGCCCAGGCCAGGTAGCAGAATCCAGAGGCCTGGAATTAGCTGACAGACCCACAAAAAATACTTTCTTTATAATGGGATACATCAAAATCCTTCATTGAGATACCTAACACAGCCAGTGTTGACTGAGTGTTAAAACCCATTTTTTTATTCACTGGCTGGAGGTGATGTGCATCCTGGCTTCCAGCAGCTCCATGATACAGCCTTCATTCACTCAGGCCACACAAGACATGGTTTGGTTCCTGTTTAAGGCAAGTGAAATGTCTCTTTTTCATGGAAAGTGCTGTTAATTAGCTGTCCTGTGCTACATATAGCACTAAGATGTTCCTTAGGTGACTAAAATTTTGTTGGCTAGAAATTAGGCCAGTCAGATGAAGGGACATGGCAAAGTGCTCAGTCCTAACACTTTCCATCTTTAACGACTTTGCTCCTTTTTTTATGTGCATAGAAACTGTAGCCCAAAACCTCTTCCCCACTAGACAAAAGATTTCCAAACTGGGTCGTATTGTTAACAACATCTCCTAGCAGCCAGGGCATGTGAAAGAAACAAACAGCCTTGTTGCGGCCAACAAAAAAGTGACAGTTTCACCCATTAAGAGGGAGAGGAGGCAGTTAGGCACTAGCAGTTCTGTTATGCTGCTCTGCTCAGGGGAAAATTCAGAAGACGGGAAGTTGTCTGCCATCCACTCTTCCATTCCCTAGACTGCCATCCATGTGTGACAGAATGCAGACTCTGGACCACTCTGAAGTGGTCCCCAGCCACTAGGAGCACAGGTATTGTAGTGTTACAGTACCTGCAGAAATTTTGATTCTGCTATTTGATCAAATTCTCTCATGAGATCACATGAGTTACAATAAATAAACCATATTTCTGTATACAATACATATAATTTTCTGAACAGGATGTTGGGTAGTCAAATGAGCTAGTATAATGCTGATGTTAGTGTTTTCCTATACCTACTGAGAAGGGATAATTCTACTCCTTACTCTGAGTGGCTAATCTACTAAATATGGTCGATCCCTAGACAATTGTGACTGTGTGCCAGAAATGCAGAACATATGAGCAATTCTGCATGTAGAATTGGCAGGTCTACAGTTTTTCACAAAAGCCAGTGACTGATCCAACTCCTGGTGAAATCAGTGGGACTGATGTCAATAAGAACAACAGTACAGATATGGCATTTCCTTGCCTAGAGCTTTATTTATTCTGACTATTGTAGGGAATTTTTTAACCTTCTGTTCCGAAAGTCTTGGAATCAGTGACAGAAACTGACAAAGATGGGACAGTGCTCCGATATACACTTTTACGTCTAAAACCATAGCAGAAAAAAGGATTACAGAAGGTGACACAGCACAGAATCTAGGTTGCATTTAGACAGCCATTCTGCAATTTTAGATGGGTTTTGGGGGGTTTTTTTGTGAGTTGGGGGATTTTTATGTTTATTTGGGGAAGGGGGGTGTTGGGTTTTTTAGGCTTTCCTCATTGTTCAATATTTGTTTTATGATCATCAGAAAGGTAGTTGTGGAAGTCAGTAATGTTTGTGATGGGGATGCAGTCAGAATCATAACCCACTAATAAACATAAATTAGACTATAACTCATCTTACCCTCACACTAGAAAGTAAAAAAAAAAATAGAGAACATGTCTCTTGAAATAAATTTTATTAGCTATAAAAAGTACTGTAAAAAGGGAAATAATGTGTTATTGTGTCACGGATGAGAGCCTGTGTATAACATTTATTTGTGCTGGTGGTATAAAATACATGTCAAGCACTAGAGAAAGAAAGTTATATTAAAAAAAAAAGATTTTCTGCTTCATACTCATTAATTGTCAGTGTGGAGCTTTAGTTTAATAACATTTAAATACATAATTTAAAAAGAGTTTTTGGACTGGAATGGTGAGAAGTGGTATTAGGAGAAGGAATATAAAAATTCCAATAAAGGTAATAGGTTCTCTGTTATCTCAGATTAATGAGATTATAAATATGATCCATATTAGATTTGGTTTCAAAGAGATATAAATTTTAGATTCATTATTATAAAGTAGGACTGAACTTTGGCAGTTCATACTTTCAAAAGGCAAAGAAAAGATTTGTGGGGGAGACAGAGTTTGTGAGTTTTGAATGGTTTGAGTTAGCAGTACTTTGCTTTGGACCAGGAGTATTTTGTGAAACAGGCATAAAGGTTTTGGTAAGGCAACAGACAACATAAAAATTTTATCCTATATATTGGATTTTGGTGAATGTGGAAGAACAAATTGTTCTTGTTTTGGTTCATGGCAATGATCACTATGCACAAATACCTCTGAATCAGGAAGAGATGTATATTTTACTTTCAGTTATCCAGTTTTTCTTCCAGTGAATCCAATCCATGAAACAAAAAGACCTGTCTGTTAACCTTTCTCCTTGACAAGGTATTTCATGTCATGATCTGTGTTTCTGCAGTACACTTCCACTGTCCACACACACAGAGTTTTGATTTTTTTTATTATATGTACAAAAGTCTACTGTTTTAATGAACTTTTGCACAAAATTCCTACATTACAAAATTCACTAGAAAATAACGTGGGTAATTTCTTTGTGGATAATTTGAGGTAAGTTGTTTTGTGAAAGACTCAATTATTTGCTTTACAAGGTAAACTATGTGGAAATTATGTCTCACAATCCCTCAGGTGTTTCCAATTTTTTTTTTTTAGGTAAATGTAATCCATTACAGAGTCTTTTCTATACCAATCACTAGGTGGAATTATTCAGCAGAGCTGTTTGCACATGGAATTAATCACTATTTTTACAACTGTCTCCTTCCTGCAGTTTCAAGAGGAGGGTTTTCAAAATGTTGTGTATCTTTGCCAGCTTAATTTTCATCAAATAGTCTTCATGCTGCAAAGCATTCTTGCATACCACCTTCCCGGGATTTGTTATTTTAATTCAAGACAACTGCTCTGGATTGAAGGCAAATGTAAAATACAATTTTCAAGTTTGCTCTTTGTATCATACAACTTAGCAGATTAGCTGCTGTTAAAACAAGTGATTACAAATAGTCATCCTTCAAGGCAAGTGAAAAGAGTAGCCTGTAACTTCAGTAGTGCCAATGGGAATATATTTGACCTCGCATCTTCAATCCTGACATTGTTTAACCATATCCCACAACTAGTGAATTTCAATTATTTGTTCAGAAGAGCCATTCATAATTGCCTGGTGTAAGCCTGCCTTTAGGATGCAAAGCAGAAAACAATGAAAATGCTACTCTTGTGAATTAGAACAGCAGCACTTAAATGTATAAATTAAATGGGCCTCTTTTCACAGCTTTCTCTTTCTATTCCGAGAGGCCTCAGCCTGGTGACATCAAAGACAGGATTATGTGAGAAGATAAAAACTTGATCTAATGTCCATGTTTGAAGTCATGAAAGTCCTCTTCTCTTCAAGCCAAAATAACCCTCCCAAAAGCACAATGAGCTAGGGTCCAGGTGCAGGGGGGGAAGGTTTCAGCAAGGCACTGAAAATATCTCAGCAAAGCCAAAGAGTTGTACGTTAAACCATAATCTTCCTAAATGTGCTAAGAGATTGTATGTGGGCTTTAAAAGCTTTGTCTTGTCAATTAGTTTGTTAAGTCTTTCTTTTAATTGAAGAATGCTGGTATACATGTGGCTGGATTTGCCTTTAATGGGAATTTAACCTGTTTCACCTACTTATAGGGAAGTCTACTTCATGATATAGGAGCAATCAAAAAGGGAATACTAAAAGACAAGGTCATCCAAGAGCTATGACACTGTGACCATACATCGTTGGTGTCTGTGCATATAACTCTCGATTTCTGGTATAGCTGATACATTGCCTATGGATTACAGAAGGATTTAAAATGTAGGGCAAAATTATGACCTTTTTATACTTTGAAACTTGTCTCTCTCTGTGAGGGAGTCTTCATACATTGAAATATTCTCTCATGTGGTGAAATTATCTTCTTTGAGTCTCTGAAAATTTAGATCAATGGAGACTTTCACCTTATAAAAGTGTACAGGCTTCAGTACTGCATAAAGAAGATTTTTGTTTTAATCTGAGCATCTCCAAAACATGTCATTAAAAGTTCTTGCTCTTAGAACTGTGAAGCAACCATCATAGGCTTGGGCAGTCTCTCAACAGGCCGAAGCAAGTACAACTGCCCAGGTTAAAATGCAAGCCAATTGCTGTAAAATTTTATGAACATCACACACTAATGAAAACATTTGCCTTTTGTACAATCTATGACTTTGCCATATGGTCATATCTTTCCCTGCATTTTCAACTTTTTACACACATTCACTAACAGAAGAAGTACATAGCAGGTTTTCAGGTTGTAACTATGGACAAGCAGATGCAACAAACCACATGAAGTGTAAGTAATAGAACACACACCTAATACTCACCACAGCCTCAATTCCAGCAGCAGACAATTCACAATAGTTTTATCATATTCAATTCTACTCCACTGCTGGGGGAAGATTTCTCAGTGATGAATTGACCATGCCTTTAAAATAAAGTATCTATTGTATAACTACTTTCTATTTCCCTTATTTACATGTTTCCATATAGCTATGTCATTATAGAAGTATTGGAACAAATATATTTCACTTAATTTGAATTATGATGGAAAATAGAATTCTCTTTTTCAAAAATCTGATCTTTTACTGGCTCTGTATGTACAATCCACGTAGCTACATATTTTCATGGCTATAATGTAGTTTAATTTCCTTCTTTTGTAATTATATCCCTGAACACATAATTTCTATTGCCAATTCCCCAGCTCCCCACAGGCCTTATCTTTTACTTAGTGAGGTCATTTCCCCTTTCTCCTGTTGAGTTTAAGCCACTAAATTCATCCTGCCCTTTTCATTTGTAAAAGTTTTGAGACTGCATGCTCCTGTTGAATGGAGAGCTATATTGCTGCAAGATTATGGAAAGGCCATCAGTAGCATCTTTGTTAAATTAGTCCCTGACAAGCACAGAATGTTTCTTCATTATACAGGACACACAAATAAATGCTAATTCTATAGGCTGGTAGCATATTAATTAGATTTCACCAGCATACAGAAACCATTAGGATGTGTTTTCCAATGTCTTACTTCTATGACATTACACCTGTCAAGTCTGTCTAACAGGTGAGTATTTTCTTCTGGTCTGGCATTCAGGCAGTGATTGGGGAAGAACAAAGAAAGGTTTTCATTACTTGATGATGGTGGGAAGGCCATCATAGAATATTTTCAAGATGTTAGAGTGGGAGTAACTTTAATCCTGCAAGAGGCCCTTGAGGCTTCTTTTCCCATTTGCAGCTCTGGGTGGTCCAGCTGAATCCTTTGTGATCATTAAGGTCCCTGTAAGCATTTTGATGGCAAAGCAATTCATGGAAATTGTTAGAATGAGGGCCTGATAGAGTATTTAACAAGCTCTCAGCATCCTTTACTTCTTCCATGAAACTTTCATCCCTGCATTTTCCTGGGTTTTGTCACTGCTGTATATGGAAGGAGGAAATAATTGATTAGCAAAAAAATTGAGAATAAAAAGTTGCATGACCAAGAAAAACTGGGTAATTTCCATTCTAGAGCTGAGGGCAGCTGCCTAAATGGGTTAGGTTCAAGGCAACAAAAACCTGACAACTATCCATAAATCCATATTTGGGACTGGATGCTGCCCTTTGCAAGCATCAGGACCTCAAGGCAAAATGAGAAAGTTCTTCCAAGGAGCCAAAGCTCCATGGCACTTGGAAAAGGGATAATGCTAATTAGAAGCCACAGAGTTCAAAGAGGTGAGAAAACCTGATTAGCTAGCTTAGCTCAGTAAGCAAATGAAAATATTTGTCTCAGATAAGACTCAAAGGAAAGAGGAAATCTGTCTGAATTCAGACTGTCTCTGAGGCAGTGCTGGTACCCAAAGCTTATTTGCATGAGAGTGCAAGTGGATGTTTATTATTGCTTTCTTCCAAAGCAACAGGACAGGTACCAGCAACTACACTGGAGTTTTATGAACACAATGATGTATTTCATATGCCTTTAGTTGTTTCTATCTATCAATTTCTGGGAAGTGAATTAGGAGAAAAGTATCAAAATTGCTGTTCCCATGAAAAAGAAAAGGAGCTTGCAGGTGAGGCTTGAACCAATATTTTGTGAGGTTTAGATACAATGTCTGTCTCTGCTACAAGCTATATAGGCAAAGTTAGGTTTTCTTTATGTTCTCTGTCTGTGAAATATGGCAGTAGTGCCTTTTTATATTCTACATCTCTATCTAGCATGAAAAAATATCCAACTCAATCTTGACAGGACTCCCAGATTCTCTGTCTAGTCTGAAAAAAAATGTACTTCACTTCTCATCTGACTTGCAAGTTCCCAAGAGATTCAATGGTTACAGCTTGATTTTTTCTGTTTACCTGTTTTTGTGTTGCAGTGGTGCTTTTCACTGTTTTCATAATTTGGCCTGGTGAGCTAGGAAGGAATGTTCCTGTACACGTAACAAGAGCATTAACATGTTTTGGTACCCATAGAGAAGTCTCTGAATGTCATATTGGGTCAAAGTAATTTAATCCTTCCCTTCCAATATATCCACCAAAGGTGTGAACAGAAACTGTGTGAATCAACCCTTTGTCTTAGTCTTCTGTGGCTACTGGGAGAATTATCACCTGCTGTCGTATGGTTGTTGAATATTTAATGAGAAATTATAAAATCAAAGAAACATGAAAGGTTAAATCATCTTCAGGGACAGAAACAAAGATTAATTTTTTGAGTCCTCTTCAATGTGCCCTTGCTAATTTTAATGGAGTAAAAATCAGTGAACCCACCTTTCATCCTTTGAGAGACGAAAATTTATGTCTGCACCACTTGTGAATCTTTATCCACTAATAAGCTACTTCATGCCCAATTGTAATTTCTTTGACATATCATCTCTAAGTATTATGTAGAACTTTCAAAATGACCTTCCAAACATTTGAGATTAAAGTATTACTTTTCATGAGGCTTTGTAATTCTTTGGAATTTTCTACATGAATGTCCAATATTCTTGCCTTAGATTTTCAGTGTAATTTTTGGCATTTCAAATCTGGTGTTTCCATTTGTGACAGCATTGTTGGGAGGGGGAAGTATGTAAAGAAAAAGTGGATCCATTCAAAGAAAATTCTCTTCACTGACTTAGTAGTATTTTTGGTAATGCTGATAAGTAAAAAAAAAAATGGTCTATTGTATAGGAAATTAGGATGCTCTCAAGTGTGTGACAGCATTGATTTACTTCAGTCTGTTCCGGTGCAGATTTCTTGCCTTGAACATTTCCTTCTTAAGTGATGTAAAAATGCCAGAGATTTTATTTTTCTTAACTTAATTATGCAGCAGTAAATGATGCTATAACACTCTGAATTAAAAAAGCACACAAAAATCCCAAGGCAGGGATGGTTGACATCAGAATGCAAAAGTTCAGACTGTTGTTCCAAAGAGGCAATTTCACCCAGGAGAAGTGAGTGAAACATTGATAGAGGTCTTTCAGCTACCCTCTTTGCAAAAATATTAGTGCAGGAAAGATATGCCCTTAGCAGCCAGCAGTGACAAATGCCTTCCTGCCTTCTCCTGCCATGAATTTAAAAAAATCCCCACTCACCATTTTTGGGAGTTCCAGAAAACTGCTGGGACACACAAGATCCCTCTCTGATGACAACAAATCACTGCCACTAGTGTGGTCCTACTCTATTTCAGGGCTTTCCAAATAGGGAGACAATTTTAACTTTCAGCAAATCAGAGGAATGCAGTTAAGTTCAACAATTTTCTGATTCCTGGGAGAAATGTGTGTTTGTGGTGCTTCTCAGGCACATCAGGAAAATTGAATCTATCGACAGTAGACTTAACTTCCTTATTAAAAAATTTCACACTGAAAACGTTGTAGAGCCCCAGTAACTGAAAAAATGGCATAAAATCATACCATCTCATGAGAAATAGGGAAATGATCACAAAATTTTATATTCCAGGAGAACTTAGGAGGAATTAATTGTCAAACTCAGAGAACACTGGTTGGAAATGTGGAGCTGGGATCACAATAAGAAATGAACAGAACTCAGAGTGGTAAATAAATAGAGTAGGAAATTTTAAAAGTACTGTGCAAGTAAGGAAGAAATGGGCATGACAATAAGAGTGCTATATTTATGCTAAGGTATGATGAATCCATGAGAACTTCCAATTTTTTTTCTTGGCCTTCATTCATATTCCTGCACACTCAATGAGTTTTCTGCTTATTTGCTAGTAAAGGAAATCTTTTGTGTTTCTAGTATCTGGCAAGTCTCCTCAGATACCTTCATTACAAGACCTAAAATACATAAATTTATGTTACTTAATTTTACATTATTTCAGCGTGTTTTGTGCAAGATTCTATTTTTTGTGCAAGATTCTAGTCCTCCTCAACGTACACTGATTTTTTACCATCATACCAAGCTCTTTACTGAAGCTCTGTTCAACATTCAGATTGTTGCACTACCTGTATTTTCACTAAGAATTGGTTACCAGAGAAAAGCATCAAGTTGTTTCATGGTAGCTTAAATTCGATGCCTGCTTATATTTACCCCATTTTATGTTTATACTTATTATTCTTTCTTTCAAAATTCCTAATACACTGATTTTGTCCATAAATTTTCTCTTCATTTGTCTGGAGATTTGCAGATGATATGTGGTGGTGACACAGAGGCACCTTTTTAAAGCAGCAAATATATTGAAATGTAAAATCTGCATCAATATGCATTTTGTCCCCAAATTTAAGCCCATGTTTTCAACATGTTAATTTGTTTGTTTTCAACAAAGTTGAAAGTTGGTAAATAAATTGGGGCATTTCCCATTTTTAAGAAAACTTATAAAACAGATATAATGTAAAGATACCAGAGGCTTAGTAAGGGTCTCAGTTCACTTGTTATCTGCTTTACTGGTGTAACTTCATTTTGGAGATGTATCATATTCATCCTTTAACGATTTTTTTTCTCTATCTCTATTGCAAATACTTGAGGAAGCAATAAATTTATTCTCTTTCTAGGTCTCATGCCAACAGTCCCATTCAACTTGAAAAATTGTGTACTGTAATAATCAGCTAGCAGTGTACCACATTATATTGCAATTTTTTAAATGTGTATCAGGAAACCTTTTCATAATCAGTTTAAAAAGACGTTGTCACCTACCAGTTTCAACAATATATTTTATTAAGCATATGAATTATCACAATAATTTGCATATTTACTAATCTGTTATGGTACAAATTCATACCAACCACAGTTGAAAGACCACATAGGGATTAAAAACACCCTAATTTCAAGACTTAGGAGAGGATAAATCCAAATCACATATCCCACATAAAACAACAGGTTAATAAAACACAAATGGCTACTACAATTACACTACAAAGTTTCTCTTACACTTCTTCAGCAAATGATCATTTTCCAGTAGCAGTTCTATGATGCAAGCAGTACATAAAAATACATTTCTTTCTCTATCCACTTCTACCCAGAATTAATATTTGATTGAACTTCAGATTATTTAGACCATCTTCAAAGGGAGACCTGATCCATACTGAGAGTTTGTTGTATAGTGCAAAGAGTTAAAAGCCTATTTTTTGTTAAATTGAAGATTGATAACGAAAATTAGCATCCCTTACCAGTGGAAGAACTCTTTGCTTAAGAAGTTATTTAGTTACCAAAAACCTCCTTTTTGACAGTAAGTGGCATGACTAGTTGGTAAGGGATATCAAGCTGTTTTTACTTTCCCGAATTTCTGCTTTAAGATTACTGGCCTAAAAATCTGGGGCATCATTGGTCATCATTGTGCTGGTAATATCTATTGTTCAATGATTATTTCAATAAGCAATGCATAATAAAAGCAGTCCATGCAGTGTGAACCTACAGCTTTCCCCCAGGTCTTTTACTTTAAAAACAGGATTTTGTATCTAATTGGAAACTACTACCTCTCCCAGTGTAGATTAAACATTCACATGAAGACTAAAGAAATATTGTGGTATATTCTGGATGTCAAATGCAGTAAAACTTATCTTTTAAAACCCTGTGAAACCCAGTACCAGAGTTCTTTTTCCATTGTCAGAACTTGTTTATTTCCTCCTTTGAAAAGCTGTTTCTTTTCCCTGGTCTTGTGACTAGACAAGGAGCTAGAGACAAAAGTAATACACTGGTACTTCTGCCAATGCCTAGAACTGCATGGATGCTTCAGACATGCATGGCATAGACTTGCCACTATTACAGTACCAGGACACAGATGTCTTAGGTGCCTCTCCATCTTAGAGAGCATTTAAATCTGTACCTATACTCAGCCTACTATTTAAATTATGCTGGCATAATATAAAAAAGGTGCTTGGTCTCTCATGCAGAAACTTTTTAATTGTTTAAATGGAGTCCACCAGAAAAATAGTACATTATTCCAGTCAATGCAGCACTGTCCTTGAAATGAGGAATTTGTACATTTCTGAACCATTTAAATTATTTTTCATATGAAACATATGCAGTTAGCCTTTGGAGTTTGAATTCTTTGCAAATGCACCTCTACATACATCCATGAAATCTGCTTTCATATATTGTACACTGAAATAACATTAAGTAATTGGTTTCATTCAGGACCCTTGGCTACAAACAGACATCACAAGCCCTGATCCCCTCTCTGATTAAGAGCAATTGTCATAGGTGACCCCAAATGTTCATCTGTCCCAGTGTCCTGTCTCCAATAGTAAACAAATAATGCATGGTCTAGAAAGAGCAGGACAGGAGAAGTATGTCACAATACTTTCTGAAATATGTTATTAGCCTAGCAAATCTGAGCAAGAGATACCAAGTTTTTGTGGATCAATTCTCAGTGATCTTACATTAATTTCCCACTTGTTCTTAAAATGCATGTAAAATTTTGAACACTTTTAATATCCTGCAATGATGAATTCGGTAGTGTACTGTGTGAAGTATCCCATCTTTCTGTTTGCTTTGAATCCTTTTGAAAAATCCCAGTTCTGGTATTCAGACAAAGAATGAGCAAGTGTGCCTCAGCCTCCTTCTCCAGGTCTCTCACAATTTTGTGAATTTGTGTCATATTTCTGTATATCCTTGCTTTTCATGCTTTAAAGTCTTAGACTAATGAATTGCTACATGTACAGAAGACATACCTTGAATCATCCCATCTCTCTGTATCCTGACAGTTTTAATGTATCTCAGGTATATTTCAGGTGTGAGGAACTTGCAGGTGTCCCTGGTGTATTCCAGTTTCCTTTAGATTCAAAGAGGGACATGGTATTTTCTGTTACATTCTCTGTTCTTTGCTAATAATCTTTTTTTTCACAGGCAGTGACTAATAAAGCAACATTTTCTTAGTGCTGTGTACTATAACCTCCCAAGAATCCAAAGTGTAGGACCCATTGTTACGTATATAAATCCAGAATTGTTTTCCCCATGCATAGCAATTTGCATATGTCAATAATGAATTTCACTTTCCGTTTTACTATCCTGTAACTCTGTGTGTACGTCTCTCAGCAGCTCCCGGTTTCTTGGCCATTCTTTTTTGTTAGTCTGGATGATTTAATATTAGCAAACATTTGTCACTTTACTGATTGTAAGTCACCTTTTGCATACCACAATTACAAATTCCTGGGACACCCAACACCAGTCCATCTGGCACTCTGATTTCAAAATTTGCCATTTATTCCTACCTATCCTTCCTTCCCTCTTTCCCTCCATAATCTGTTTTCTCCAATTAAACTTGGACTCTGTCTTTGTAGAGAAGCACCCAGGACCAGTGGCTTATTTGACACTTCATGGGCCATACGTTTTTTGTTGCTATATAACATAAGTTTCTGCATGTGCCATTTTGCAGCTTACCTTTTTTGGCACACATGTGAATTTATATCCTTTTGAATTGAAGTAATGTTGAACTTGTTTCCTTCCATAGTTCTGAGAAGAGTGCTCTATTAGGCTTTTCTTCATGGGCTATGCCAGTGATGACATTGTACAAGCAAAGAGGCAGGATCACTGATTCTTTAAACAAACAAGTTACATGCTTAAATATGTACAGAATATGGGCCTGTAGGCAGTAACTTTTGTCTTCATCATAAGATGTCTAAAATTAAACCTGATTTGTCTAACTGAAGCTGGTTAATCCAACCATATATTCAGCAAAACTCCAGAAGTCAAGCTAAAATTTTACTTTCAAAACTGAAACTATTGCATATTTCCAGCACTTACAGGGATGGTTACATCTCAAAACAGATCTGAAGATAATGATTTAAAATAAAGACTTACAATCAAGAGAAAAATCTGATACCACAAGCAGCAGCAGCAAAATTCCAAGCAGTTTTTCTGTATCAATTTTTGTCCAGAGAGACTTCAGGATTGGATCAATGGAGTCTAGAATTTCAGGTATAACTCTGGTTGTTATATTGTAGCATGTATCACAGAGGTCAGAACATATCCCCTGAAACTGTGCTGTCATATTTATCCCACAAGCCACATTAAGTCTAGGAGTCTTACTGCATTTGCTTTCCTTTCTTAATTTGCATGCTGTACAGACTAAAAATACGCAAAGCAAAGCCTTGGTTAGGAACAGTTTCCCATAGGTTGATGTAACAATCTTTATATTAGCTAGCCACAATAAACCAGAAGAATATTAGGGTGGGATCAAAGCCCTTTCTTAGGGTTCCATTCTTTTTGTGCTAAATTGTACTTCTCTACCTTTGGCAGACAAAATCTAGTAGTTGGCACAAGGCTGTTTCCCTATTTTATTTGTCAAGTGGAAAATCCTACCCTTCACCAGTTTACACCTGCTTTTCACCTTGGAGGAAAGGATACTATTTCATTTCTCTACGTTTTATACCATTATCTGGTTTTGAGCAGCATTGGGATTGGGTTTATTTATGTATTGGGATTATTGGTTTTTAATAAAAAAATTGTTGTAACATTGCAAAGGCTGTGTTTAAGAGATGAAGTATTTAAGAATAAGGAAAAATAGATGTATAAATGTGTTAGAAAATACTACCTGAATAGTTAATTTTTGCTCCCCCTCTGATAATCTGAAATTAGATTGTAACCCCCTAAAATTTTCATTGTACAAGCTACAGAAAATATCCCCATGTTTAGTTCATACAAAGTGTAAGCCACTGCCTTTGGAGTCACACTAAGCCATCTGGGCGAGTGACCCATGGCCTAAACTCCGCGCTCCCCAAAGCCCCTGTGATGGGGGGAAACCTGCTGCTCACAGTGCCCGTGTGTGCAAACTGCTGTGCACCCTGCAATTTGCTGGGAACCCCAAAAATCCCCATGTGCCCCACCATCCCGGCTCTTCTCTCCCGGCGACGGGCGAGGCCCAGCCCTCTGCCCCGTCTGGCCTCCAACCAGAGACTTCCTCCTGTCGCGATAGCCCCCTGCGCCGGGCGCCCTGCCTCTGCTGTCGCGACAGCCGCCACGACTGCCCGGGGGTGCGAGGCGGCCGGGAGCCTCCTGCTTACACCTCGCCGCAGCTCCCAGACGGGCCTCCTCATACCAAATAAAGTTTTCCCACAAAGAAATTTAGAAGGTCATCCAGAATCTTAAAACTGACCGGAATCCTTTGAATAATTCCCAGGAGGATTACCTCTTCTACTGCTCCGGATTCTCCATCCCTCTGACCCCTTTAACAGATGTAAGGGGAAAACTCAGATTCCTTAAGTTATGCTTTGGAATCCTACACAGCAGTTACATCAAGAGCAGTGGAATATATTTAAATACATATAGAACTAATATACAACTAATGTTACTCATGATTTATTTGGTGGACTGGTTTTTTTTAAGCAAGTTGATTTCAGCAGAAGAAATTCTAAATTTGATCCCTGCCTGAGATGGAAAACAGCAGAGTAAAGAAAATGTGAAGCACTTGTTTCTTTTTGCCCTTTTTTTTTTTTTTTTTTTTTTTTGCTCTTAGTTTGATTTGGTTTTTGGGGGGGGTGTTTGGTTGGTTGGTTGGTTGGTTGGTTTGTTTTGTTTTGTTTTTAATAATTTCTTTTGACTCAGTTGATCTGGTTGCAATATTTTAGAAGCATTTCCCCTTCCAGACCAATTCACAAACAATGATACCAACACGCGTCTCATTAGCATAACATTATTAATAGTATTTTTCAGAGCTAAGAATTCTATAATTTTTGAAATTAAGGTGCAAGCCCGCCCCCTCCCCCACGCAGAGCAGAAGGAACAACTGGAAATCCAACAGTTCTAGTGAAATTTCAGGTGGTCGAAGAGACCCCACAAGTGCGTGTGGGGAAAACTTTGGACAGACGACTCCCAAGGCCAAACAGGTTTGCTTTTTCCTGGCAAATTTCTCTGGCTCCAAGGAGGGTCAGCCTGTCACAGGATATCCTTCTCCAGGGGCGGGACTGCGAGCTGGCGTCCCGGACCACTGTAGGGTGCGCCGGCATGAGGGGATAAAGCCCAGGAAGCAGGTGCGAGCCAGTACACATTGAAACTGGCTAAACCACACCTGCCTTGAGTGAGATCGGGGTCCGAGCTGCTGCCCTGCCCACACACCCGAACGCCGGCTCTCAGCCCCTGAGCCGCTAGCAGAGATCACCGTGCCTCCGTAGCGCGCAATTTACCTGTAAGAGTTTTCTTTCCCTTTCTTCCCCTTGTCTTGCCGCTGAGAATACTTTTGGATACTTCTGTCAGTTTGGGGAGAGGGAGAAAACTTATGCTATGAGCACACGTTTCTTAACCAATGTGGAAGGTGATTATTTTAAATAGCAGCACCAGCAGAAGCAAATGGATGGATAGGCTTTAATGAACATTGGTGTACAGCAGGGCAGACAGGGTACGGCAGCAATCACTCACAAACCAGCCGGGAATCATCAACCCAGCATGTCGCTCTCTGATTTCTGATCTCTGACTTCTGGTCCCTCTGCACATAGTTCTCCTCTGTTGGAAGGTTGTTTTCAGTAAAGTGCTTTTCCCGAATAAGTTTTTAGCCATTTTTCTGTTATCTTCACCCATTTTCCCCCACCTCTGTCAGTCCCCGCCCTTCCTCCTTCCCCCGCTGGTTTTTAAGTTCATATTCACGTGGAAGAAACGCCAAGCAACACATACGAAATAGTGGTGTTTGTGAGCGGTGAAAGGTGATGTGAAAAACACAATCTACGACTGGCGGGCTGCTTTTATCTTAATGAGAAACTAGGGAATTCGGACACTCATACACAGCTTGAGAGGCCAGGTCACGCTTCAGTCCCTTCTAAGGTACTATAGGATGGATTATAAAAGTGTGAAGGGTAAGCACAAGTTATCATTAGTTAAAGGAACCCTTCGCCGTCAGTGCCGTTGTCACTTAAAATTCCCGCTATTTAATCGAGCTATTTAACGATTACTCTTAAAACAGCAAGCATTGCACGTCCTGGGGCCCCGCAGCTCTCCAGGGTCTAAGGTAATCCATTTGCCCACCTCTTCCAGAGCAAGAGCTACGGGAAGGTGGGGCAGAGGTTTCCCGTCTCTCGGGGAAGAGATGGAAGCACATTTCAGCAGGGATTTTATCCTTCTGCTCTCCCCGTTCACCGGCCGACTGCAGCACCTCTCTCGTCGACCTCGGGTTTCGTGGGGCCTCCGGGGTGGCTGTCTCGGGATAGGGGGCTCGTCAGGGAGCCCAGGCGGCATGGCCACCCCTGCCTCAGGCTGGCGGGGTGGCGGGGAGAACTTCGCTCTCGGCCCTTTCCTCCGAGCCAGCCCCTTTGGCCCCAGCTGTGATTTTTCACATCGCCTCTCTGCCACATTTAACGACGATGAAAGATCTTACCTGAGACCTGGCTCTCAAATAATCTGATAGTACACGATATAAACACAGACACCAGCAGGGTGATCATGAGATCGATCGGGTTTCCGTACGCATGCCCTCGATCCCCCCGTCCTCTCCCCCGGGAGTCTGGGGGGAGGCTCTCTCCCCCCGACCCCCTGCTTTTTAGGAGTGCACCAGGACGGAGTGGAGAGAGCCCTTGCCCTCGGGGTTGCTGCTCGCGGTCTGTTCCAGCAGCGATGCAGCAGCCGGGGAAGCGGCGGGGCAGATCTGCGAGGCGGCGACCGTCAGAGCGGGGATGGCCGAAGCAGCGGGCAACGCCGGCGCCGGCTTGATGGGCACTGGGACGGCGGGCATGGTCTGTGCCGGCGGGTGGCAGAGGGCCTTCACGGGCATGCCGAAGGGTCCGTAGTCGGGGGACACGGGCACACCGGCCACGGAGTCCATCACCCCCACGTGCGGCCACACCGAGCTCACCACGCTGCTGAGCTGGCTGGGCACCGAGTAGCCCAGGTGGTGCATCACCGAGGCCAGCGGCAGCCCGCCGGCCTGCAGCACACCCTTGTAATCTCTGCCGATGATGTTTTCGATGGCGAAGGGATGCTTGAAGCCCGAGGGCTGGCTGCTGCCGTAGGGCGAGAACTGAGGCAGCCTTCCCACCGCGGCGGCGGCAGCTGCGGCAGCCACGGCCGCGTCGGAGCCGGCCAGCCCCGGCACCTTGCCTGGAGGAGGCGGCGGCGGCGGATGCGGATGGAAGTAGTGCACCATGTGCGGAGTGGGCGCCGGGGGCTTGCCGGGACCGCCGCCGCCCGCCCCGCCGCCCGCCCCGCCGCTGCCGCCAGGCAGGTGATGCTCGGGGCGCAGGACCTTGAAGCGCTTGCGGCGGCGGAGGAAACTGCCGTTCTCAAACATGTCCCCGCAGTCCGGGTGCAACGCCCAGAAGCTGCCTTTGCCCGGCTGGTCGGGTCGCCGTGGGATCTTGATGAAGCAGTCATTGAAGGAGAGGTTGTGGCGGAGGGAGTTCTGCCAGCGCTGGGTGTGCTCCCGGTAGTAAGGGAACCGCTCCATAATGAACTTGTAGATGTCGCTCAGGGGCAGCATCTTCTCGGCCGAGTGCTGGATGGCCATGGCCGTCAGGGAGATATAAGAGTAGGGCGGCTTCTGGTCGCTGTAGGAACTCTTCCCCGGCCTGGGCATCGCCGCCCCGCCACAGCCCTCCCGCGGCCGCACGATCTCGCGGCTCCGGGCCGGGCACCGCTCAATGCCGCGCACGGGGGGTTAGAATCCCGGGATTTCACTGCCCTGCCGCTGTCTCTACATCCTGGGCGCCACCTGTCCGGGCCACACGCCACCACCCGAGGCCGGCCGGCGAGCTCCGCGCACGACTCCCTCCAGCAGCCTCTCCCCGCGGGACGCACTTGCCTCGCCTCTCCTCAGCTTGCGGGAGACACAGCTGCCTCCCAGGCCGCGGGGTCTCGGGGGCTACGTGGCAGAGGCAGGTCCCGGCCCTCGCTGGCGTCCCCGCTCTGCTCCTGGAGGCCGCCGAGTCTCCCGGGAATCCCCGCTGCCGCCTGGCACACTCTGCTGGAGTTGATGCTCCTCAGGCACTAAGGGCTCGAGAGCATGAAATTAACTTGGACCTCTGCAGAGACGGGGAAGAAGGAAATAAAAACATCCCTCTCACCGCTCAGTCCGGTGTCCTCTTAAAAGTTTGCGGCAGAGACGAGCGCCGGGAGTCCGCGGGGAGAGGAGGCGGGGCGGCGACCGCCGTGGCTGTGGCGAGGCTTGTGCGCTCCGGCGCGGTTTTGTAATGGTGCCCGAGTCGGGAGACCCCCGCAGTTCCTGCTCTCTTGCTATCACATGACAGCCGCTTGGGGACTTGGCGTCTCATGGAAAAGGAGCGAGAAGCGGCTCCCGGCTCCCCTCTCACTCACATCTCCTCATCAGGGCGAGGTGGAGCCAGGGGGCTGAGGAAACTCCTTGTGAGACCGAGATCCGCTTTCCATAGGGCAGGGAGCAGCGGCCCGAGCAGGAAAGCTTCCTCCTCCCGCCTCTCCACTCCGGCTTCCCTCCACCCCTTTCGTAGCCCCCCTATCCACTCTCCTCCTTCTTGGCCCCTCGCTCCCGCACAGCCCGGCTTCCAGCAGTAGGCGCGAAGGCCCTCCGAGGGCACCACACCACAGGGAGATGGAAAATGGGAGGAGGTCTTCCTCGTCCTTTGGGAAATCGTGTCAGTCACCCTGGGGAAACGGCCCTCGAGCTAGCCCCGCGGGGCAGCAAGCGGGAAATATGGGCCCTTTGAAATAATTTTTTATCATTCCTGTCATTATGTTTAAGAAGCTACGAACAGACTAGCAGAAAAACAAAAGAGATGCAAAAAATCCGTCTCTGTCCTCTCCAAATCGTTACGGTTAATTCTTGCTACTCTCCACCATGCGGCTCATACAAAACGCAGAAAGAACCAGCCAAAGCATCATCTGTACGCTTCGAGATGGGCTACTTAGCGCCAGTGCTGGTTTAGACCGGCTCATTAGTAGGAATCAATGAAGAGTGCAACAATTCATAACTATCCTCCAAACACACTGCATTACAGCCGGTAGATTACTATTATTATTTATAGCGGGTAGATTTGGCCGAGGAACAGGGCAGATTGCTCTCTTTGCTGCCACTAGAGTTGGAAGAAACCCTGCTCAACCTGAGCACCTACCAGAGCTCAATTAGCGAGATGCTGTAAGTGGTGTCAACGTTAAAATATTAGTCGGACTTTTATTGCCTAAATAAACAAACAGGTTGAAAGAGCCTTATATATATCTAAATATATATGAAAGAGCTTTTTTGAGCCCACCCTTCCAGGCTAGTGCAGTGGGTCAGACCCCACGAGTGTCTGTCCCACGAGGTTATCGGCGGCCGCAGCAACGCTGGCGCCGAATCCGGCCGGCGATGGCTCCCGCGCCCCGCTTCGGCCGTCGGGGGAGTTGATTTGAACATCAAACTTATTTGTCTGTATCCGAGTCGGGAGTTGCAGGTAGAAGTGGTGAAGAGGAAGGGGTAGGTGTGGGGGAAGAAAAAACCTTTTAAATATGTGCTTATAATCTCTGCCGGGGGCGAGGGAAAACACTAATTTTAAACCCTCCCTCAAGTAATGTGTATTTAACAGTTTTTATATCTGATCAAGGTCAGTCCGATGAGAAGAATAATCGAAGGTAAAATTAGAATAAGTAGCCACAATTTCGCAAAGACGAATTTCCCCACAAAGTGGATGCTTTTAAAAAAAACTTTGAGGTTATTGTCCAAAGCATTAACTTTCCACTGAGAAACTAGGAGGCACGGTGGCAGCATGCATCTCGGGAAGCTATTCCTCGTATTGCCAGCATGGCGAGACCCGACATTTCGACATCTTTCCTGATGTGCCTATACATTTTGCCCAAAAGCACTTTATTCATGTTTTACCACTTAATCCTGTCCTAACCGATTAAAAGCCCCGCTCTTACCCTAAAATTCTAAATCCTGGATCTTAAAGTCATTGTTTGCCTCACCTCACCCATTGGCAAGCCGGCGTTCCGCCCCCCCCCCCCCTCCCGTACGGCATGTGTGAGAATTTAGCCTGGCCCTTTCTCACTTTTGCCCTCTTCATCTCCGCTGTAGTCGGATTTTATTTTTCACGGGAGAACCCATCCATCCCTGGAGACCGGTGAGACCCGTAACGCGCTGTTTGTGTTAGTTCTTCTCCCACACGTTCCCAAACGCGGCCGCTTTCGGGGGCAGCGGTAACACGCTGTTTCCCGGGAAGGCGTGGGGGAGGCTGGGAACGGAGGGCGAGAGTCTGCCGGGAGCTCGGTGGATACCACCGTCCGGCGGACACCGCTGCAATAACCTGGGGCT